>CM039736.1:70392141-70949641 GCA_022539455.1 Dendrobium nobile
TTTGGGTTCTAGACCGTCTGTAGCTAGGGTGGTTAGTTGAGCTTGATATCACTAAAATCATATCCTGATCGTATTTGGTTAGGTTCTGAAAAGCTTGGCTATGTTCAAGATGTCGTTATGGATGAATTCCCCTCTTTTTGCGGTTCTTGTCGTTGTTTTAGCCATGCGCTGGGTGAATGTCGTTCTAAAAATATTGTGTTGGAATCGTCTGATTTACCTAAAAATATAGAGCATGTAGCTAAAATTGATGATCCTGTTCATGTGGAATCGATTGCTGTGAATCTGGATCTCGGTGATTTTCCCGTTTCTGTGCATGGGGGACGGCCCTTCCCTGTGGGTGAAATTTCGGGGAGTTTGAATGGTCCTCACTCTCGCGAGAATGTGGTAAAGCCTATTGATAATGAGAATATTGGTGTGATTGCTAATTCTTTGGCTGTTGATGAGGCGCAGGTTGAGGATTTTCCTTCTCCTGTTTCTGTAACTGGGGATCAGTCACTGCAGGTGAGCGGAGTGGAGTCTTTGGTTACTACTAACCCGTCCGTCATTATACCCCATCTGAATGTGGCTGAGTTGATTATTGATGTGAATGAAGTGCCTGGTGGGCGCGTTGGTAAATTTTCTGGCTTATCCCCCGATGCTGTTCCATTTGTACCTCCGGTTGTGTTAGATGTTAGAGTCCCTGTTTCTCGGGCGGTGGTGCCGGAGATGGTTTCTGGTGCGAGTAATGTGGTGAATTCGGATGGCTCGCCAGTTTGGGGTGTTGTGAATGCAGAGGGTGGTTCAGATGGTTTTTCGCCTGTTGCGGTAAGGCCGGTTGAAATTGAGAAGGAGGTTTCGTCTATGGGTAGAGAGGAAGTTATTTCGAATAACAATGATTTAGTTGTGGTCCCTGTTAGTGAGGTTGATACCCAAGTGATGGCTAACTGTGTTGGTAATTCTTCTGGTTTGGATATTCGGAACCAGTGTAATTGGTTGGTTCACTCGTCGGATATTGATTCGGATTCGGAGTCTCTTGAGTCCAACTATGACTGTGCTCTTGTGCGTACTGCAAAAGTTGACTCTCGCGGAAAATTTTGGGGAAAAGGTCGACGCAGAAGATGATTTTTCCTTTCGTTATGTTGTGTTGTCTTGCTATTGCTGCTTGGGTTTTGTCGGATTTTCTGTTCGATTTGTTGCTACGTGAGGCATTGAGCAATGATGTGGTCAGGGCTCGTGTCAAGGTCGTTTTTGCTGGTGGCAACCGTAGGTGTGGATTTTTGGGATGGATCGTTGGGAAGCTATCTTCGACTTACTGGAGGGCCCAAGCGGGACGGCCTGGACGCTGGAAGCCTTGATCAATTCCTGAGCTCTATTTTATATTCTAACTCTCTTTGTTGTTCAGTTTTTATTTTCTGCTTGCTTTTTATTTTTATGCTGTTGTAACCTTGGTTTTAATTTATTAATATAAAAAAGCTTGTTTTAAAATTAAAAAAAAAAAAAAAGTTACCATAAACAAAACTTAAATGTCTATTTACAAAGTCCTTGTGGATATCCAAATTGAATACTCTCTTTCAATCTGCTCAAATTCCTTTTATCCTATCTCAAGCTGTGTCAAGAATAATTAAAATTTGGCTCAATCCAATCTTAATTCATTCTTAACATGACTAATTCTTTGATCCGAGTTCTATTCGAGCAAAAAATCAATCCATTTTCGATTCATTTTCAATCTTTCAGGACAAATTCTAAGATTTTGTTTGGGATGACTTTCTTATTGCTTCATAAAGTAGCTTCCAAGTATAAAAATTAAAGTCACTTTAATAAGCAGTAAAAAAACCGTCTTAAACAAAACTAAGTCAAATATTATACTCACCGATGCATAATATATGAAATATCAGCGAAATATATATTTCGTGCTGAACTTCTAAAAGCTCGATAAGGCTCCAAACTCGATCCTAAATCAGCTCAAAGATTGATGAGTCAAAAATTGTTGAAATATTCAATATTTTCAGAACTTGAATGTATGGCAAACAACAAATAAGGTTTACAGGCAAATAGGTCAACAAAATTCAAGCAAAAGAACAAAGAAATTTTGAATAATCCTTCGTCTCTTTGCTGTAAGCTCCACGTCATTGCTTAACTTTCCTCCCCATATTTTCCACTCTCCTTCCTGTATAAAACCCATTCAAAGCTTTCTCCATTTCCTCATCCTTTTTCTCCTCCTTTCATTTATTAAATCCTGTATGCCATGGGCTGCTCCTTCTCAACGGTCCTCACCGCCGTCAATGACAAAAACTCGTTTTTTCCATGGAAGGCAATGGTCGTAGCAACTGACGGTTCTCTCCTTGAGTATTCCAGTGGTATTCGCACCTCCGAGGTTATCATGGCGGTCGGAAAAACCTACATGCTCTGCAACTCCGACAAGCTTTATTTCGACGCCTATCCGCCTGCGATGGCGTCGGATGAGGAGCTAGTGTCGGGGCAAATATATTTTCTCCTTCCGGTGGCGGAGCTCAATCAACTCTTAAGCGCTGCTAATGTAGCAGCTCTAGCAATTCGGGCAAGCACGGCCATGAAGCAAGCAGCAAAGATGCAGGGCAGAAGGGGCATAAGGGTGTCGCCGGTGACAGAGATTTTGGATGCTGAGATTGGTACTAGCGGTGGAGATTTTGAAGTGAAATTGGCTGAGAAGACAACAGAGACGAAGAAGAAATATAAGAGAGTGGTGGGGGTAAGGTCCAAGAGATCGAAGGTGTTGAGAACAATTGAAGAAGTTGATGAGGATTGTGTATGTTGCTGATCTTTGACCCTGCCTTGAGAGTGTTCAGTTTGTAAATATTGTTATGCAGACAGGAGTTTGTATGTGATGTATCATAAGATCAGTAGAATAGTGAAAATATTAGGATTTTGTTGATATTTAGGGTTTAAGGAAGAGATCGACCATAAATATAACTTTTTTTGTAAGGATAAAAAAACTTATATATATGCACTTGTAACTTCTGATGCTACAAAGAAATGAATGGAAAAATTTTTGAGGATTTGGACAACTTTGGTCTTAGTCTCCTACAAATTACGGATGTTGGATTCTTTAAAAATAGCGTCAAGTATAAAAAACGCAAAGGTAAAAAGAAATGAGACTAGACGTAGGATTGGTGCAGCAGGCTCTTTCTCTTGGGCAGTTTTGGGGCGGTATTCTCTGTTCTGTTGGCTGTGCTGACTTGATGGTAATTTTATTGGTATTTTTTGGGAGGTTTTGTGATTTGCCTAGTTGTTTCGTTTATTTCCCTATTTTGGTGTATTTCTATTCGGGTGGATGGTGGAAGCTTTTTAGTTATGGTTTCATTTGTCATGATGGTATTGTGCTAGGACGATGATGAAGAAGGTTTCCTGCATGCACCTTGGACGGTCATGGCTTGGTTCGCAACCTAGGTGGACTCTTATAGATTTTGATTTTGAGACTAGATTGAACTTGTAACTTCTGATGCTATCTTCTTTTCCTCCTTGGATGACCCAAGCCTAGCAACCGGGTGACGTTCTGAGTCCAGCTGCTTTGGGGTTGTTTCCTTCTTTTTGTTTATTTAGGTTGGTCATATCTTGTGTTGTATTTTCTCTGCCTGTAATCTTGCTCTATGTGACAAGCTTTTGACCTTGTGGTGTATTGTTACTCTTTTTTAATGGATATTTCTTTTGGTTGAAAAAAAAAACAAACTTATATATGGAAGCAGCTCTAGTCCTAGTTAATGGGGGAAACTAAGATTTCAGGAGTAATGGGGCAAGATATGTAGGGTTTCGGACAAGTGAATAAAAATAAATAAAGTGGAATTATAGGCACAATTCATGCTCTTCAAGTTACTAATATTTCTAGTTTTCATTAATTTTATCCTAAAATTTTTGTGTATTCTTCTGTACTAAATTTAGAAACTATAAAAACTATGTTAAGTTCATGTTGGTGGAATTATCTAGATGAAATAATTCAGATTCTTTAGATAATTGGCAATTATAAAAATAAAAAATACAAATTGATGAGCAAAAAATAAGATTTTCATGCATTAAATGCATGAATAAATAATTTTATAATTATAAATATGACACTAATCATGCTACTATTAAAACAAGCGTTCATAGTACTTTCTTGACCTTACGACAACAATTAAAACATCTAGTATGTTCTTAGCAGCGGTTTAAAAATTCAAGCACATCTGTCGTATTTGTTATTGCTGCAATATGCTTCTACAACGCTCTTTAAACCGTTGTATTATGCCTAGTTTTGGCAACAATTTTCCCCGCTACAAATCTGCTTTCATAAAACGGTTTTAACATCTACAAAGTTTGAGAATGATTTATAGCAGCAGTGTTAGCATCTTACCAATTTGGAAATGGGTCTATAGCAGCAGTTTTAATCACTACAAGACTGCATTAAAACCGCTGCAATTATGGTAGATTTTTTTTAAATGATTTTAAACAGGCACATATTTGATTTATCATTAACAATTTGCAATCAATTGCAAACTTCATTACAAAGTACAATCATAGGAGAGATCCACAACAATAAAATATTTGTCAGCACAATGACTACTTAGAAATGCATCATTTCTTATTTTGATTATGGCTTCCTTTGGGCCGGGATAACTTGTGGCAATTACTTTTTTCTCACTTAAAAAAAATATGTGATAAAAAGTTACTTTAGAAATCAATAGAAAATGGTTTCATTTATTACATTAGTTAAACAACTAATCTTACATTTTTCAATCAGACGAGTTCTCTCCACCAGCTCAGAGAAATCAAAAATATGAAATGACACCAGAGGTTGTCTCAAACTATCCCAAAGTCCTCTAAAAAATCTATAGCACTTCTCCGTGGGAGTGCTAACCAACAGTGGAGCATATCTAGCCAACGAAAATGTAAATAACAGTGGAGCATATTCCGCATTTTATTTTAGAAAATGTCTAAATTTTTATTTTGAATGAAATTTTCTTATCTTCTATTTGCGTAATGTTTATTGAAGTCTGTCATGAATCAATTGGCTAAATCTATCTCAAATTCGAACCTTGATTCCAAATCGATTTGAGTCTTTTTCTAACCTAACTCTAATGATTGCTCCCAATCTACTCTTTTATGGACAATCTCATTCTAATCTAGAAATTAGTTTTCAATTCCATGAGTAGAGAATTTATGAGCCATACGCGTCCACAATTAGTTGATCCGATCCAGTCTTCATCTGGTTCAGGTGGAGGATGCCTTCGCTACTAAGTCAGATAGTTCGATTAAAAAATATATTTAAAACCTGCGAAATTCCCAATTTGCACCATAAATGGCTTTCATTACATATTTAATTGACCGATTAAAATCTTTTTCTCAGACCTATCTGCAACGAATAAATAAATAAATATGGGACAGATTCAATCTTCCTTACAGAGTGGATGCTAATAGCCTATCGCAGACAACAAATAAGGTTTGCAGCGAAACAGCTCACCGAATTTAACGTAAAAAGGTACAAAAAAAAACTCTAAAGTATATGAAAGCTATCAAAGAAAGAAACAATTATGCCATTATGGTAATCTTTCTTATAAATTTTATTTCAACGCAGAGATAAGTTGACACCTGTTAACGAAGAATATATATATATATATATTTAAGGGGAAATAAAAATATATTAATGAATCAAAAATAATTACAGCAGATACTCAAACAGAACAGAAGAAAAGACCAAATAACAGGTAGAGCTACAAGCTAAACACGAGCTCAGAAATCAGTCAAGGCTTCCAGCATCCAAGACGTCCCACACGGACCATCCAGTAAGTTGTAGATACAAACCCAACGAGCCTCCCAACAATCCACACCTACGGTTGCCACCAGCAAAAACGACCGGGACGCAAGCCCCGACCACATCATTGCCCATAGCCTCGTGTAGCAGCCAAACGAACAGCAAAGCCAAACGAAAACCTAGGATAATCAGCAAGACAACCAACAAAACGTCACGCAAATCACTTTTTACGTCGACCTCTCTCCCAAAATTTCCCCCGATTAGCGACATTGGAAGAACGAACAAGGGAAAGATCATTATCTCTCCCAAAATTCAGAATACGAATCATCATCCGACGAATCAATCAACCAATTTTTCTGGTTCCTAATCTCCATACCCGCAGGATTACCCACACAGTTAGCCATCTTATGAGTATCAACCACATTAACAGGAACCTCAACTAGATTGTTTTCGATAGGAATACCTTCCTCTCTAGCCATATCCACAGCAACAGACACAATAACATCAGCTCCACCTTCCTCATTTTCTAAAACATGAACATTTCCATTAGAATTCACAATACCCAGTACAGGCGAACCGTCATTCCCCGCAAAAGAAACCACCTCCATCCCCAGAGCAATCGCCTGAGCATCTAAAAACACATTCTGAATAGACGGAGCCTCATCCAAGACAGAACCCACAACACCAGTTTCAGTCATGACATCACCACCTACAGCATTAATAAAATTTCCCGTAGAGACCGGAGCCAAAATAACATTGCTATCAGAAGCAACAGCATGAGGAAGAAAATGTCTAGCATTCGGAGATAAAGCAACAGAGCAAAATTCAGACGGAATACCACCAGCATCTAAATTTACCAAAGAAGGAAAAGTCTCATTTATAACTCCCTGCGCTACAGGAGTCGAAACAACATCTAAAATAGTATTAGAATTTTCGACAGTTCTATGAAGAGTAGAAGGATACCGTCCATCATTAACTGAAACAACTTCACCATTCACTTCTTTCTGCAAAACAGAACTTCCCTCAACAACCGTAGTTTGAACATCATTGCAATTAACATGATTTAAGCCACTATTCATAATATCACCCTCCCCAGTCTTCTCAGAAATCACATTAACATTAGGGGGAGGGATAGAGATCTGAGAGATAGGAGCAGAAGGTCGACAATTTCCAATCAAGTGACCTATAGATTTACAACCGGCACAAAAATTGCATATATATTAGTATAGAAATGTATATTTTTATATTTGACAGGCATTTATTTTATTTGTTGAAAAGCAATGCATAATAAAATGAAATGTAGTATAAGTGTATTATAATATATTTAAAATATTTAAAGTTTTTTAGATGAGTATAAAATAAATACATCTAATTTTTTTTATTTGGTTTGTAGTAAAATAAATGCAAGTAATATAAAGCTAAAATTGGTACTCGCCAGTGGCACTGGGAAGGCAGCAGGTGTCAGGAGGTGGCGATCAATGTTGGTATTGGAAATATAAACCAAAAGTAATGACCAAGTTGTTGGAAATAGAAATCAAAATTAATGTTTAAGTTTTTTGTGTATCTAGTAAATTGTATGGAAGCAAAATCTAGAAAATACAATAACTCTTGGTGGTTGGTTGTTGAGTCTTTATTATAGAAATATCTAGAATGTGTTTCTAGAAATGTCTTTGTACTAGTATAAATATGCATTGAGTCTTGTCATATGGATGTAAGAGAGAAAAATTTTATAATAGAAGTTCCTCTTGTTTTTATCCTCTTCCACTCTTCCATATAATTTCTCTCTAACAAAGTGGTATCAGAGCTAAGTTCGATGGCAAGTAGTATGAATCTACAAGTGCCTCGTCTCACAAAGGAGAACTATGAGAATTGGAGTCTTCAAATGAAGGCACTATTTGGCTCTCAAGATATTTGGGAGATAGTCGAGAAAGGCTATGTCGAGCATCAAGATGAAGCAGTATTATCAACAGCCCAAAGGGAACTGTTGAAAGAAAGTAGAAAGAAGGATAAGAAGGCGCTCTTCTTCATTTATCAAGCACTTGATGAGGCAAACTTTGAGAAAGTGGCCAGTGCATCTACCTCCAAACAAGCATGGGAGATACTTCAAGTTGCATACAAAGGCATAGACAAGATAAAGAAGATTCGACTTCAAACTCTCCGAGCCGAATTTGAGGCACTTCAAATGAAGGAAGCAGAAAATGTGGAGGACTATTTCACAAGAGTTTTGACTATCGTCAATCAACTACGAAGGTATGGAGAAGCATTAGAAGATATTCGAGTGATAGAAAAAATTCTACGCTCGGTAAATGATAAATTTGAGCATATTGTTGTTGCTATTGAGGAAGCTAAAGATTTAGAGACAATGACCGTTGATGAACTAATGGGCTCTTTAATGGCTTATGAGCAAAGAAAAAATAAGAAAAAACAGGATACTATCGAACAAGTTCTCCAATCAAAGCTCTCATTGAAAGGTGACAAAGACGACACAAAAAATGAAGATAATTCAAATGATCGAGACATTTATGGACAAGGCCGTGGTCGAGGTCGCGGTCGTGGTCGTGGCTTTGGAAGAGGCCGAGGACGTGGACGAGGACGTGGTGGATATCAAAGAAATAATGAAGAAAATAACAACTCAAGAACTGAAGAGTGGAAGAAAGAGCCAAAATATCAAAGGTACAAAAAATCTCATGTTCGTTGTTATATTTGCAAGAAATTTGGTCATTATGCTTCTGAATGTTATCATAATCAAGAGAAAGTCAATCTTGTTAAAGAGAAGGAAGATGATCCAGTCTTATTATTAGCATTGAAAGGAGAAGAAGATGAAAAAGAAAACAATTGGTATTTAGATACTGGAGCAAGTAATCATATGTGCCGGGACAAAAACATGTTCGTAGAAATGGAGGCGATGGAGAGCCAAATTTATTTTGGCGACTCTTCAAAAATTCCGGTAAAAGGAAAAGGTAAAATCCTTATTCTTCTTAAAGATGGAACCCATCAATTTATTTCTGAAGTTTATTATGTTCCGGATATGAAAAGCAATATTTTAAGCTTGGGGCAATTACTTGAGAAAGGATTTGACATTCATATGAAGGATAAAAATCTCACAATTAAAAATAATTCAAATGAATTAATTGCCCAAGTGGAGATGACAAGAAATAGAATGTTTATTCTTAATATAAAAAATGGAGTGATGAAATGTTTAAAGTCATGTGTGAAAGATCAATCATGGCTTTGGCACATGAGGCTTGGGCATTTAAATTTTGAAGATCTAAATAATATGTCAAGAAAAGGATTGGTGCATGGCTTGCCAGATATAAATCATCCAAATCAAATTTGTGAAGGTTGTGTATTTGGAAAACAACCAAGAAAGAGTTTTCCAAATGAAGCAAGCTTTAGAGCAAAGAAGCCTCTTCAACTAATCCACACGGATGTATGTGGACCCATTGCTCCAGCATCTTTTGGTAAGCATCGATATTTCTTAACTTTTATTGATGATTATTCAAGAAAAACATGGGTTTATTTTTTGAAAGAGAAATCAGAAGCTTTCACTATGTTTAAGAAGTTCAAAGCAAGTACAGAAAAAGAAAGTGGATTTTTAATAAAATCCATCAGATCTGATCGAGGAGGCGAATTCACATCCAAAGCATTCAAAGAATATTGTGAAGAGCATGGCATTCGACATCAATTAACAGCACCATTTTCACCCCAACAAAATGGAGTAGCAGAGAGGAAAAATCGTACTATTCTCAATATGGTACGAAGCATGATCAAAAGCAAGAGTATGCCTAAAGAATTTTGGGCTGAGGCGGTGACATGTGCTGTCTATACACTCAATCGTTGCTCAACTTCAAGCTTACAAGATATGACGCCACAAGAAGCATGGACAGGAAGAAAGCCAAATATATCTCATTTGAAGGTGTTTGGAAGCATTGCATATGCACATGTCCCTGAACAAAGAAGGACTAAGCTGGATGACAGAAGCTCCAAACTCATCTTCATCGGGTATCAATCTAAATCTTATAAATTATTTGATCCCAAAACTTCAAAAATCATTTTTAGCAGGGATGTTGAGTTTGATGAAGAAGGAGCTTGGGATTGGCAAAATAAAGACACTCAAAAGGAAGAGCAAGTACCGGTGGAGCTACAAGATGAAGAGCAATTGTCTACAAATTTGCAAGGTTCACAATCTCCAAGTACTTCAGAAGAAAATCAAAGGCAAAGGAAGACAAGAAATTTAAGAGAGCTTTATGAGGTAACTGACGAGCTTCATTTTATTTGCTTGCTTGCAAATAATGAACCATTACAATTCGAAGAAGCTATAAAAGACGAAAGATGGAGAAGTGCTATGGATGAAGAGATCAAATCTCTAGTAAAGAATGCAACATGGGAGCTCACAACATTACCAAAAGGACATGAAGCTGTTGGTGTAAAATGGATATACAAAGTGAAGAAAAATGCAAAAGGTGAAGTAGAAAAATACAAGGCACGGCTAGTAGCAAAAGGATACAAGCAGAAAGAAGGCATCGACTATAATGAGGTATTTGCTCCAGTTATTCGTATGGAAACTATTCGCTTGATTATTTCTCTTGCTTCACAAAATAATTGGTCTATTTATCAAATGGATGTTAAATCTGCATTTTTAAATGGAGTCATTGAAGAAGAAGTTTATGTCGAACAACCACTGGGATATATTAAAGAAGGGCATGAATCAAAAGTTTATAAATTAAAAAAGGCTTTATATGGGTTAAAGCAAGCTCCAAGAGCATGGAATGCAAGAATTGATTCATACTTCAAACAAAATGATTATATACAATGTCCTTATGAGAGTGCTCTCTATTTGAAGAAATATAATAATGGAGATATATTATTTGTTTGCTTATATGTGGATGATCTTATCTTTACTGGCAATAATCCACTTTTATTCAATGAGTTTAAGCAAACGATGGTAAAAGAATTTGAAATGACAGATTTTGGACTCATGTCATTTTTCCTTGGCATTGAAGTAAAACAAAACAAAGAAGGAATTTTTATCACACAAGAAACATATGCAAATGAAGTTCTAAAGAAATTCAACATGGAGAATTGTAATCCAGTAAGCACTCCAATGGAATGTGGAAGCAAACTATCAAAACAAGAAGAAGGGAAGACAGTCGATCCAACAATGTTCAAAAGTTTGATCGGAAGCTTGAGATATCTAACAAGTACAAGACCAGACATTCTATATGCAGTCGGAATTGTTAGCCGCTTCATGGAAAATCCTACTGAGACACACTTGAAGGCAGCCAAGAGAATTCTTCGATATATTAAAGGTACACAAAATCATGGACTTCTATATTCTCATTCTAACGAATTTCAACTTTCAGGATATTCAGATAGTGATTGGGCTGGAGATCAAGATGACAGAAAAAGTACAAGCGGATTTTTATTTTATATGGGCGACACTGCTTTCTCATGGAGCTCACAAAAACAACCAGTTGTTGCTCTCTCTACTTGTGAAGCTGAATATGTTGCTGCATCATCATGTGTATGTCATGCAATATGGCTAAGGAAGCTGCTGAAAGAGATTGGATACTCTCAAGTCGAAGCTACAAAAATCTTTGTTGACAATAAGTCAGCAATTGCATTATCAAAAAATCCAGTTTATCACAAGAGAAGCAAACATATTGATGTTCGTTTTCATTATATAAGAGATCAAATCAAAGATAAAGAAGTTCAAGTGGAGTATGTGAAATCTGAAGATCAAATTGCAGATATTTTCACAAAGCCATTAGCTGCAGAACAGTTCATAAAATTAAAGATACTTCTTGGAGTGGTTGATAAAAATTTTGGTTTAAGGGGGAGTATTGGAAATATAAACCAAAAGTAATGACCAAGTTGTTGGAAATAGAAATCAAAATTAATGTTTAAGTTTTTTGTGTATCTAGTAAATTGTATGGAAGCAAAATCTAGAAAATACAATAACTCTTGGTGGTTGGTTGTTGAGTCTTTATTATAGAAATATCTAGAATGTGTTTCTAGAAATGTCTTTGTACTAGTATAAATATGCATTGAGTCTTGTCATATGGATGTAAGAGAGAAAAATTTTATAATAGAAGTTCCTCTTGTTTTTATCCTCTTCCACTCTTCCATATAATTTCTCTCTAACAATTGGTTGGTAGCAATGGTTGCCGATGGCAAGTGGTTGTGGAGAAGGGCAGTTTTGGTGGATGGCAACGACAATGGCAGTGGTTGTTAGTGGCAGATGACAGCATACGGGAGGTGAGGGGTGGCTGCTAGCGATATCATGCAATGGCCGTTCGTTGAAAGTGGTGATTGGTGGCGACTTATGGCATTAATAGTAGAGAATATACACTAGTAGAATTTTACTCTAAATTTCTTTTACGCCTTTATTAAGCATCAACGTTTTCAAAACCTCTATATTGGGAATACTTTACACCCCATTTACTTCAATCCAAATAACACCTTGAAGCAAAATTATTTTGGTTAATATCAACAGGGCACCCAACTAATGTCGGCCAACAATTATTGCAGTGAATGACGATGAGCAGTGGGCGGCGGCCGGAGGTAGAGGGCGAGCTGAGGCTGTTGGTTGTAGAGGGATTCTTAATTTTACATTAATCTTCTTTTACATTATTAAAACTAAATAATTCATATAAAATTATGGAATTATTTGTATTTGTTCTCCCTCTCAAAATTTCAAACGAACAGAGGTTTAGAATGGATTCTTAATTTGTATTGATCTTTGATATGTCATCAAAACATTATCTTGATCAGCACGAATCTCGAGGCAAAATTAAGTTGGAAACTTTTGAAATTAAAATTGGGACCATCTGAACTCCGACTTCAACAAACTTATAGTCGAACTGAACGTCTCGAAAATACAAACCCAACGACACTAAATTCGACTCAATCCAAGCCCAAATGAGACCAAATCAAGGACCCGAATCGCTGTTGGAAGGTTCAAACCACAATTTGGGTTACAAAACGGTTTCCAAACATGACGTGCTTATAGTCGAATAGAATGGCTCAACGAGACGAATTTAACGAGCCTAAGATTGCCGAATTTTGACATCACTAAGACTTTCAAATGTCTAACGAATGATATATGATCAAGGGATTCAATATCGGTCGTCCATCCAACCACTCCCCATTTACCCTTGATCTCTCACCTATTTAA
Organism: Dendrobium nobile; assembly: GCA_022539455.1. Taxonomy (NCBI): domain Eukaryota; kingdom Viridiplantae; phylum Streptophyta; class Magnoliopsida; order Asparagales; family Orchidaceae; genus Dendrobium; species Dendrobium nobile. Next base: position 70,405,059 of record CM039736.1, read on the forward strand.
GGGTCATGCCACTCCAAAAATCTATAAATAGACCCCTCCTTCCTCTTGAAAAGGAGGCTCTAAGCAAGAGAAAAAGAGAGGTATCGGAGATCGCTCTTGCCTCCTCGCTCCTCCTCGACCACCGTCGGAGTTCCGCCGGACCACCGCCTGACATCATTGCTTCGTCGGACCCCCACTTGAGGCCCGAACTTTCACCGGAACACCACTTGAGGCCCTGTGCTCCACCAGCCACCACCTGAGGCCCTCACCTCTGCCGGACCACCACTTGAGGCCCCCACCCTCGCCGGACCACCACTTGAGGCCCCCACCCTAGCCGGACCACCACCTGAGACCGTCACCTCTTACGGACTACCACTTGAGGTCCTCACCCTCGCTGTACCACCACTTAAGGTCCTCACCCTCGCCAGACTACCACTTGAGGCCCTCACCTACACCGGACCACCACCTGAGGCCCTCACCTCTGTCGGAACACCACTTGAGGCCTTCACCATCGCCGGACCACCACTTGAAGCCCCACTTCCGTCGAACCACCACTTGAGGCCCTCAGCTCCGCCGAATCACCACTTGAGGCCTGAACTTCTGTCGGACCACCACATGAGGCCCGGACTTCCACCAGACAACCGCCTCATGTCATTACTCTGCCGACCCGCCACCTGAGGCTCGGACTTCAGCCGGACCACCACCTAAGGCCTGGACTCCTGCCGAACCACCACGTGAGGCCTAAATTCTGCTGGACCACTACCCGAGGCCCGGACTGTCGTCGAACCACTACCTGAGGCCCGGACTTCTGCCGAACCACTACTTGAGGTCTGGAGTTCTACCAGAGTACCGCCCTAAAACTACGGTCTTTCGGACCCCTATCTTCTGCTGATTATGATTATTCTGACCTCCATCACCTACTACGATCTTTTTGATCTCTATCACCAGACAACGGTCTTTCTGATTCCGGTCTCTTGCCAACTACGATCTTTCTGACCTCTATCCCATCGACTATGGTCATGCCGACCAAACAAACATGTCCATGTAACTCCCACCATATAATGTGCTTTATATGATATACATTTGTGACATCAAGCCAATGCCTTCTCCTAAAGAAGAGCCTCATTTGTAATCAATTGCAAATACTAGTTGATTCATTCAAATTGGGCCAGGCCCCGTAGTTTTTCCCACTTTTCAGGGGTTTCCATGTAAAAACTCTGATGTCTTTTATGAATGCTACACCCTCTCTCTATTATCTGCTTGTGTGCTGGATCTTCGTACAATGCTAAGACTTTAAACTATATGTTTCTCTATTGTCGCGAATATTCCAGGACGCAACAATCTTCTTTTACAAACTTTGGTTTGAAGGAATTGAAAGTGAGGAAAGAAAAAAAATTGTAAAAATCATTGAATAGAAATTAATTTTTACTAGTTTATTTTGGTTGAGTAGAATTTTTGAATTTTTTGTAATTAGACAGATAAATAAATTGAACTTGTCCGCACTTGATTGATCCGATCCAGTCTTCACCTGGTTCAGGTGGAGGACACCTCGGCTGCTAAGCGAGATGCTCCTGAAAACTTTGAATAAGTTTGATGAAAAATATACATACAAAGTCGTTATGGATATCCGAATTCAAATCTCCATTTCTATCTTAAATGGCTTATGGCAAGAACTGTTCATGATGATTAAGATCGGCTCAGTCATTCGATCTGATCTCGAGCAGAGCCAATAATAGTTAAAATACGGCTCAATCCAAGCTTATTCGATCTAAACTTGACTAATTCTTTTATCCGAGTTCTAAAATAACAATAACAACAACAATAATAAGCATTTATCCCACCACATGAAATCAGCTAAATGAGTCTATTAATGTCAGGGGCGGAACCCTCTTTAGATCGGGGGAAATTGCCCCCTCTAAAAAAAATTTAAAAACATATTAATTTGTTATATTATTCTTTTGATAATTTGTCACATCTCAATCTATTTTTTAATCTTTATTACAATGATTTTTAGGCTATTGTCTCCCCTAAAAGTTTAAAAGATTATGATATTTAGCCAATTTCCCCCTAGTAAATAGTAAATAGAATTCATCATTTTATTTATTAATTTTAATTCCTAAATTATCTTTACAACCAAAATTTGTAAGAGGGCGTTGTCCCCTTTGACCCCCGATATATCTGCGAAGCATACAACGATTAAGGATATGAACAAATATGGGTCACTATTGACCCATTTTCTTGTAGTGAAGGGTCGAGTCAAATTCGAGTCAATACCAACAGTTACTTATAAATTTGCCCATGCTGAAAATTAAGGCTGATTCCGCCCCTGATTAAGTGTCAAATTCTCATCATTCAAGCTAAGATCAATCCAAACTGAATATTTGATGACAGTCATAGATGCTGTAAACATGAAATCAAAAATTTTTTACAGATTCAATATTTACTAAGTCTTGAACACTAAAAGCCTATCGCTAACAACAAATAAGATTTGCAGGCAAATAGGTCCACAAAATTCAAGCAAAAAAAGGTCGAAGAAAACAACCAAAATCTGATGGTCTCACCTCCATATGTAGCAGTGTGATTTTAATACAAAGCGTAAGAAAAAATATTTTTTAATATATTTTATAGCAATTTTTAAGCCCTTTTTCTTCACGTTGAATAATTCTTGCTCTCTTTGCTTTGAACTCCACGTCATTGCTTTCTTTCCAGTTTCCTCCCCATATTCCCTTCTTTACTTCCTGTGTAAAACCCAATCCAAGCTATCTCCATTTCCTCGCCCTTTCTCTCCTACTACCATGGGTTGCTCCTTCTCATCAGTCCTCGCTATAGACAACGAAGGAAACTCACTTATTCCATCGAAGGCTATGGTCGTGGCGACAGATGGTTCTCTACTTGAGTACAGTGGCGGCATTTGCGCCTTCGAGGTGATCACAGTCGTTGGGGAACTATACAACCTCTGTAACTCTGGCAGTCTCTTTTTTTATGCATACCCTCCTGTGAGAGATTATTCTATGAGGACATTGGACACGGCTTACTGTCCAGAGGTGAATTAGATTTAGCCATGTCATTCACTAACGAGCAGTACCGAGCATTACCGAGCCACGGTACAGAGTAGGGGTGATGTGACGCATTTTCATTGGGCTCTGGACTGCCTGCCCGATGACACCCAATGAGGTCCTAGTTATTAGCACCATACAAAAGTCTGTTATGACCGTTGCTTTGTATTTACCTTTCTATCCTAAGATTCAGTCTATTTATACTTGTATCTGTAATAGTTTAGCATACAACATAATAATATCAATTTCTCTGTTTTCATTCTCACGGTCTCTCCAGCCTTTCTTCTTTCTTTACTTCTTCCATTTGCTCTCATGGTATCAGAGCCCTAGAGGTCGCTCAAGAACCTCATGGAATCCTTGCCCCCCCCTTCTTCCTCCTCCTCCGCCTCCGCCTCATCCTCCACCCAAACCACCACCTCCGCTGGAATCTCCGCCTGCATCTCACCAAATCTCAAATTTCTTCTCTCCAACATCAAGAACCTCGCTCCCCATCATCTCACGCCGGATAACTATCCGATCTGGCGAGCGCAAATTCTACAGCAATTTACAGCAAATGGCTTCGCCGGACATCTTCTTGGCACCGTTGTAATATCTCGTTCCCTTACTGTTCCTCTCTGAATTGGATTTTCCTCCCAGAATCGTCCAGGACGAAGTTGGATCGTCCGGGACGATCGGTACAGGTTGTGTAGAAAAATCCTGTTTGGCTGTCTGGTTCGTCTGGACGAAATCAGGATCGTCTGGACGAAAATAAGTCAGTGAACCCTTCGCCAGGGACGATATGTAATTTTTCGTCTGGACGAAATTCTTCTCTTCATGGATCGTCCGGGACGAAGCTCGATCGTCCAGGACGATCAGTCTGGATATATATAGAAATGAGATATTTTGAAGAGAGAGAAATATCTGAAGAGAGAGAAGAGAAGGAAGGAAAAGAGGAAAGCTGGTTTTCGGAGACCGCGGAGCGCTTTTCGTCCGACACTACTGTTGGGAAAAGTGAAGATCTCGTGGTAAGGACTCCGAATCCTATTTCTGTTTTCAAAGAAGTTGAGTTTTGACCGAGTTGAGATCTGTTTTGTGTTTTCGTAGTCGACTTTTCGACATGATTTTGATTTGACACAACTTTCACCGCACAACTTTTAGAGTGTTATAGATATGATTATTCTACACGATTTGACTGTATTCTACGAATTTTCTTCCGGTCGGAATTGGTTCTACGTGATTTTAATCGAATAGAAAATTATCAGGATGTTTTCTGACTTGGTTTCTATAGAATAAAAGTCTTGCATTGATGTTTAATTTTTTTAGATGTTTGATAGATTGTTTACTGAAGGTTTATAGATAACTCTGGTAAATTGTTGTGAAATTGATTGACATTCTTTCCAAGTTAGATCTTGGGGCATCACAAGTTGGTATCAGAGCAGTGTTATTGGAAGAATGGATTGTTACCAGAGTTGTAGGTTTGGATTGAGAGATTGGGTAGATTGGGTAGCTTTAAGAGCTTCATTGGCATACATCGTTGCATGTGTGTATCATTTGTCTTGAATTGTGCAGGTGAAAAAGATATGGATCCTCCAGCAGAATCCAGTGTACCAAATGAGCAACACAGCGCAGCTCCAATGCCTTCAGAGAGTATGATGCAGTTGGCTACTGCGATTGCACATGTGATGGGGGACGCTCAGAGCAAGATGAGTGGAAGCAAGGAAGAAGAGGTAGACAGACATTTGCAGATGTTCCACAAGCTGAAGCCTCCGTTGTTCAAAGGGGCTGTAGGACCACAGGCTGCTGAGGATTGGATCATGAGGGTGGAAAAGATTTTTGACAGCATGCAGTGTCCGGGGAATAGAAAAGTACCATTGGCAGTATTCATGTTGGAGAGTGAGGCAGAGAGATGGTGGATCGGACAGCAGAGAGAGAAATTCCAGGGGAAGACAAATGCTGAGATCACCTGGGATGAGTTCATTGCAGTGTTCAGGATGTGGTTTGTACCACCGTCAGCTCAGCGACAGATGCAGGAAGCTTTCATGAGATTGGAGCAAGGCCGTAAGTCAGTGATGCAGTACGAGGCCGAGTTTACTGCACTTTCGAGGTACGCTGCTCATCTGATTCCTACTCCCGAAGAAAAGTGCTATAGATTTCTACATGGATTGAATAGAGAGCTGAGGCAACCACTAGTACCTTTCCGGATCCATGAGTTTTCTGAGCTAGTGGAGCGGGCCCGATTGATAGAGATTGAGTTGATGATACCAGTACCGAGGTACGAGGATACCAGAAGGAGGAGAGATGAGGTACGACGAGATGATTCTGGTAGAGATAGAGATAGAGAGAAGAGAAGCAGATATGAGAGTTCGAGAGGATCTGCATCGGGATCTGTACCGCGATCTGCATCGGTAGTATCGTCTGGTAGTTCTGGAGCATGTGTTCACTGTGGTAAACGACATGCAGGTCGATGCTACCTGTTGACGGGGCAGTGCTTTCACTGTGGACAGCAAGGGCACAGAGCAGCAGCTTGTCCTCAGAAAGGACTGGGTGGACGGACTGATTCTGGCACGGGTTCAGGACAGCAGAGGACTGTTGGCCCGAGGACTTACAGTGAGAGATCAGGGAACCGGATAGATGATAGAGCTGTCAGAGATCAGAGAGAGATAGTTGCGCCACGACCTCCTGCACTTCCTCCAGTGGTGCCACGCATCTACAGTCTACAGAGTTTACAGCATCAGGATCAACAGCGACCAGAAGGTTCTACTGGTAAGATTGATTTGACTAACCGATTGATATTGACATATGAACATTGCATATTGACATTTGATTGAATGCATTGTGTGTTTTGTATGGATTTCGACGAGTTTTGTTTTGGGATTTGGATTTCGATCGATTTGGTTTGCTTCGTGTTTTGCTTCGTACCTTTAGGGAAATGTCGGGACGACATTTTTCTAAGGTGGGGAGATTGTAATATCTCGTTCCCTTACTGTTCCTCTCTGAATTGGATTTTCCTCCCAGAATCGTCCAGGACGAAGTTGGATCGTCCGGGACGATCGGTACAGGTTGTGTAGAAAAATCCTGTTTGGCTGTCTGGTTCGTCTGGACGAAATCAGGATCGTCTGGACGAAAATAAGTCAGTGAACCCTTCGCCAGGGACGATATGTAATTTTTCGTCTGGACGAAATTCTTCTCTTCATGGATCGTCCGGGACGAAGCTCGATCGTCCAGGACGATCAGTCTGGATATATATAGAAATGAGATATTTTGAAGAGAGAGAAATATCTGAAGAGAGAGAAGAGAAGGAAGGAAAAGAGGAAAGCTGGTTTTCGGAGACCGCGGAGCGCTTTTCGTCCGACACTGCTGTTGGGAAAAGTGAAGATCTCGTGGTAAGGACTCCGAATCCTATTTCTGTTTTCAAAGAAGTTGAGTTTTGACCGAGTTGAGATCTGTTTTGTGTTTTCGTAGTCGACTTTTCGACATGATTTTGATTTGACACAACTTTCACCGCACAACTTTTAGAGTGTTATAGATATGATTATTCTACACGATTTGACTGTATTCTACGAATTTTCTTCCGGTCGGAATTGGTTCTACGTGATTTTAATCGAATAGAAAATTATCAGGATGTTTTCTGACTTGGTTTCTATAGAATAAAAGTCTTGCATTGATGTTATAGATATTCTATTGTAATTTGGTAGAATTTGGAAATCGTGTCTTTTTGCAGGATTTTTGTGTAAATTTGACCGACTGCCGTTACGCTGCCCGATTTTCGTATGATTTCCGAATTGTCTGAGATTGATAGATTGAATCGGTATGGATATGATTATTGATATGATTGCTTTAATATTGACTATTGAATTGCTTATCGATTGAATTGACTATTGATACTGGAACCCAAGTGGAACCTGGTTGAACGTTGGTGAAGATTGATATTGACCTGTACAGGATGGTGGGCCGACGGGCTTTCCTTTAAACCATTGATCATTGATATAACGATTGGGAGTTATAAGGAGTTTATATGCCGACGGGCGGCCGACGGGCAAAAAGAGTGACGACTCTTATTGATAGACCAACGTACGGACTACAACAGCAACGGATTCTACAACAGCAACATGACCAGTTGATTTTACTTGTCCAGTATATAGTATTGAATTGCATGTTTACTGTATTGATTTACGAATTTATTGCTTTATCGATTTCTGCCTTATTGATTGATCGGATTTACTGTATCGTACGATTTCATTGATTTCATTGATTGATTACCGAGCATTGATTACTGAGCATTGATATGGATATTGATAGATATAGATACTGCATTGATAGCATGGACATGGACATCGTATGGATTCATTGTATTGCCGCCTAGATTTTGTAGACTCGCTGTTGCTACTGTTCTACACCGTATTGACTGTTGTATAGATTTCTTGTCAGACTGGATTGAAGTTTATCGTATTGCTTTCCTCGATTGATTTCATTAAATGGATCGTATTGATTTGACTGTATTGATTTGATTGACGGATATTGATTGATTGCATTGATTTATCGAATTGCCTGCCGCTGCATTGACTGGTTTTATTGACTATGGATTTCCACTGCATAGAATTGATGATCATTGATTCATGGATTTCCGGATTGCATAGATTCATTGACCATTGACTGATTCAGATTGATAAATTGACATGCATATTGATAGCATCGCCGTGCTTTGATTTCAGTTATAGGTATTAGGTGACCTGCTGGGCTTTGTAAAGCTCATTATATGTGGTTGATATTTTCAGGTCAGGGTTCGGGAGCAGGAGATAGGAGTTGATCCAGATCTTCAGGTTTTAGTTCTTTTGATCGATAGATGATTCTTTTGTACTCAGGACAGGATAGTTTCTTTACTTGTATTGGTAGTTTAGTTCCTGAGTATTGTATATGATGTTTTGAGATGTGAATCGACTTGAATATTGATGTTTAATTTTTTTAGATGTTTGATAGATTGTTTACTGAAGGTTTATAGATAACTCTGGTAAATTGTTGTGAAATTGATTGACATTCTTTCCAAGTTAGATCTTGGGGCATCACACCGTTCCGGCTCCACCCGATCCAGCCTCTACCGATTATGCTCAATGGCTGGTTATTGACAGCAATCTCCTTTCAGCTCTTTTTGCCACGGTATCTCAATCTATCTTGCCGTACATTATCACTTCTTCCACCGCCAACGCTGCTTGGACAGTTCTTGAGAAGCGACTTCAACCGACAAGTCGCTCCCGTGTCATCCAGCTCAAGAACGAGCTCTACCGCACTCAAATGAAGGACCTCTCCGTACAACAATACCTCACTCACATCAAGACGATCGTCGACAACATCTCTGCCTCCGGTTCCAAGATCGAGTCCGAAGATGTCATGCTTCATATCCTCAACGGTCTCCCGCCTACTTACAACTCATTCAAATCGACAATCCGCAACTCCCTCCTACCAATCGATTTGGACACTTTCTATGCCTTGCTGTGCAATGAGGAAATTCACCTTCAGCAAGAAAATCTTCAAGAGCCAAACCCCACGGCTCTCTACGTCGCTTCTTCAAACTCGTCTCGCAATCGTAACAATAGCAACAGAAGATTCACCAAACCCAAGAATCAGCAATCGTCTCAAATTTCCTCTGCTCCGACTTCTGTGACTACCGCCGCACCCGCTTCGGCAAGACCGACCTGTCAAATTTGCGGCAAAATTGGGCACATTGCCCTCAATTGCTGGCATCGCCACAATCCTAAATACGCTCCCACCGACAATCGCCAACCCCGGGCTCTCTTCGCAAATCCGTCCGCTCAAGTCAGTCAAGACTGGATTCTTGACTCAGGCGCATCCACGCACCTAACACCGGACGTCAACCACCTCTGCTACCCGACAGCCTATCACGGATCGGATACGGTCTCCACCGCAAACGGTAACAACCTTCCCATCACCAATGCCGGTCAAGGTCTCCTTCCTTTGCCGGACACCGCTCGTAAGTTACATCTCAACAATCTCTTACACGTTCCTACACTCACACACAATCTTCTTTCCGTCTCAAAACTTACTTCCGATAACTATGTTACCATTTCCTTTGATGCTAACGGATTTGTCATAAAGGACTCACGGGACCACCGTCCGCTGCTTCATGGACATCTCAGTAACGGTCTTTACCATCTCCACACCGCATCTGACATCAAGAACTCAGCTCTCATGGCCAAATCCAACGACTCGGGCAACTGGCATTCTCGCCTAGGACACCCGAACAAAGACACTCACAACACCCTTTCTCGCTTAATTCCTGAAATCACTAATGTACCTCATTCATTCTTTTGTAACTCTTGTAATCAGGCCAAAAGCCACAAGTTAGTTTTTAATAAAAGAGTTACCATTACTTCGCAACCCTTTGAGCTTGTTCACACCGACGTCTGGGGACCGGCTCCTCACATCTCTCTTGACGGTCATCGGTATTACATTGTTTTTATTGACGACTACTCCCGTTTTTCGTGGCTCTATCTTCTTCACACTAAAGACGAAGCTCTAATGGCATTCAAGAATTTCCTTAATCTTATAAAAACTCAACACAATAAAATCCCAAAGATTCTCCGCTCCGACGGCGGAGGTGAATTTACTAGCTTTGCCTTCCGTCACCTGCTGCAGGATCAAGGAATCCTCCATCAGCTGACCTGCCCTCACACGCCCGAACAAAACGGTGTCGCCGAACACAAACACCGTCACCTTCTGGATCTCACTCGCGCTCTTTTACACGAATCCGGTCTACCTCCCAAGTTCTGGTCCTCTGCGCTCTCCACCGCCCACTACCTCATCAATAAACTCCCCTCCAAATCCATCTCTAATCAAATACCGCACCAACGCCTCACAGGTACCTCACCGACCTACACACACCTTCGAACATACGGCTGCCTATGCTATCCTTGGTTAAAACCTTACTCCACGGACAAACTTGCCCCAAGATCTCAACCCTGCGTTTTTATCGGCTACTCACCTCAACAAAAAGGATACTTATGTCACAACCTTATCAATGGTCGTACATACACCTCTAGACACGTCCTCTTTTACGAATCTCGGTTCCCGCTCAAGCACCACTCAAATCAGCCGCCCTCGGATCAACCGGATCGTATCTCCCCCATGCCCCCTCTACTTCTAACACCTTCCTCCACCATCACTCCTTTAACTAATACTCACACTCTGCCTTCACACAATCCAGCCGCCACTAAGCCGTTCTCCGACACACAGCCTACCACTTCATACAACTCTCCCTCACCACCTGAGACTCTCAGCTCGTCCACTCAACCCACCCACACCACTCCTCCTACACATCAAATGCAAACTCGTCTCAAATCTGGTATCCGCAAACCGAAGCCGGTCTTCAATCTGCTTGCTCAAGTTACTCCTCCCGTCCTTCCTACCACTTATCTTCAGGCTCTTAAATCCGAACCTTGGCGGGCGGCAATGCAGGCGGAATTTAACGCTCTTCAACAGCAATCCACCTGGTCACTTGTCCCTCCCCCTTCAGGCAAGCCCGTTCTAGGTTGCAAATGGACATACAAGATCAAGCTCCTACCCAACGGGACAGTCGACCGCTATAAGGCACGCCTCGTCGCTCTCGGATATGATCAGAAATTCGGCATTAACTACAATGAGACCTTCAGCCCGGTTGCAAAAATGCCTACAATTCGACTACTCCTTGCTCTCTCTCTCAACCGTGACTGGCCAGTTTATCAACTGGACATAGCTAATGCATTTCTACATGGAGACCTACCAGACGACATCTACATGCGACAACCTCCGGGCTTCACCGATCCAACTCAACCAAACGCGGTGTGCAAACTACAAAAATCACTCTACGGCCTAAAGCAAGCACCGCGACAATGGTTTCAAAAGCTAACGAGTTTCCTACAACAACTCGGATTCGGGTTCAGTCGTTCCGATCCCTCACTCTTGATCTTTAATCAAAACGGTATTTGCATTTACTTGCTAATCTATGTAGATGATTTTCTGGTTACAGGTAATGACGCTGCAGCCATTCGCCGACTCCTCTCAAAACTCAAACAGCAATTCGCACTCAAACAGTTAGGGGACATCTCACTCTTCCTTGGAATCCAGGTGACCCGTACTAAACATGGCTTCTTTCTTTCTCAAGAACACTACGCTTCCAAAATTCTTAATGATGCAGGGTATAAGGACTGCAAATCAGCACCAACACCGATTACTCCCGTCAATCACCAGAAGAAACCAAACTTACAGCCGCATCCCGATCCGTCCCTATACCGCCGCCTCGCTGGCTCTCTTCAATACCTCTCGATCACCAGACCCGACATAGCGTATGCCACAAACCGAGTCTGTCAGCATATGCAGACTCCCACTGAGCAGGACTTCCATGAACTCAAACGGCTACTACGTTACGTCAAAGGAACTCTCTCCTACGGCTTGCCAATCACACACGGCTCCCTGAATCTTCGAACCTACTCCGACGCAGACTGGGCATCAGATGCAACCGACCGTAAGTCGGTATCCGGCTTCTGCACTTTCCTCGGCCCCAACCTCATCTCCTGGACAGTGAAAAAGCAACCCACAGTTGCCAAATCCTCCACCGAAGCTGAGTACCGGTCTCTATCCGCTGCCGCGTCAGATGTCATCTGGCTCCGAAGACTTGCCGCCAAACTTCAGCTCCAATAGCCATCTCCGACAACAATCCACTGTGATAACACCTCGGCCATGGCTATAGCCAAAAATCCGGTTTTTCATGCCCGCACGAAGCACATCGAGATCGACTATCACTTCATTCGTCAGCAACTCAACTCCGGCAATATCAAACTAGAGCACATCTCATCCGCCGATCAAATTGCCGACATTCTCACCAAACCGTTCTCGATATCTCGGTTCTTGGAATTACGTACCAAATTAACCACTCGGTCACCGAGTGCCTAATTTGAGGGAGGATATTAGCACCATACAAAAGTCTGTTATGACCGTTGCTTTGTATTTACCTTTCTATCCTAAGATTCAATCTATTTATACTTGTATCTGTAATAGTTTAGCATACAACATAATAATATCAATTTCTCTGTTTTCATTCTCACGGTCTCTCCAGCCTTTCTTCTTTCTTTACTTCTTCCATTTGCTCTCACTAGTGTCGGGGCAAGTGTATTTCCTCCTTCCAGTGGCAGAGCTCAATCAACGGCTAAGTGGTGCTAATTTAGCAGCTCTGGAGATAAGGGCGAGCACGGCCATGAAGCAGACAACAGAGAAGCAAGGGAGAAGGAGGATAAGGGTGTTGCCAGTTGCAGAGGCTTTTGATGTCGATGTTGGTAATAGCGATAGAAATTTTGAATTGAGATTGGTTGGGAAGGCAGCAGATACAAAGAAGAAGTATAAGAGAGTGGGGGGAGTTAGGTCTAAGAGGTCAAGGAGAGTGTTGAGCACAATTGAAGAAGATGATGAGGATAGATTATATTGTAACCGTTACACTAAAAAGTATCTTGATGCTTAAGAGTCAAACTTTATTTTTATTTTATTAAGGGGTTTTACATATATTGATTTGAAATTTGATGAAATTAATTTTAGTTGTCATGGAAATGTGCCTTTTAAATATATTTTGGATTTTCAAAGTAATTTTTAATATTTTTGATACGTCATCACAAAATTAGCTTGATTGGGCACGAATCTCGAAGCAAAAGCTAGGTGGAGACTTCAAAAATTAAATCCGGGAGCATCCAAACTCCGATTTCAACGAGCTTACAGTCAAACTGAGCGTCTCGAAAATACGAACCCAACGACACCAAGATCGACCCAATCCGAGCCCAAATGGGTCCGAATCATGGACCCGAAGTGCTGTCGGAAGGTTCAAACCGCAATTTGAGTTACCAAACGGTCTCCGATTTTGACGAGCTTATACTCGAATCGAACGGCTCGACGAGACGAATCCAACGAGCCCAAGATCACTAAATTCCGACATCATTAAGGCCTTCAAATGTCCAACGAACGGTGCACGATCGTAGGATTCAATATCGGCCGTCCATTTGACCACTCCCTTTTCGCCCTTGATCTCACACCTATTTACGGACCACGCCACTCCAGAAAATCTATAAATAGAGCCCTCATTCTTCACAAGAGAGGGATCCTAAGCAAGAGAGAGAAGAAGAGAAGAGAAGGAGAGAGAGAAGGAAGGAATTCCTCCTCGACAGCCGCCGGACCACCGCCGGACCACCGCAGAACCTCGCCGGACCACCGCCGGGCCACCGCAGGAATCTCGTCGGACCACCGCCGGACCACCGCAAGAATCTCATCGGACCACCGCCGGACCACCGTAGGAACCTCGCCGGACCACCACAGGACCTCGCCGGACCACCACCTTAAGACCCGACGTTCAGTCCCTACGTCCTGCCAAAGACCCGACGTCTTGTTCAAGGCCCGACGTTCAGTCCCTACGTCCTGCCAAAGTCCCTACGTCCTGCTGAAGACCCAACGTCCTACTCCGGGCCCGACATTCAGTCCCTACGTCCTGCCAAAGACCCGACGTCTTGTTCAAGGCCCGACGTTCAGTCCCTACGTCCTGCCAAAGTCCCTATGTCCTGCCGAGGACCCGACGTCTTACTTAAGTAATTGATTGTAATCTGTTCACCCCTGGAGGTGATTCAGTCCTTTGTAACCAACTCAAAATCTAGTGGAATCATTTTTCAACTGGGCTAGGCCTCGTGGTTTTTTCCCTTTTTAGGGTTTTCCACGTAAAAAATCTTGTGTTCTCTGTGTGTGCTAGTTATACGTATAACGCTAAGACGTAGAATCAAATCTCTATCGCCGCGTACTTTCTAGCCCGCAACAGATTGGCGCCGTCTGTGGGAACGCTAATCCCACTACACTAAAGAATCCTCCAATGGTCAACAGGCGTAGCCATCGCATCATGGGAACCTCCCGCTCTAATTCACACCAATCCAGGAATCAGTCCCTGAATCAAGGACGACAGGCATCTGCCTCCTTTCACCCCAATAACCGACACCCTATAGGAGGAGGAACTTCAGGGTCGTCCCTAGAAGAACGTATCAGAAAAATGGAGGAATCTCAAAATGAGATCCTTCAGTTTTTAAGGGAAGCTCGAGGACCAATGCCGGTACCCCAAGAAGATGCTCTTCTCCCGCAAGATCAGCCAGGATTTGAAGACATTCTTCATGTCGAGGTCCCTCTTCCTCCACCAAGGATGCGTCCTCCTACACGTCCAGAGAATGAGCTTGCCGATACAGCAAGCTCTACCCATCCTTCGCGCACGGGTCACCGACAGCATATGCCGCCGGACATCCCCGAGGACTTAGACCAACAGCGCGTCACTGAACTCCCCCGTAATACTCTACGGCATGAGTTACGAAGATTAGTCCGAGAAGAGTTCCCCACAGGGGGTATCAGGAAGTCCCTTCACCAACGGGACATTCAGGAGTCATCACCTTTCACCGAAGCTGTCCTCCGATATCCCGTTCCGGCAAGATTCAAATTCCCAAATATTGATTCTTATGATGGGACTTCAGACCCCTACGAACATATCGATCACTACCGCACTATTATGCATATCCAGCAGGCCCTAGATGCTCTGCTCTGTCAAGTTTTTCCGGCCACCCTTAAAGGGCAGGCCCGGACATGGTTCTACTCCCTACCCCCTCGGTCCATTCCCCTATTCGTTAAATTGGCCAAATTATTTGTCGAACAATTTGTCGCCAACCGAAGGATGATTAAAGACTCCTCCCACCTTTCGGGGATACGACAGAACGAGGGTGAATCTCTCAAAGAGTATTTTCAAAGGTTTTCTACAGAAGCCCGACAAATTCCAGGGGTAGATCCCGAATTGCTACGAGGTGTATTTCTAGGAGGGCTTCGTCCAGGCCCTTTCTACTCGGCACTTATGCGAGAAACGGTCCATTCCTATGCGGATTTAATCCACCGAGTAGAGGCCCAAATTACTGCCAATGAAGCCATCAATGCTCATAGGAAGCAATTCGAGCAAACAACCGGGAAGCGAAAAAATCCCCCAGGGACGGAGAATCCCCCCTCACAAAGAAAGAAGCAAGGAAACTACAATCTTCCTCCTCGACCCTCACAGCCACGACGAGAGCCCCGACAAGAAAAAGAGTACACGCCACTCAATACATCCCGAGCAAATGTATTAATGGCTATCCGAGACCAAGAGAGTGTAAAGTGGCCGTACCCTTTAAAGCCTAATACCGGAAACCAAGAACAGTATTGTCATTTCCACCGCAGTCGGGGACACACCACTGAAGCATGCAGGCAGCTCAAGGAGGAAATTGAGAGACTGATCCGACAAGGATATCTCCGACAGTTCGTCAAGAATCCAACAGTTCGAGAAGAAACTGTTCCAACTGGGGGGCAAGATCAACAAAAACAGTCGACGAACAACCGCCAGATGGTCGGCGAAATTGAAACTATTGCTGGAGGCCCATCAACGCCTTGTCAAGTTCTAGTTGCAGAAAACAAGGAGCCACCAACAAAAAAGCTTCATGTCGATCACTCCATCACTTTTAAGGAGTCTGATCTAGAAGGCGTAAAAACTCCTCATCAAGATCCACTGGTGATTAGTGCAGGAATTGGCAACCCGTGCTACAATGTTAAGAGGATCTTGGTAGACAATGGAAGCTCAGTAGATGTTCTATTTTACTCCACTTTTCTTAGCATGGGCTTATCTAGAGAGAAACTCCAGCCTGCTGCCGGTCCACTGTACGGATTTGACAACCGGCCTGTAAGAGTTGAAGGAACCATTACTCTCCCGGTTGTGCTTGGAGAATTCCCCCGTCAAGTTGAGCACCCCATTCTATTCATTGTAGTGAAGTCCGAATCAGCCTACAATGCGATCTTTGGAAGATCACTTCAAACAATTTTCGGGGCTGTTGCTTCAATTCCCCACTTAAAGCTCAAGTTTCCTACCCCATCAGGGACCGGAACAGTACGAGGAGATCAATAAGTAGCACAGTCATGCTATCTTAGGCAGGCTCAACCACACTCATCAGTTACTCTAAGCATCGAAGACTTCGATCTTCGGAGTGAAGATACCCCTCAAAGGGCCTCCCCTGTAGAAGATCTTACCTGTGTCTCCCTATCAGAAGAACATCCCTCGAGAACAGTACAGATCGGATCACTCCTCTCAGATACAGAGAAAGAAGAATATGTAGACTTTTTACGTACAAACCAAGACGTATTTGCATGGAGTTCAGCAGATATGCCCGGTATTAATCCTGAAATAATTATGCACTCCCTGAAGATCAACCCAGCATGTAAGCCGGTGATTCAAAAGAAACGAAACTTCGCCCTAGAACGTCAGCTGGCAATCGAACAGGAGGTTGATAAGCTTTTAAAAGCAAGATTTATAAGGGAAGTGCACTACCCATCTTGGTTAGCCAACGTCGTGATGGTTCGGAAAACAAACGGGACTTGGAGAATGTGCGTGGACTATACGGATCTCAATAAAGCTTGCCCCAAGGACAGTTTCCCGCTCCCCCGAATAGATCAGCTAGTCGACGCCACATCCGGACATCAGATGTTAAGCTTTATGGATGCCTACTCCGGATACAACCAAATACAAATGGATCCCGCCGATGAGGAGGCAACATCTTTTCAAACGGATAAAGGGTTATATTGTTACCTGGTAATGCCATTCGGGCTCAAAAATGCGGGGGCAACTTACCAACGACTTATGAATAAGGTTTTTAAGAACCTTATTGGGCGTACCATGGAAGTCTATGTAGACTATATGCTGGTAAAGAGCCTCGAGAAATCTCAGCATATCTCAGATTTGGAAGAATGTTTCAACCTTCTCCGATCTTACAACATGCGCCTCAACCCCTCCAAATGTGCATTTGGAGTCACCTCAGGAAAGTTTTTGGGATTCATGGTTACCCACCGAGGAATTGAGGCCAACCCGGAAAAGATCAAGGCCCTAAGGGACATGCTACCCCCCAGAAATATCAAAGAAGTTCAGAGACTGAATGGAAGGATCGCAGCACTCTCTCGATTTCTGGCTCGTTCGGGAGATAAATATTTGCCTTTCTTCAAGATCCTCAGAGGGGCTCGTAGCTCAGGATTTCAATGGACTGATAAATGCCAAGAAGCTTTTGAACAACTCCGAACTTATCTAGCCTCACCACCGCTTCTCTCAAAGCCAATTCCAGGGGAAATTTTGTATATGTACATGGCCGTCTCCTCTCAAGCTATAAGTTCGGTCTTGGTTCGGATGGATGATTCGACTCAACGCCCAGTCTATTACATCAGCAAGGTACTTTCAGATGTTGAAATGCGTTATCCATTGGCAGACAAAACAGCCTTAGCATTGGTCTTCTCAGCCAGGAAGTTACGACCTTATTTTCAGGCACATGCGATCAGGATTTATACAAACCTGCCGCTGAAAAATATTCTTCAAAAACCCGAAGCATCCGGAAGATTAATCAAATGGTCAGTAGAACTTGGAGAGTTCGATATACAGTTCCTACCTAGACCCGACATCAAGTCACAGGTGCTTGCCGATTTTGTGGTCGAATGTACTAGGTACACCTCCGAGGAATTGCCTGATGTATCCCCTTCTTCCTCCTGCTGGACATTATATGTAGACGGAGCTTCTGGGAGTTCTGGTGCTGGTGCTGGAATCCTATTAATCTCCCCGCAGAAAGCCACACTTGAATACGGGCTTAGACTGAAGTTTCCGGCAACAAACAATGTTGCTGAATATGAAGCTCTAATCGCTGGATTAAGATTGGCAATTGATTGCGAAGTCCAAGACTTAGTGGTTCACACTGATTCCAAACTGGTTGCTTCTCAAGTAGAAGGGGAGTTCGATACTCACAACCCACTTTTGGCTCAATACTGTCAGATAGTTAAAACCTTGTTGGCTCAAATAGCAAAGCATCAGGTCATCCATATCCTTCGAGAGCAAAACGCAAGGGCAGACTCACTCTCCAAGCTAGCAACCTCTACGACGGGAGATGTTTTTAAAAGGAAATTCATTGAAGAGATCCACTTCCCGAGCATTCAAGGCTCATGGGTACTTCAATCAATAGATGAATCAAAAGAAGTTTCTTGGATCGGCCCCATTCTTGCTTTCCTACAAGAAGGCTCTATCCCTGAGGATCCGGCTATGGCAGTACGACTTCGGAGGCAAGCAGCCAATTTCACCATTATTAACGGAGAGTTATACAAACGATCTTTCATAGGGCCATACCTCAAGTGTCTTCCTCCTTCGGAGGCAAACTATGCACTTCGCGAAGTACATTCGGGCATTTGTGGGGAACATTTGGGTGGAAGGGCGTTAGCCCAAAAGGTCCTAAGACAAGGGTTCTACTGGCCGACAATAAAACAGGATGCATTAGAACTTGTACGGAAATGTAACAGCTGTCAGTTGCATGCCAACCTCACTCATCTACCCGCCGTAGAGATATCGACATTACAGAGTCCCTGGCCTTTTGCCCAATGGGGGATCGACATAATAGGACCATTTCCTATAGCCACGGGACAGCGAAAATTCATCATATTGGCTGTCGATTATTTCACGAAATGGGTAGAAGCAGAACCACTAGTAAAAATCACTGAAGCAAATGCCAAACAGTTTCTGTGGAAGAGCATAATATGTCGCTTTGGCATTCCTGCAAAAGTTATTACTGATAACGGGACACAATTCACCGGAAGGGTCTTTACCACATTTTGTAAAGATCTCCACATTCATCTAGTACACACGGCTGTGGCTCATCCTCAGACTAATGGACAGACAGAAGTCACTAATCGGACCATTCTGAGAGGACTGAAAACACGGCTGGAGAAGGCTGGGGGGCAATGGGCTGACGAGCTCCCAAACGTCCTTTGGGCCTATCGTACGACAGCAAGGACTCCAACAGGAGAGACACCGTATAACCTCTGCTTTGGTACAGAGGCTGTCATTCCAGTCGACATTGGAGTCCCCAGTCATAGAGTACAAACTTTCGACTCCAATACCAACGACGAAAAACTCAGGCACAACCTAGACCTCCTTCCAGAAGTAAGAAACGGGACAATACTTAAGGTTGCTGCCTACCACCAGAGAGTTGCCCGTCACTATAACAGAAGGATGAAGCCGCGACATATATCGGTAGGAGATCTGGTCCTACGCAGCATTGAGGCGGCAGGCAAAGGCCCTCAACGAAACAAACTCTCCCCCCTCTGGGAAGGTCCGTACCTAGTAGCAGCTATGGTGAAGCCAGGGACTTTCAAATTAAAGGATGCTGAAGGGAAGATGCTTCCTCGAACTTGGAATATCGAGAACCTCCGCAAATACTATCAGTAGAGCGTAATCGTGTCGTTTGTTTTAGAATGTTGTATGTCTTTTGCTTACTGTAGATGTCTTTAATTTCAGACTTTGTTTATGGTGTTTCTAGTTTCCTTCTCCCCTAAACTGTTTTCGGGAACAATGTTCTTCGTTTAATGGCAGTAAAGACTTTGTTAAGTTTTGAACTTTAATTTTGAGCAGTAGATGATTATTGTTCAGTCGTTAGTTGATCAATCCCAGGGGGATTCGACCCGACCTCTTCCACACAGGTTAACGTCATCGAGCAGGGCTCTGACTCACAACCTCGGATAGGTCTTATATCCTTGGTGGATTCTCTCGACCTCTTCCACACAGGTTAACGTCATCGAGCAGGGCTCTGACTCACAACCTCGGATAGGTCTTATATCCTTGGTGGATTCTCTCGACTTCTTCCACACAGGTTAACGTCATCGAGCAGGGCTCTGACTCACAACCTCGGATAGGTCTTACATCCTTGGTGGATTCTCCCGACCTCTTCCACACAGGTTAACGTCATCGAGCAGGGCTCTGACTCACAACCTCGGATAGGTCTTATATCCTTAGTGGATTCTCCCGACCTCTTCCACACAGGTTAACGTCATCGAGCAGGGCTCTGACTCACAACCTCGGATAGGTCTTACATCTCTTATAGATTCTTTTAACCTCTTTCATACAGGTTGGCGTCGTCAAGCAAGGCTCTGGCGTACAATTTAGGGTAAACAGTACATCCTTAGAGGATCCTTTTAAACTTTTAAGCACATGTTGGAAGATAAATACCTTAAACAAGCATAAATGAAATTTACTCAGAATGAATAAATACACTGGAATATTTAAGTCATATGGCAACAGAACGATAATCCACTACTAAGTCAAAGTAGATATCACACAACAGTACAAAACATCAGGTACATCACAATAACTAAAAAGACAAACTAATACAAACAACAGGAACTAGAAAACCTACTCAACATCTACTATCTCATCATCTGCATCAAGATCGAGGACCTTCCGAAGATCACTCTCTACCTCATCACCATCAGAGCCTGAAGGAAAGTCAGCTGAAGCCTGGCTAGGGGTCACCTCTTCGACTGAAACTCCGGTCTTTCGCTGCATCAGGCGAACCCCCTTAAAGAAGCCTCTAATATATCCATCCTCAGTGCACTGCTGCTCCAAACCCTTCACCTCTATAGCATAGATGTGATCTCGGGCCTCCTCAACGTGATCCTGGACGATAGTCTTGAATGCTATGGACTTCTTGAAGTCTTCAATAACTCTTGAAGGTTCTGAGCTAGACAAGGCAGCCTCCTTCTCAGCTATAATGGCCTGGGACTCCTTATCCTTCGCCTCCAGCGACGCAATCTTCTCTTCAGAAACTTTCTGCTCCCTCAAAAGCCTGGTGATCGTCGCATGAGCCTCCTCAAGATCTATCTGGTGCCGATCTGCCTGTCGATTCTGAAGAGATACAGAGCGCATTGTGTTGGCCAGCTCAGTCCTGCAATCGCTTAACTCATCTTCAAGCACCTTCACCTCCTTAACCTTCTGCTCATATTTCCGTTTGAACTCCCCCTGAAGATACTTAATCTTGACAAACTCGCTGTTCCAATCATTAATTTCGATTCCAAGACGAGACAGCTGAAATAAGAAAGAAAAGTTTTATTAGAAGTCACCCCAGAAGCAAATTAGATAAAAAATATAGGGAGATATTGCTCACCAAACTACTGGTCTTGTTATGTCCGAGGCACTGGTGATTCATGACATCCTCAGGGATATGCAGCTTGGCTAGGGAAGAGTCAGGTAGGGTCTTGTCAGTGTTTGTTTCTTCCAACCTCTTCTTCTTCGAAATCGGGGGGTCGTCAACCCTTGCTGGTCGTTTGGGAGCCGCTTTTGAAGTAGGGGCAGGGGGCTCAGGAATCCTGGATGTCGGCTTCAACTTCCTTGCATCAGATCTCCCAGTATGAAATGAAATCCCAACCTTGAATAAGAACTCTTCTTCAGTGTATTTGCTCATATGACGAACCTCAAATAGAAGATGTTCGAGATCAGAAACTTTCAAAATTCTTATTATGTCTTCCTCGCTGACGTGTAGAGGGGATGGCAGATCTCTCATTTTCCCCCACTTCTCAATTAAGCCCCAATCATTCTTCACAAAAAAGAAAGCATTGACCCAGTTCTTTGAAGAATCGCGGGTACGCACATCCAACAATTTGGACCTAAAAGTCACACGCCCAGATGTATCGCTGGTGAACTTACCCATCCGTGAAAGATGCTCCGGGGTCATAGTAGCTCCTCGATCCCGAAAGAGAGCAATCAATCCCATAGCCACTGACATTGCTCTAAACGAAAGTTGGAATATGCTCACGCCGCACCATTGCAAGACTTCAATCAGCTCAGTAGGGGGCGGAAAACGTAAACCAGCCCGCAAGTGGGCCTCAGAAACAGTCACGTACCCAAGAGGAGGAAGATTCGCCCGATCAGACATCCTCGGGACCATTGTCTTCACATCATTCGGAAAGTAATAATTCTTGCGAAAAAGGAATATGAAGTCATTTGTAACAGTCGACGCTGACACATCCACCTCCCTATTTGGCCTCTGCTCGCCATCATGCGGCGCAACGGGGTCCCCCCGGATCGCAGGATCTCTCAGTGGGGGGCGATCACCTGACATTTCTCTTAGGGAGAGAAGATCTCCGAACTTCCTTGCCAAGAGAGGGGCCTCAGAAAACTGAGGGAAGGCCTCAATAGAAAGGACAGAGGGAGAAGAGAAGAAAGGAGGAGAAGAAGAGGAGAGGAATGAATTTTCTTAAGGATTTAAGGCCCTATTTATAGCTTTTTGGGAGAAAGAGTGGAAGTTTCTAGAGTTTTTAATTTCCCAAATTTTTCTAAATTTTTCGGAATTTTTTCGGAATTTTTTGGAATTTTTTGGGATTTTTTAGGCATTTTTACGGCCAAAAAAGGCCTAAAAAAGCCTAAAAAATCATTTTTTCTGCACAGGTGGGGCCCACTAGGTCGGTGGGCTGAACAGACCCGCCCGTTCGTTCAAATAAGGCGGTGCGAACCTTCCAGGCGGGCTGACCGCGCGGGCTCAAGCGGCCCAGGCGGGCCGCCGCGCGGGCCGACAGCGGGCCCAGCAGCCCGCCGCGCGGGCTGCAGCGCGGGCCGCAGGCGCGGCCCAGGCGGCCCAGGCGGGCAGCCGCGCGGGCCAGACTCTGGCTCAGGCGGGCCGCAGGCGGGACGTGCGGCCCAAGCACGCCGCGCGCGTGTCCAAGCGCCGGCAGGCGGTGCCGCCGGCGGCGGCGGCGGCCGGC
Source organism: Dendrobium nobile (assembly GCA_022539455.1). Taxonomy (NCBI): domain Eukaryota; kingdom Viridiplantae; phylum Streptophyta; class Magnoliopsida; order Asparagales; family Orchidaceae; genus Dendrobium; species Dendrobium nobile. The sequence continues at coordinate 70,427,696 of CM039736.1, forward strand.
CGGCCGGTCCGGCCGGTCCGGCTGCCTAGCCCATTTTGGGCCCGGTTTTCAACCCGAAAACTCCGTTTTTGACGTTTTTGGGGTCCTCGGACACGTTTTTCGACGTTCCGGACTCAATTTTGGCACTTTCAGGGCTCATCGAGGCCTCCTTGGCTTGATTTGCGCAAAATTTCAACTTATGGAAAGTAATTTTTGCTATTCGGCCAACGCAAAATGCCGACACTTATATTTTCGGACTCCTGGGGATTCGACGTCCGAAAATAGGGGGGCAACTGATACGTCATCACAAAATTAGCTTGATTGGGCACGAATCTCGAAGCAAAAGCTAGGTGGAGACTTCAAAAATTAAATCCGGGAGCATCCAAACTCCGATTTCAACGAGCTTACAGTCAAACTGAGCGTCTCGAAAATACGAACCCAACGACACCAAGATCGACCCAATCCGAGCCCAAATGGGTCCGAATCATGGACCTGAAGTGCTGTCGGAAGGTTCAAACCGCAATTTGAGTTACCAAACGGTCTCCGATTTTGACGAGCTTATACTCGAATCGAACGGCTCGACGAGACGAATCCAACGAGCCCAAGATCACTAAATTCCGACATCATTAAGGCCTTCAAATGTCCAACGAACGGTGCACGATCGTAGGATTCAATATCGGCCGTCCATTTGACCACTCCCTTTTCGCCCTTGATCTCACACCTATTTACGGACCACGCCACTCCAGAAAATCTATAAATAGAGCCCTCATTCTTCACAAGAGAGGGATCCTAAGCAAGAGAGAGAAGAAGAGAAGAGAAGGAGAGAGAGAAGGAAGGAATTCCTCCTCGACAGCCGCCGGACCACCGCCGGACCACCGCAGAACCTCGCCGGACCACCGCCGGGCCACCGCAGGAATCTCGTCGGACCACCGCCGGACCACCGCAAGAATCTCATCGGACCACCGCCGGACCACCGCAGGAACCTCGCCGGACCACCACAGGACCTCGCCGGACCACCACCTTAAGACCCGACGTTCAGTCCCTACGTCCTGCCAAAGACCCGACGTCTTGTTCAAGGCCCGACGTTCAGTCCCTACGTCCTGCCAAAGTCCCTACGTCCTGCTGAAGACCCAACGTCCTACTCCGGGCCCGACATTCAGTCCCTACGTCCTGCCAAAGACCCGACGTCTTGTTCAAGGCCCGACGTTCAGTCCCTACGTCCTGCCAAAGTCCCTATGTCCTGCCGAGGACCCGACGTCTTTCTTAAGTAATTGATTGTAATCTGTTCACCCCTGGAGGTGATTCAGTCCTTTGTAACCAACTCAAAATCTAGTGGAATCATTTTTCAACTGGGCTAGGCCTCGTGGTTTTTTCCCTTTTTAGGGTTTTCCACGTAAAAAATCTTGTGTTCTCTGTGTGTGCTAGTTATACGTATAACGCTAAGACGTAGAATCAAATCTCTATCGCCGCGTACTTTCTAGCCCGCAACAATTTTAAAGACTTTTTATTAGAAACTTTAATTACAAAATCAAAGGATCATTTTTTTAAATGAACAACAACATTTATGAATTTACCAAATATATTATTTAAGCTTGTTTAACCATTTCAAATTTTACATGCATTATTATTTTAAGCTCTAATAATGCTCCTACTTAATCAATACATTAAAAAACAACAATATCTAAAATACGCACCAGGACATTTAACCTTAGATTTCATCAATTTTGTTTTTCTTGATTTTGGTTGGGACAGCTTTCTTACTAATTTCTAAAGCAAATTTTAATATAAAAATTTTTTGAACTAGAATTTTTGTACTAGTAAATTATTTTATAAAGAAATATAAAATATGTCCCAAATGAAACTTTAATCTCTGAGACCTTCTCCAAGCTTCAAGCACCTTAAAACAAGCTTAATGAGTTATTGACATCATTCTCAGAGTTGCCAACCATCATGATAGTTGTTTTTTTTTTAGGAACCAGGGTATCTACCTGCTGCCACTCCAAAAGGAGCGTTTGATAACGTAACTAATCCCTCGATGAAATCTAGCGAGGCCATCGACAGGCATCGGGCTCACACTTGCTTTGCCCATTGAAGAGGTGAGGCCGTAGTATAAGGGATTCGAACCTGGAATGAGGATTCCCAACCGTGCTCACCCACCAACTACCCTCAGCCTCGATTGGTATGATAGTTGCAATTACTATATATATCAGTAAATAGAGTTAGCAAAGCATCAGACTACACCATGCAATGTTTATTCTCATCAAATCAAAAATGAGCTACTAATAATATAAACTCAAAGTTACCTACTTATTCATCCATTCTTTATGAATCTACTCCACATTTGGCTAATTGTATTTGACAATGATAATCATGAAATTAACTATTTTCCCCTCTTTTTCATTGGATATATTTACATACATTGGATTAAATTCAACCACCAAGCAAAGGATTCAACAAATCAAAAGTGTAAAAACAACCATCAAACTTCCAAAAACAAAATAAAATTTCATCTGAACTATACATCTTGTGCTTATTTATTTTCACACCATCATGACCTGAAACTCTGCAAAACTAATCACACCATCTTCATCAAGATCAAACCTTTTAATCATATTCTTGCAGTCCTCCACGGTCCTCTCCTCTCCGAGCTGTTGAAGCGCCCTCTTCAAGCTCCTCGCCGTGATAAACCCCTTTCCTTCCATCTCATACGCCGCGAACGCTTCCCTCAAACTCCTCCCTTTCTCCTCCTCCTCCTCCACTTCCACCAATCTCAAGAAATCCTCATACCCCAATTTTCCATCTCCGTCGGAATCGGACGATTCGACTAACTCAATCAGCTCGGCCTGTAACAGCTGCTCGTTAAAGGCGCTTCCCATGGAGCTGCAGAGCTCGGAAGCGGAAATCTTGCCGTCTCCGTCCTTATCGAAGTAGCGAAAGACTTGCTGGAATTCGGCATGCGGAGGCGAGAAACAGGGCGTTTGGGGAAGGGGAGGAGGATTCTTGAGATTTTTCGGAGAGAGAGCGGCGCGGATATTGGAGAAGAAGGAGGGGCCGCGGCAGCCGGGTTTTGAAGGGAAATTTTTCATTGAAGGGGTAGAATTAATTGGCTGTTGAAGGTAGAAGTGATTGTGGGGATTTGAGGGGAGATTTCTTCAGAGTCTATATAGATTTTGGAAGAGAGATAGCAACAGAGGAAGAGAGAGAGAAGGGATACTGCGAAATGGGAAGTGAAATTTTCAGTGGGCGGTTGGAAGAGAGAGAAGGGATACTGTGAAATGGGCTGTAAAATTTCCGGTGGGCGTCGTAAAGTGGCGGCGGGGGGCTCAGTTTCAACGGCTAATAAAATGGGCGATGAAAACCGGGAAAAACAGAAGAAAGGAGTAACAGTCAAGCGTCGAGTATTATAATTTAATTTTATATAGTTAGAAATTTTATGTCAGAAAATTTATATTATTTGTAAAGTTTTATTTATGTAAGAAAATTATTTAATAAATTCATGCATTTACATTGCAGAATTTAATAAATAAATAAATAATTGGTTTAAGATTTTATTTTGAATTTTCATATTTGAAAGAGGATTTGTCAAAATAAATTAAAGAATGAAAATTTGAAAATGTTAATTTTTAAAATAATTAAAATTTGAAACTTATATATGAAATTGATTCAAAAATATGAAAATAATACTAATTTTATTCACCTAAAATTCAATATTCATTCAGCAGATAGGAAATGATAAAATTGTTTTTAAAGCAAATTAAATTTAACGAAAATAAATAAAATATAATTAACTTTTCTCATAAATATAATTATTTTTAATTTAAATAATATCAAATAATTTTCGTTAAAGTTTAACATTTTATATGTATAATAAGTAATAATTTTTTATAATTTTTATATTTTTTAGTTATTATTTTTATTAATTTAATATTTAAAAATAATATAATTCAATTTTTAATGAACAAAAATAGAACCAATTTTGACTGTAAGTTGTGTACTAAAATTTTCATATAATTTCACTTATATGGCTTATCATTTAACTTATATTTTACCCTAATGTATTGACTGTTCATAATTTTAAAAAATAATTAAAAAGAAGGACACGTGTTAAATGGGGCCTACACGTTAAACTCTCATAATGGGGCCTACATGTTAAATAAAAAGAATGTTACAAGTTCTTAGTGAATCAACAACACTCTAAAAATATATCATTTGAAACAAAGCCTACGAGCTGTCGATCCAATCTATTACAAGAGAAAATAAAAGCAAAAAAAAAAAACAAACAAACAAACAAACAAAGAGAAGAAACATCAAGAGAAAAGGAAAAAAGGCCAATACACTTAGACTTATATGTTGCTATTGACTCCCTTAACTTCTTTGATTAATAAGCAATATGTTAGACAATTTTTATAAATGAGAACTTATTTGATATGGTAAACTTATCTTAGTTTTTAATTGGTGGAATTTTGACTAATTGTGACCTCAAAAAAATAAAAGATGGTTCTCTTCATATTTTATGATGTGCTTTTATTAGATTGAAATAATATGTTTGGCTTAGTTGACAAATTATCCAAAACATGTCAAATTAATTTCATGCTATTTTTCTTATTAATGTATGTACAAGGGTTGCATATGAATTATGAAGTGATGTCATTCCCAAAACCTAGAAAAAAGGGTCAAGACAAAGTGAAAGTAGGTTGTGACTACCATATAGATGATGGCAATGTAATGAAGTTTGGTTCAAAGACATTTTTTTTTTTGGAGATAAATACAACATAATCTAAAGGCAATTTATAAAGTAGTGCTAGAAGTTTGGGGAGGCCAGTAAGGATGGTTCGATTAGGGTTGCAACCGAGTGAAGCCGACTCATTAACGAGCTCGCGAGCTCATTGGATCATTCCTTGTCGAGTTTCGAGCTTGAGCATAATTTCGAGCTCATTGGATCATTGTGCTTGAGATCAATCCTCATGAAGCTCAGCTTGAATACTCATCGAGCGGCTCGAGTGCGAAATCAGGCTGAACTACAGAAGGCGGAATCACGACACAGCTAGGACACGGAAGGCACAGCGGAATTGAACACGTCAGGAAGAGCGAAATTGCGGGTTCAGACGCCATCAACAAGGCGGGCTATGATGCAAAGGTAAAATCGGTCGTGAAGGCAGAATCTCGCGGAAGGTGAGGGCAAGCCACGGACAAGAAGCTCGAGCCGCTTGACTAGCTCATTTTCAGAGCATGAGTTGAGCTCAAGCTCACCTTTTGAGCTTGACTTGAGTTCGAGCTCAAATTTTGGCTCGTAAGTCGAGCTCGACTCAACTTTTTTGCACCCTTAGTTAGGATGGCCCTTCTTATGAATGTGGTGGAGGCATGGGCCTTAAGGTGATGGATGATGTAGAGCTAAAAGGTGAGGATGATACAGAGGATGGTCGAGATAATTCTTTTTATCGAGGTGACTTGATGATAGAAAAGGCAACTAGAAAGTCATGTTAGTGATTGAGGGCAATCAGGACAACTTGCCTTAGTAATAACACAAATATATGAAATAAAATTTTCTTGAAAAACATAAAAAAAAATCTAAAGTTGAGAGCTTTGGCATTGATCTGATGAGTGTTGCAGTTCTAGGTATATATATATATCTACCTCAGCCCACCATCTCTCACTTTGTTGCTTGGTCGGAATGAAATTGAAATAGGGAAAAAGAGAGGAGAGAGAAAGGTCTTTGGATCATAAGTCAGTCATTCTTGTTATAGATTTTATTCTATTAGTTGAAAGTGGTTATTCTCTTACTTTTGTTTTTAATTATTTTAATTTCTACAAATTTTATCTCTCCTAAATTTGTCAAAAATATATTATTTTCCAATTTCATAAGCTTTCATCATACAAAATTGGATATGTTATAGATTTGATCCTTTTAAATGATTTGATATGATTTTATTGAATTTTAAATGAAGTTTTGAATGATATCAAATATATGATATGATAACTTCACATGACACCCTACTGATACATATGATTCACTAATTCAGAGTCACAAAGAGCTAGAGCTTGATTAGGAGTTATAAGGAGTCGGAGTGATTGATTCACGTAATTCAAGGGGTGTTATAAGGAGTCCTTTAATTATTAAGAGTTATAAGGGGTGGGAGTCATACGTATAAGAGCAAGATACTTTTAAGATATACTCATTAAATATCTGAATACTGATACTAACACTATTACGAATATTGTATTGATACTATGACTGACACTAATAATGTTTACTATCATTAATATTATTTAACGTTATTGATCATGATACTAATATTATTATTATATTAGTAATGTTGAATGTTAGTGATATTGTGACTGATTATATAATGAATTGAGATGGGATGAACAATAGAAAAATAAATTTATACAAATAATTATTATGGATATTGATAGATATATTTTTAATGTAATTTATATCATATTGTTCTCTTTTATTTTTCATTGATTTCAATTGTAAGATTTTAGTTACTTAATGGGATATATTCTCATTACGTGGTTTTACATAGGAAAGTGTAAGGATCCTATAATATGATGCTTTGGACAAGACAAAAATGCAATCATATTTCTTTCTATTATTTATTGGTAAGCTTTACTTAAATGTTTAAAATGAAAGACAGATATAATTCCTCCAATATAAATTTGGAGTATGATAGCCTTCTTGTCAATGGAAATGACATGCCTTGAAAGTGATAAGTTATGTGGCACAGGAAGGCTGTGGAAATACCCAAAGTAGTCAAGATGGTCATTGTCTAGACGTAGAAATAATATCACAAGGAATGGCACTACCTAAAGGAGATGGGTGAGGTGGCATAAGAAGGTTACGAAGATGACTAAGGTAAATTATGGTGGTCCTACTAGATGTAAAGATAGCACAACCTAAAGGTAACTTGCACGTTAACTCAGTTAGGTATTGGGGGTGAGCAAATGCAATCAAGGTGATCCTTTTAGAGGTCAGTGTCATGAATTGAAGTTGGCATGTGAGACGATGCAAGAAGGACATGAAGGTGATTGAGAGTAATAAGAATGGCCCTCATTTTAGAGGTGGAATTTAGCACAACTTAAGGAGGTAGGTAGAAAAGGCAACATAGGAAGGTTGTGAAGATCATAAAGGGCATAGATGATTGAAGGTATTCACAAAAATGCTCCTTAAGGTGGAGATGAAACGATTTGAAATGAAAGGCGAGGGACTCTAAGAACATCATAAAGGTGATTCATAGTGAACAAGATGATCCTCTTCTTGATCTGGAAATGAAATGATCTATGGCAAGTGAGGCATCACAAGAAGTGCATAAAGGTGACGAAGGGAAATCAAGATAGTCCCCTTAAAGAAGATGGTGCAACCTAAAGGAGGCATATTAGATGATATAAGGATAGTCGAGGACGTGACTAAGGGTAGTCAAGATTCTCCTCAATATGTAGAGGAAGTTTGGATCCAAGAATAAGAGCATTTGAATAAGAACTTCAACTTGTGGTCAATGTTCCAACTTCTCCTATGGTGCAAGAGTTTAAGGTTTTACTTCTCCTATGGTGCAGGAGTTTAAGGTTTTCTTTTATTTTTAAATTTTACAGAAAAGCATTCTTGCCCTTATTCAAAATGCACCAAAATATGTCCCTTTTCTATCAGCGATTAAAAATCTAGATCACACCTCCTCACGATTGAAATGTAGTCATGCAAATTTTCCCTTAAACTATCTATATGAGCAACACACAAGATGGAGGAAGCCTAAATGGTTGGCAACAAGTGATAGCAATGGTTCAAAAACGATCTTCCTCAATGAATCTTCAATCAACAAATAAAAAATGTCATGTTGATCTCTGCCCCTTAAATCCAAAGAAGGTAATAAGCTAAAATTTTGATTGTCGGATTAACATGAATATTCTAAGAATGTTCATGAATCAAAATTGGGGCCATTAAAAAATGACAGCAATATGTTGTTATTATTATATCAAAAAAACTTATCTCCAAAGGAGCAATCACTCATGATGAATAGCTCATAAAACAAAGACCTATGGTTCTATATAGCTCACAAAAACTATGAAAAATTAAAATTTTATCAGATGTACTACACATATATGAACGATCTACATCGTATGAAAGCTCATGATAGGAGTTTTCTCGAAGAACATTCCAACAAACTTGTGAAAACTAGCGATGAGCAACAATGCCAATCAAGTTATCACAACCCAATAATGTCCCCTAACCTCTCTTAACAACATATAATGAGAAAGATGGAAGGATGCTATGTAAATTTAAAAAAAAATTACAAAAGTGGCATATGCTTACATGGTTGTATTTTTGCCTAAATTATTGAATTTTGCACTTTTTTTTATTTTACTATAATACTATAGAATTAAATGAATCAAGAAAGTTCATATAAATCTCTAACAACCATCCCTATTTTTTCCTCAATAAACCAAAGACTTCAAGGCTAGGTTGAAATGGAACCGTGAAGACCATGAAAATGTTCTAGAAATTCATTTGAAGAATCAAAAATAGTAATTTCAGCCCAAATTAGTCTTCTTTAGGAACAAAAGCTTCTTATTGCTTTCTAATAAAAAAATTCTCGTCAAAAAAAAAATTTATTAAAAAATTATTTTAAAAGCAGTAAAAAAACTGTTCCAAACAAAGCCTTAATTTTTTTCAACAATTTTTAAATTTATTTTAGGATAAATGATATATCAATGATTTACAAATTAGATCATCATAAAATTAAATAAAAACTTAATTTATGCAAAATTTAATTTCTTATATAGAAGATCATAGATAAAAATTAAAAAAAAAACCCCCAATGAGTACATTAGTATGCCTGGTATGGCTGCAATAAGGATGTCAGAGTTTTGAGTTGAGCTTGAGTCAATCCTGATTTGAGCTTGAACTTGAGCTTAATTAATTAATCGAGTTCGAACTCGAGCTAGAGCTTTATTTTATGAGCTCGAGATGGCTCGTTTATTATGAAAGAGAAAAAATGATTATAATTCGAGCAATTATTATAATAAAATGATAAAAATATAGAGAAATCAAAAGAAAAGTAGTGCATAAACACTCATCATAAAAAGTGAGATATATTTTTAAAATATTAATATATTTTAAGTGCATTTTATATTAATATTTTTTAAACAAGAGATCCCGTGAGCTAACTAGTTGAGTCAAAGTTGGCTCAAGTTAGGCTCGTAACGAGCTCATCGAGCTCAACTCATGGAGATGATTCTGTGTGGACACTTGACTGTTCGGAGATCAACCAGAACACATCACGTCACCTAGTACACACCGAGTAAAAAAATGACATGGCGCGTCCTGGTTGGTCTCCAGACGTCGTCCATTGTCCGAACTGAATAATTTTTCCAGCTCATGAGCCATTTATTAAGTTAAGCCTGAGCCAGCTCAAAAGTCGGCTTGACTCACTTACACCCTTAGCTATGATAAATACCATCCTTATAATGCTTTGAAATATAAATTATTTATAAATTCCAGCTAAATCGCAGACCTAAAAATGGATTACTGCAATCAAAGACTCATAAGCAAATTCCTGATTAAACCTAATGAACTTAATTATTCACCAAATGAAGAATCTATGCCATAAATGAAAAATCAAAAAGCAAAACTAAAAAAAAAACAAGTCATCTTACCTAAATCCTAGTTCCTAAACCAATTAAGAGAAAGCCATTCAGAAAGTACCTATAGTTGCAGGTTCTTCGCTGCCATCCCGAAGCATCGCAGCTTCTCCATAACATTTCTAATCTGATCTGAAATATTGGCATAGAGCCATCTCTGAGCTCCGACACTAAGGCCATCTGGTGAGCTATTGGGCCACCCAAGAGACCCAGAGGAAGATTCACAGGGCATGGTTTTGGCTTCCTGTCTCAAGCTTTGAATATCAAAGTCTAAGGGTTCCCCAACGATAATTTTTATATTTCTGTTGATGAGAGGGAATAGTGGCCTTCTGCCGAACTTATATTTCTCAGGCATTACCTGATGATTCAACAAACGGTTAACAATTAGGAATTGTAGAGCTGATGTGGTGGAACGACATAGTTTAATAGAAAGAGTTGCTACCTACTGCTATATCTTGACTAAACAAAATATTTTCTTTTATTAAGGTGTAAGCATCTTCTTCCTACGGTAGTTAAAGATGAGTATTTCATGTGTTTTCTCTATTTTATCTTTGATTTTCGGGCCAACAAAGATATGGCAGAGGCAGTTTTTACATAATATTTTTGCATGATTCCACTAAGGCCTCGTTTGTTTCGGTGTTTTTTTTTTTTTTTTCCTTTTCTGTTTAGAAACGGAGAAAAAAAAATTTTGTCGCTGTTTGGATGGGACGCTTCTATATAAATGCTTTTTAGGGAACTTCATTTTTTTATTGTTTTGAGAAGCTTTTTGATATTTGATTCTCCGTTAGAAAACTCAATTCTCTTAACCATTGTTTCTAAAACTAACTTTTACCAAATGAGAGGAAGAACCAAACGAAGCCTGAGGCTATTATGTAAACAACGTAATTATATGAATAATGTTGTTACGATAGCATTGAGCTAGACATTACCAGACTTCTATTTCATGTCAAAGATATGATGAAGTAATCGTATAAGTTTCTCTAAAAATGAGTAGAACACAAAGAAACTAACCAAGGTTTTCCAGTTTTTGGTGTTAAGCTAAACTATTGTGACCAGGACAAGATCAATAAAATGCAGAAGAAAGTTATACAGTTGTAGTATATAACCACAAGTTTGTCATCATTGCCAGTTATGGCCTTACTCTCAAGAAAATGACGAGGTATAATACTGAAAACTAAAAGAATTAGAAATAATTAGATGGAAGAAAAAACCGAGGAACTAATTGCAATTTTTACATACCTTCTCAAAACCACAGTGGATGATTGGCAGAACTAATGGGGTTACAGGTGCCCGAGCAATCAAACTGGCAGTTCCCCATTTTAAACGTCTAATAGGTACACTCTCTTGACAAATTTTACCTTCTGGAAAGGTATGCAACTGTACCTTGAAAATAGATAATGGCTTTCAAAATTGAATGATCAAAATTTGCATCTATACTTTATAAAATGTGCTCTCAACCCAAGGCAAGAAAACGGGTTCTATGGCTTCGTTTGGGTCATTGCTTTTTAAAATGGAGTTTTAGTTAAAAAAATTTAATTTTTTACTAAAACTCCGTTTTAAGAAACAATAAAAAAGCCGTCCCAAACAAAGCCTTAAGACTTGAATTGAAAAGCAGCAGGTGATCGAAGGGCCTACCCAGCCTCCATTGGTTAAGACATCAAGAGCCTCATTCATATTTTCTTGATAGATTCCTCCTCCCCTTGTTATTGGTATGCATTTTCCTACATCAGAGGCATACTGAGAAAATGAAGTAACGATTGCAGCCAAATGTAACAATTGGCGTCTAAGTTTAGCAAAAGAAAATGCCAAATCCATGGTATGAGAAACCGACTATAACATCCACACCAGAAGATCATCAGTATTCCTTCCCTCACAAAAAGTTAGTCAATCCATGGTAAGAGAAAAAAAAAAAAGTAAAGTTCGCAGTTTTAAAAATCAAGCAAATTATGATAAACGAAGGTGCTGCAAAGATATAATGTTTTTCCCATGTTCACAAGCTCTATCAGGAATAAACAAAAAAGAAATTAAGAGTTCCTATACTTCAGCTTTCATGACTAAGCACAAGGATGGTGTAAAGAATCATAAAGATCAGTCATCCTATAGTAAAATAAGAGTAAAATTTGTAGTTTTATATATCAAGCAATTACGATTATTGAAAGAGGTGCAAACACACAAATTACCCTAAAGTTCTATCAGGCATGAACAAGAAAGCAATAAAGGGCTCTTAGATTTTAACAGCACTGCAGGAATAAGCATAAGGATAATGTAAATAATCATGTTCCATTTCATATTTGGTAAAATCTGCAATTCCTTCTTTACCGTTCAAACTATCTTGCGATATTCACTGGTGTTAGTTTTAAATTAGATCAATTTCCAAGAAAAGGTTAAACCTAATTACTCATGGTTATCAAGCTTCAAGAGTCTCAAATAATAAATCATAAAGCAAATGAAGAGCTAAATGATTCATAAAAGCTTTTCTTAAAATGAAAAGACAACAAAAAATCTATATATGTAAGTGCAAATCATTTTTTCTTACTTAAGCTGATTTGAAGATAATGAAATAAGATAGTCTTCGTTTAACATAAAAAATCTTACTAGTTGATTGATATTGTTGACTACACATACCTTCAGGACCAATAATTATACAACAGCAATAATATCAGTCTTTATCCCACTATGTTGGGTTGGCTACATGATTTTTTTTTTTCTCTAGTGTCCTAATAAGAGTCAAATTCTCATTTAAATCTTAAAAAAATCTTACTAGTTGATTGGTATTGTTGATTGCTCATACCATCAAAACTAAAACTATAATCATAAATATTACAAAATATATTCCTTCAAATTCTGCAAACACAATTGGTCATGTAGCAATCTGTCAGACCAGCTCTTGACAAGCCTGCTGAACCGGTCCCACCTCAACCGAGGACCGATTCGAGTCTATTGTAGGCGGAATAGACCCGCCTGATAGGGGGGGGGGGGGGGGGCGGGGGACAAGGGGTGAGGCCCAGCCCTCTTAATTGGGGTGTTATGGCTTTAATTAAGAAGGATTTGGGAGGGAAAATTCAAATTCTAGGAGTTGTTAAGGGAATTGTTGTTTGTTTTTGCTTTAAGAAGTATTTTTTGTTCTAGGATTAGGATGATGATTTTTGCTGAATTTGGTGTTTTCTTCTGATTTTGCTTGGGCTCTAATCTTCAGGTAGAGATTGGGAGAGTAATATCTTCCTCTCCAATTGAAGATTCAACTGTATCTTTCTATTTTCTTTCATCTACAAATTAAAAGTTTTCCTTCCGTTATTTCTCTATTTTTATCTCAAAAAGTGCTTGGAAGTGTGCGGGTTTTACTGATTTCTGCAGCAAATTTTGTATTTTCTTTTATTTCCTATCAAATTGGTATCAGAGCCGCTTTCCGAGGCTGTTTGGGGGCGGTTTTGGCGGTTTCCTACATAATTATTTCCTATACAAACCATTGGCAGGGCTGTTTTTGGGGAAGAAATACTAATTTTTGAGTCTTACAAAAACCCGTGTATCAATGGCGGCCAAGAAGGTGGATACGTTGGAGGAACACCTTGAGGGGGAGATGAAACACATTAAGGCAACGGTGACGGTGGAGGACAGAATTTCCACAATAGAAGAGCAATTATCTGACTTACGTGACATGGTGAAGAAGATGTTGGATCTCCACAACCAAACGGCAACATCAGAGGCGAGAGGGTCAAAAGGAAAAATGCTAATTCTGAAATTCGTAGGGACAAAAATGAGGTTGAGATCGTAGAGGGAGAAGGAAGAAGATCCCATCTAGAGTCTTTTCAGAGGGAGGATAGAGGAGGTAGGTATGGGGAGAGGCGTGGATATGTGGGGAAATATCAAAGGGGTGCTGATTGGGAAATAAGGGAGGGAGATCATGGCTGCCGAGGTGCTGAGTTTGAAGTAAGGATAGGGAAATTCGAAGAAGGATTTGAGTATGAACGTGCGAAGGAGAATTGGAGCACTTGGGGAGGGCCACCCACTTGGGGAAGGGGAGATTATGAAGGAATCAGAGGAAATGTGGGGATCCGAAGGTTCGGAAATTGAAGATGCCGAAGGTTCAGAAACTGAAGATGCCAATTTTTGAAGTGAATGATGCACATTGGTGGATCTACATGGTAGAAAGGTATTTCATTGTCAACGGGTTGACGGAGGAGAAGAAATTGACGGCGGCCAGTCTATGCTTGGATGGAAAGGCATTGGTGTGGTACCAAAGGAGGGACATGAGGTGACCTATTCGGAGCTGGAGGGAGTTCGAGGATTGCTTACTAGAATGTTTCTGAACTAGTCGGGAGGGGACTTCTATGAGCAGTTCTTTGCCCTAACGTAGGAGGGATCTGTAGCAGAGTACTGTTAGACCGGCCCAAGGAGGACCGGTCCAGCCGGCCCATCTCGTTTACTCCAGGAGGAGCCGGCGGAAACAAGCAGAGGAGAAACGGGTGGGGTCCACTTGAAATTTGAATTGATTCTTGGAGCCAAAAGGGGGGGAAACAAGGGTAATTAGGTCCTTTTGTATTAGATTTGAATTGTATGCATTAAGTAGGGGAGAAAAGGGGGGATTAGGGTTATGAGATTTTTGGTGAAAGTTTTCTTGTTCTTCTTTGGTGGCTAGGGCTCTAGATTGAATTCTAGAGATTGGGAGAGTGCGATCCTCCTCTCGAATAGAGGATCCTTGTATCTTTGCTATTTTCTTTTCATCTTCTAGTAAAATACAAGTTCTTACTTTGTGTTTCTATCGTTTCTCTCATGTTTTCCCACTGTTTTGGCTGATTTCCTGCTGTGGACAGCAGTTTGCTGTGAGATCTTTGGCTAAAGTGATTAGGAAATACTTGGAATCAAGTATTTCCTAACAAATTGGTATCAGAGCGAGATCCGGACGGTGGAGGGCTGATTTTCCACTGTTTCGCTGCAGAATTTTGCAGATTTTGGGTTGTCGGAGGCTGTTTTCCCCTGAAAACAGCAGATTTTGACTGTTTGGAGGGAGATTCTTGCTGTCCGGAAGTGTTTCCTTGTGGATCCGGAGGCATCTCGTTGGTTCCCATGGCATCTAAGCGGGTAGAAGTCTTGGAGACTGAGATGGGTCAACTTAAGGCGGATCTGGAAGAGAAGATGGCCACATTTAGTGAAAATGTAGAAGGGAAATTCATGGCTTTGGAAGAAATGATGAAGAAGTTGTTGGAGGGGCAAGTCGGGCGGTGCCGGCGGAGGAAAGAGGAGAAGGTAGTGGGAGCAGGGGTAAGGAGAAGGTGAATCCAAAAGAGGAAGAGGAGGTGGAACTGCTTAACAATAACGGGAGGATGCCACCTCAGGAGTCCATTAGGCGAGAAGAACATGACAGAAGGAGAGACTTCCGGGAAGGAAGAGAAGATGATTGGTGACGTCGGAGGCCCGACCCAGTGGACCGACCGTGGGGGATCTATAACCACCATGGTGGGACACGAGGGGAAGATGGCTACCGGCGGCCAAGGAGGGAGGATGAGCCCCAATATGGAGAAAGAGGAACTTGGGAAGATCCCATAGCGTGGGACAGAGGAGGTCATGGGGGGAATAGGGCATACGGGGTGGACACGAGGGCCAGAAAGCTGAAAATGCCAGTGTTCGAGGAGGGAAATGTGGATGAGTGGATCCACAAGGTGGAGAGGTATTTTGCAGTGAACGGCTTGTTGGAGGAAGAGAGATTGATGGCTGCTAGTATGTGCTTGGAAGGGGCGGCATTTGCCTGGTTCAAGTACATGGATAAGTGGGAACTGGTGAGGTCCTGGAGGGACTTCAAGGAGGCTATCAGGGAGAGATTCAGGGGGAGCAGCCCATGGGAGATTTCAGAACAGTTCTACGCCCTCACTCAAGAGGGAACAGTGGAAGAATATCGGAAGAAATTTGAGAGTCTGGTGGGTGACATGGAGGGTTTATCGAACAGCACTCTGGGGGGAAACTTTATGAAGGGCCTCAAGCCAGAAATTAGAGATGCTGTGAAGGTCATGAGACCGAGGGACCTGAGGGAGGCCATGGAGTTGGCTCAGCTGGTGGAGAACCAGAAGACCAACGCCTGAAATTGGCGGAACAACCACTCAGGGGGTCCCACCAGGAAAACTACCACTTACTTGGCTCCAAAAGGGCCAAACCCTAGTGTCCTTAAAGAGAGTGGAAAGGAGAAGAGCGGGGAGACCAGATCGGCTGGGAGTTTCAAGAAATTGACTGAGGAGGAGATGCAGGAGAAGAGGGCCAAGGGTCTTTGTTTCAGATGTGAGGAGAAGTTTGTTCCAGGGCACAGGTGCAAGGATCGCGCTCTTCGGGCTCTCACCGTCTATATAGACGAGGCGCCTGAGGAGGGTGATGATTATGATGAGGAGCAGATTGATCCCCAGTTGGAGGTAGCCGAGGTATCTCTCAATTCTGTGATGGGATTCACTCCTAGTCATACGATGAAGGTGAAGGGAAAGATCCTTGGGAGGGAGGTAGTAGTGTTGATCGTAGTGGAGCCACCCACAATTTCATATCCACTCAGGTGGCGGAGGAGCTGGGAATGGAGCCTACTGAGACAGGCAGTTATGGGGTGATGATGGGGACAGGAAAGGTTGAGTCCAGCACTGGGATCTGCAAGGGGGTGGAGATGAGGCTACAGGAGATCAGGGAGGTGGAGGACTTCCTACCCTTGAGGTTGGGTAGCACAGACGTCATTCTGGGCATGAAGTGGCTACAGACCTTGGGTGAAACCAAGGTGAACTGGGGGACCATGGTGATGGAGCTAATGGTAGAGGGGAAGAGGGTGAAGCTAAAAGGGGAACCCGGATTGTCCAGAGCTGGAGTGTCACTCCGGTCGATGGTGAAAATTATTCATGAGGAAGGAGGAGGATTCCTTGTGGAGCTGCAGAGCCTGGAGGAGGGGGAGGAAAAGCTCATTCCCACGTTGGTTCAGCCTCTTCTACAGGAATTTGAGGATGTGTTCCAACCTCCGGTGGGACTACCACCTGACAGAGAGCAGGAGCACCAGATTATCCTGAAAGATGGAGTATCTCCTATCAGTGTGAGGCCTTACAGATACCCTCAGGTGCAGAAAGATGAGATTGAGAAGCTGGTGGGAGAAATGCTAGAAGGAGGGATCATTCAGCCCAGTGTGAGCCCTTTCTCTAGTCCAGTTCTGCTTGTGAAAAAGAAGGATGGGAGTTGGAGGTTCTGTGTAGACTATAGAGCTCTAAACAAGGAGACTGTACCTAATAAGTTTCCTATCCCTGTGATCGATGAGTTGATGGATAAGCTACATGGAGCAGCCTTGTTCACCAAGGTCGATCTGAAGTCAGGCTATCACCAGATCAGGATGAGGAAGGAAGATGTGCAGAAGACGGCCTTCATGACTCATGAAGGCCACTACGAGTTTCTGGTGATGCCTTTTAGCCTCACCAACGCACCTGCCACATTCCAGGCCTTGATGAACCGGATCTTCAAGCCACACCTCCGCAGGTTTGTGTTGGTATTTTTTGATGATATTCTAATCTATAGCAGGACTGAGGAGGAACACCTAGAGCACCTGAGAGTGGTGTTGGGTGTGCTGAGGGAGCATCAGCTGAAGGCCAACTTCAAGAAGTGTGCCTTCGCTCAGGCACGGGTGGAGTACCTGGGGCATGTGATATCCCAGGAGGGGGTTGCTGCAGATCAGTCCAAGATAGAGGCAATGCTGGCATGGCCTCAACCCAAGACCTTGAAGGGGCTCAGGGGATTCTTGGGATTGACAGGCTACTACAGGAGGTTCGTGAGGGGATACAGCACCATAGCGTGGCCACTGACAGAACAGTTGAAGAAGGACAATTTTTTATGGGGAGAAGTAGCTTCAGAGGCTTTTGAGAAGCTGAAGAAGGCCATGACGCCAGTGCCAGTACTTGCTCTGCCGGACTTCAACCAGGTGTTTGTGGTGGAGACAGATACTTCAGGCTATGGATTGGGAGCAGTGTTGATGCAGAACCACAGGCCCATAGCTTACTTCAGCCAGGTGCTATCGTCCCGGGCTAGGCTGAAGTCTGTCTACGAGAGAGAGTTGATGGCTATTGTACTGGCCATCCAGAAGTGGAGACCTTACTTGTTGGGCAGACACTTTATTGTCAGGACTGATCAGAGGAGCCTGAAGTACTTGTTAGAGCAGAGGATGGTCACAAAGGAGCACCAGAGGTGGTTGTCCAAGCTACTGGGATATGATTTTGAGATCCACTACCGACCGGGACAAGAGAATAAGGCAACGGATGTCTTATCACGCTGTATGGGGGAGCTCCAAGGGATGGCTGTATCTGTACCAGTACTGATAGATTGGGGAGCCATCAAAGAGGAGAGCATTCAGGATGAGGAGCTAAGGAAAATCAAAGAAGATGTGTTATCAAATGGGAACAGCCACCCAGGCTACTCAGTTGTGGGAGAGAGACTGTACTATCAGGGAAGGAGTGTGATTCCAAGGTCTTCCATCCACATTCCCCAGCTGCTACAGGAGTTTCATGGGAGTGCCATAGGAGGGCACTCCGGAGTGCAAAAAACTTATAGCCGGTTAGCTGCTGAATTGTACTGGAAGGGGATGAGGAAAGATGTAGAGGAGATGGTGGCGAAGTGTGATATCTGCCAGCGGAGCAAGTACCTGACGATGGCACCAGGGGGATTACTACAGCCTCTGGCCCTACCAGAGAAGGTTTGGGAGGAGATTACTATGGATTTCATTGATGGGCTCCCAAAATCAGAAGGCTACACAGTTATACTTGTAGTGGTCGACAGGCTGAGCAAATATGCTCATTTCATTCCCTTAAGACACCCGTACACAGCGGTGTCTGTAGCAGCAGCATTTGTGAGGGAGATAGTCCGCCTGCATGGGATACCAGAGTCTATTATTTCTGATAGGGACAAGGTGTTCATGAGCCATTTTTGGAGAGAGCTATTCAGGATGCAAGGAACAGTATTGAAGAGGAGCACAGCCTACCATCCATAGACTGATGGGCAGACGGAGGTGGTGAATAGGAGCTTGGAGACATACTTGAGGTGTTTTGTGTCTGAAACACCAAAGCAGTGGGCCAAATGGCTAGATTGGGCAGAATACTGATACAATACCTCTTTTCACTCGGCGACCAAGATGACACCTTTTAAGGTGTTATATGGGAGGGACCCCCCACATTTGGTACACTACAGCCATAGTAGTACTCCAATATCTGCAGTGGATCAGCATCTGAAGGAAAGAGATCAAGTGTTGGAAGAGCTCAAGAGGCATTTACTTAGAGCCCAACAACTTATGAAGAAGCAGGCGGACAGCAAAAGGAGAGATATACAGTTTGCAGTTGGGGACAAGGTCTACTTGAAGCTCCGACCATACCGACAGAGGACTATGGCCTAAAGGAGAAATGAAAAGCTCGCAGCAAGATATTTTGGCCCTTTTGAAGTGGAGGAGAGAATTGGAGAGGTGGCCTATAGATTGAGGCTTCCTCCAACAGCCAGAATACACCCCGTTTTTCATGTCTCACAGTTGAGGAGAGTGGTGGGGGAGCATGCAGTAAGCCCAGAGCTGCCCAGCACATTGAGGGAGGACATGGAAGTGACATTGGTGCCTCTAGCGGTAGAAGGAGTGCGCACCAATGAGAAGGGGGAAAAGGAAGTGAAGATTAGGTGGAGCGGCCTCCCAGACTATGAGGCCACCTGGGAGTAACAGGAGAGGATTACAGAGCAGTTTCCTGCTTTCCACCTTGAGGACAAGGTGATTCTTTGGGAGGGCGGTAATGTTAGACCGGCCCAAGGAGGACCGGTCCAGCCGGCCCAACCTCTTGGGCCGGCCCATCTCGTTTACTCCAGGAGGAGCCGGCGGAAACAAGCAGAGGAGAAACGGGTGGGGTCCACTTGAAATTTGAATTGATTCTTGGAGCCAAAAGGGGGGGAAACAAGGGTAATTAGGTCCTTTTGTATTAGATTTGAATTGTATGCATGAAGTAGGGGAGAAAAGGGGGGATTACGATTATGAGATTTTTGGTGAAAGTTTTCTTGTTCTTCTTTGGTGGCTAGGGCTCTAGATTGAATTCTAGAGATTGGGAGAGTGCGATCCTCCTCTCGAATAGAGGATCCTTGTATCTTTGCTATTTTCTTTTCATCTTCTAGTAAAATACAAGTTCTTACTTTGTGTTTCTATCGTTTCTCTCATGTTTTCCCACTGTTTTGGCTGATTTCCTGCTGTGGACAGCAGTTTGCTGTGAGATCTTTGGCTAAAGTGATTAGGAAATACTTGGAATCAAGTATTTCCTAACAAGTACCGCGACAGATTTGAGTACATAGCTAGCCGACTTGATCGACTTTCCAAGATGATGTTAAAGGAGAATTTCATGAAGGGGCTCAAGCCCGAGATCCAAGCGGTTGTTAGAGTGATGAGCCCATGTAACATAAGAGAGGCCATGGAGCTGGCACAGTTGGTGGAGGACCAGAAGTAATTGGAGTGAGGAGCCAAGGGCAGCAACTTAGGAGGGTCATATAGGATGACCACCATTTTCTTAGCTCCCAAGGGACCAGCACCAGGAAGCCTGCGTGAGAGTATAGCTTGCAAGCTATAAGAAACCCACATGTTAAAGATTCCAAATATTCATCTCCAAAAATCATCCTTCTCAAGCAACCAAAACAGCCCCTTTTATAGGAGAAAAAGCACCTAATAGCCCACATAAATGTGCCCCCAAGCAACCAATAGGAGCCAACACAAAACTTAGGAAATAACATAGAGGAGGGAAATGGCCAGCACAGGGAACCAACGTCCAGAAACAACCAAGTCAAGCAGATTTTCCAAAAGACTTAGATAAACATAGAGGAAGTGAACGACAAGCAGCTGGGAATCAACAAAACAGAGTTTCCAAGTAGTGGAAAAACCAAAATATGCATAGAAACTCAGGAATTCCAACCAGCCACCAAGCAATTCATATCAAGCATAGAACACCAAACAGCCAAGACATATAGAGAAATATTGGTCAAGCCCATCAAGGAAATAATAGCCCAAGATTAAATACCCATATAGCCAACAAGCAAGGAAAAAAATTCTAGCTTTGCCAACATCAAAGAACCTCCAAGATTATGACACCACTTTGGAGCCATATGAGAGATTGAAGACCCAATTCCCATCATTTCACCTTGAGGACAAATAGAGTCTTTGGGAGGGGGGCATTGTTAGACCGGCTCTTGAGGAGCCGGCTGAACCAGTCCTACCTGGACCGGTTCTGATCTATTTCAGGTAGAACAGACCAGCCTAATGTTGGGGGGGGGGGGGGGGGGGGGGGGGGGGGGGGGGGGGGTTGAAGATCTAACTGTATCTTGCTATGTTCTTTCATCTACTATCAAATTAAAAGTTTTTCTTCTATTATTTCTCTGTTTTTATCTCAAAAACTGCTTGGAAGGGTGCTGGTTTTGCTGATTTCTGCAGCAACATTATGTATTTGCTTTATTTCCTATCACAATCATTAGCTACTCTAAAGTTCATATCTGAAAGAAATGTGATTCCTAAAAGAAAGAACTATACAGAATTTTTTTAAACTGAAATGTTGTCCCACCATTTATAAGAAACAAATGCATAAAATTGAGGTGCAATGCTTTCAGTAAGTTAATCATTCCATAAAGCCTACTCCAGTGAGGTAGCATTTCCAACTTTAAAATTCAAATACGTAAGAGATTGTAATAGGGCCCAAGCCTTTATGGCAGAGCTTCCAATTTTGTTTTATGAGTCCAACAAAGGAGTTCTCTCTTGAATTTGCTCAGAATATAATGAAGAATTGCATTTACTAATGTTAATTCTATGTAAACAATATAAATCTCATTAATATGGTAGAAAATTCACAGTAAAAATGCCAGACTTCTTCATGGAGACAAAACACATTGTACAGAACTCGCCACAAAGGGAATGCTTAAGAGAAAACAATCAAATCATAGTATTTTTTTTTTTAATAAAAAAAAAATCAAATCATAGTATTGGTACTATGTTTCCATATAATCATTTCTTCAATAGAGACGCTGAATCATTTAGATAGTAAATGAAAGAGAGTTAGTATTTTCTATAGCATGTATATAGAAATACAAGAAACTATCAATTGGTAGAGAATATGTCTTACCAAGTCGAAATAAGTAAGAATAAAATGCATTTTTGAAACATATATCCTCAGCTGCTAGCACCCACCTTGCTAACTTTGCATTCATTGTAGGAAAACCCTTGAATCCCCACATTAGTGGATCATCCAACCTGTTTTATTTAGCAAAGCTTAGTTTAAACCTTTCTAGTGTTTCCATTTAGAAATAATCTGAACAATAACATTGTAAAGATGAGGGATATCATATCGAAGAAATTTGGGTTAAGAAATTTCAACGCAAACCTACTATGCATTGCACAAAATTATTCAAAATGCATATAGAATTTAACAGGTCACAAACTATTAATTTTAATAACTATTCATTGCCTTCAAAAAAAAAAATAAATGCAATGAACATCAATTCATATAATAATTCAATAATCTTCTACTAGAAATAATGCTTAAAAATTTAGAATCTTGAAAACCACAAATAATGCTTAAAAATTTAGAATCTTGAAAACCACAAATCCAAAGAAATTGAGATTGTATCAAACTTGAAAAAAGTAAAAATGCACTCAATCCAACAATAAGATTCTGAGAAACAAAATATAGTTTAAAAAAAGTCACCAAAATCAAGCCTCTCGCTTGCATAAGATAACCTCCTAGGAAATCTTCAAATCTCAAGTGATCAAGGAGTTGACTACTAGAAGTAAAATAAATAGCACAAATAACTAGAGTTTTATTCAGCTTGACAATTTTATTATAAGTCGAAGACCACTATTTAAAATTACAATAACCATTTCATACATCCTACCCGTTAATTAAAATAACCCCAAAAAAGCCACATATCTCTATTACAAGAAAACACAACAATCCTCATAAAAATGGATGATGCAGAAGACTAACATCAACAAAAGCTCAAAATTTAAATAGTAAGTCATATATAATAGATGGTGCAAGTCTTGCAAATATTGTTAAATACTAGTAGAGCCAAGCTACAAAAGATTAGTCGTGCATATCACACGCAAAGTCCAATTGCAAAGAGTACCCTGATATTATTCAAAATAAGTAAAAATTAAAAAAAAAACACATGTACAATAAAATAAGTAACATACTAAAAATATAGAGAAGCCACCAAATAACTGTAAAAGAAGGTGATCCATAAAATAACAAAAAATTGGAACCAGTGAATAAATGTCGAAGGAAGGAATATCGTTCACATAAAGAATGAAGGTAATATGCGGCACTAATAGTTGAGCAACTCAAGTAATAGTACACTGAGCTTAATACAAACGAAGCCTATCCTAGGCAAGTTTCCCAACATTTGTGGGTCATAGAATATTGAGATTGAAAATGAAGTTGAGGATAATCCTTTGTTTCATTGCATAGTACAAGGCCTTACAGTTGAAGTAATTTATTACACATCCGCACTTGTTGTCAATAACAGGCTAACAGCCAATTATGCACAACATGTGATCTTTAGAAAAAAAAATCATTACAATAGTATTCTCGCTAAGGGTCTCCTATTGTTAAAATAAAAATCACCTTCGCAATAGCCATCATGGTCTTTAGTTATAAACCTTTATCTTGACCAAAGGGATAATCATCATCCCACCAATAAAGAGTGAGATAATCTAGAACTACCTACCTCATCTAGCATAGCATCCTAGGTGCGAACGAAGAGGAGTTGCCATATGGTAGGACTTGAAAATCATTAGTAACAAACCTCATCAGCAACTGAGTAAGAAAAGTTAAGGACAAGCACTACATACCCGATCGTGGGGAGAAAGAAAGGGGGATTGTGATACCTCGCAACCGGACATGCCACTCACACACCACTAAATGTTAGCTAAGGCGTCCAAGTTAGCAAATCAACCAAAAACCTTGGTTGGTTTGACATTTGGGGCATAGTTTAAATGGGTCAATCAGAGCCCTCATTATCCTAAGATAAAAATTGATTATCAGAATATGATTTCACAAATCCTAAGACATGGTGGCATTCTATACACCAATTTAAGTGAAATGCATATAAATCATTTATTGTCCAAATATGCTCATTTATTGTGACATGAAAATCCTTATAACAATCAAATTAATTAACCTTGTTGAGTGTTAGTAGAATACCTTAAGTGTCACCATAAGGTAATTTTATCACAAAATCAATATGGTACAATCATAATGGCAAATTTCTAAATTATTAAAATATATTTGGCCCTCTTATTTTCAGGAGTTGAAGACCTAAAATCTAAAAATTACAGCTTAAAAATTCCCAAGATATTTGACCACGTACTAAGACAGAGCATTTGTTCCCAAAACCCACCACTTGGTTTGTTCAAACTAAACCTTGATTATTAGCTTGAGCATCACAAGCTTCTATCATAAAAAGCAAACCGATGAGACAAGCTAAAGCCTCTTTTTACATTTTTTTTCCTTTTTTTCTTTTTTTTTTTTTGTTGCTAATTGTGTGTTGGCTATGAATAAAGGCGTTTTAAATTGCATTACTCTCATTAAGAATGCCATTAGAATGCAGGCGCAGCAAGCATCGAACCAAAAATTCATATTGAGATTATGCATTTCTACTCTATGCAAATCCCATGTATCTAACTGTCCAACAATCTGCAATAATAGATACAGCTGAATAAAAATTAGAAGTTAATTTTTATGTGCATCTAGTAGTAGGCAGATTAATAAGAAAACTATGAAGACCAGAAGCGAGATAAATTACCATTACCCAACCCTCAATAATAGGGAAAATTATTAGGTTGACTATGAAGACCAGAAGCAAGATAAATTAGCATTACCCAACCCTCAATAATAGGGCAAATTATTAGGTTCGGACAACGGACAGAGAGAATCATCCAGATTTCTCTCTGTCTATAGTAAAAGCGCAGTTACTATAGCAGTTATGCTTAGATTGTGCTTTTGCTATAGACAAAGAGAAATCCGGATGATTCTCTCTGTCCGGTGTCCAAACCTAATAATTTCTCCTAATAGACACATCTAGATCACCCAAAGAAAACAGTAATCGTTGTGACAAGTCTTCGAAATCTTCTCTTGCGCAAGCAAACGGTTGAGCCAAGCAAAAACCTATTATCTTTAGTGATGTCTGCCCATAGGGTTCTGAGCTAGAGAAGTTCTAGACTGCATTACTCTCCCCGCATGGGGAATGCTGCTAGGAGGAAACAAGGTTAAACAGAGAGTATTATTGTTAAATGCGCTTCTATCCAATGTGAATCCTTAAAATCCACCTAAGCTAGGATTTATTAGACACATATAAATAAAAATAAACAACAATTTTTAAGTAAGCAATGATGAATCAGCATTACCGAACCTAATGATTTCTAACAAAATTCCAATGAAACATTCCAGGTAATCCGAATAATTCTATAAGAACTATACACCGATCACCAAGTAATCTGCAAACAGCTAATCAGTCCACATATCATTAAGTATCGACTCCACCATCCACTTGAAAATCTTCAAATCGTAACACGAGACAAATCCCATCAATAAATTTCAGCTCAAACAAAAATCTAAGAAGCGGCCCTACATAACAGCAAATTCGAAGAAATAGCAGCCAAAACCTCATTAAATCTTTTTACATCAAGAAAAAATCGATCACATCCCTCAGCAAGCTTATATATATCAGAGAAATATCTGCAAAATGAGGCGAAGAACGGAAGAATAATCACCGACGTAGACATATGGTTGCTGACTGTGATTAGTGGTCGGCCTGGTGATCGGGAGTGGACAAGGTGATGAAGAGTTTCGGCGTTATAGACGTGGGTGGAATTAAGAAAGGAGGTGAACAGCTTGGCGAAGGCCCCTACGGCTGTGATGACCAGCGCGCGAGGGATGCCGCCCAGGTGATCTACCTTTCCCGCCCATCTCATCAACGAAGTCGCCGATTTGGTTCCGGCCGCCACCTCCGTCGGGATCGGTTGTTGGCGCATTGGCTTTGAATGGCCGCTGCGGAAAACGGGATGAGGAGCTGATCTCTCGGAGGCGCCGTCGCGGAACCCGAAAATTCTATACTTCAATAATTTTCTCATTTTCATATGAGAAAAATTTCATCAAAATCCCCCTTAGTAACGTCAAAATATTATTAGTATTGCTGAAAGTAAATTGTAGAATTATTTACCCCTTTATCTAATATAATTTCTCCAAATATATAAAGATCAAATTATAAAAGGAGCAAATTTTATAAAAAAATATGCATAAGAAACAGGTCTAATAATTAATTCAAAAAAAGAGTAAATATGGAAGGAGCAAATATGATTTATATAGAAATCAGAATATGAAAATCCGGTTTAAAATCGAAATTGGAATTTGTATAAAATTTGTAAATTCGATTCCTATAGAAATCGGATTTTCCTGTTTTGATTTCTATAGAAATCGGAATTGGTTTAACTCATTTCGAACTTTTTTATGCCTGTAATCAATTATTCAGCCAATTTTTCTCAATCAATATCAATCATCAAAATTTTTGTGCCCGTGATTTATCAATCAAGTCGTCTATATATTTTGGTGAAATAAAAAATAAAATAAAATAATAAAAAAAGTATTTTTTGATGAAATGAGATGAGGAGAATTGCGCGTGTTAGAGTTGGAGAGAACAATCAGCAAATGAGTAAAGCGAAATTTCTCTTGAGAATTCTCTACGAGCTTTAAAGGTATTTAGATTTATTTGAATTATTTTATTTAATGAAATAATATGTTGATTGATTATGTAAACTATTTTTTAATTGTAATTCTGAGATTTTTTTAAGAATTTAATTGAATGATA
The DNA here is from genome assembly GCA_022539455.1 of Dendrobium nobile. Lineage (NCBI taxonomy): Eukaryota > Viridiplantae > Streptophyta > Magnoliopsida > Asparagales > Orchidaceae > Dendrobium > Dendrobium nobile. The sequence goes on from CM039736.1 coordinate 70,454,165, forward strand.
TTTTGATTTTGAACTTGCCTATGATTTTGCTCAAACCAAATCAGACGCAATTATTTCGACTAAGGCTTTGTTTGTTTGAGCGTTTTTTTTTTCTGTTCCGTTTGGATACGGAGGATTTTTTTTATTATTTGTTTGGTTCGTCAAATCATGTTTTCAATAACTTTTTTTTTATTTTTATGCAGTTTTAAGAAAGCTTTTTATTTAAAATATAAGTTAAAAATTACATTTTTAAAATTAACATTTTTATAAAAACTGTGTTTAAAAAAAAATATTAAAACAAAAATCTTAATGTCCATAAAATTTGGCTGTACTTAGGAACATCAGGGCTTTGGTACTGATTTAAATTTTATTTATGATTGTATTATATTAGAAATAATATTAGCAAATTTTATATTACAATTTTTTATATATAAATTGTCAGAAATAATGTCACATTTATTTAAAATATAAGTAAAAAATTACATTACTAATATTAACATTTCGTAATATAACATTTTTTTAATAAAAAATATTATAACTTAAATCTTTAATGTTAAAATTTATTAACTTAGTAATTTTTAATATAACTTATATTAAATAAAAATAATAATCCCCAACTTAAAAAAAAAAATCAAAAAAGTAATGATTTAGATTTTATGCAACTGAGGAAAAATCATACAAAATTTTCTTATTAACAAATTTTATACGTACAAATTAATTTTATTTAATTTGTATATAGACATTTCCACTTAAAAATGGCTCTTTGAATAAAATTATAAGCAATAATACTAAAACATATGTTAGAATTCTCATAATTACATAATAAATACTCAAATATAAACAATATTTTATCTCAAATTAAAAAAAAAACCTTAAAAAGAAATTTTTTAAATAAAAATATTTATATATCATTTAATTTTTAAAAAATTAGCTCCTATATTCTAATTAAATTAATGATTTGATTTGTCCAAAATGATTAGAATATATATTTAATTGATTTCTCACACCTTATATTTAGGTCAAATTATATATAAAGGAGCACATTTTATAAAAAAAATATGTATGAGAAGCACGTTTAATAATTAATTTAAAAAAGAGCATATATAAATATCACAGATGAAAGGGTTCTAACTACAAAGTTAGAACTAAAATTGTAAAATGGGTGTGTAATTTTCAATTTAATATGCTATGATGTCAATACAAAGATTGTTAGAAGAAAGGTTACAGTAAAATCAAGCAACAATCACAGCATAGAGTGCTGATAATATTGTCAATCTATAGTCATTATTACAAAGAAGATAATGCACCCATTTTAGAGAAATAAAACAAACCAACAAATTAGAGTCTCAAATAAGAAACAAACCAGTAGCATGTATACAACTCTTTTCATGTCTAAAGATGAGAAGGCGACTCATCAAACAACTTAAAAGATGTCAGGATTGAATCTTCCAGGGATTGAACAGCCCTGTTGAGCTTGCCTTAGATGCATTGCCAGTGCATAGTTGTTAACCTGCCAGACAATAAGATATGTTAAAATTAGGGATGTCATTTTTTGACACGACATGAAACCCAACCCAGATCCGACCCGGAAAAATCCGGGTTCAGTTCGACCTGGTTAGCAAACGGGTTGGGTTTGGGTTGACCCAGAAAACCCAAAATCAATCCAAAGTTGACTTGGGTCCGAGTCCGTTAGCCCTAGCCTAGCCGGAAATGCGGGTCCAGACTCCCAACGGACCCATTGACCCAACTCCCCACACGCCCACGACCCACCTCCCGACCTCCGCAGTTGGCAGTCCCTAGACTCCCCACGAGCCAAGCGCCCACCTCTGCAGTTTTCCAGTCCCAACGCGCATTGGTGCCTTCAGATCCACACGCCCACCTCCGCAGTCCCAACGCGCCCCCAACGCGCCTCAGCGCCTTCAGGTCCATGCGGAAGCCCACGCGGCATGAGGTGACGAGGGCATTCCCCTCAACCCTAGTCCTCATGCACCCACTTCTGCAACCCAATTTTGTGTTGGGTAGTGTCAACCCAGCAACCCGGTAGGTCGGGTCCGGGTTGCATTTTCTGACCCGTTTGCAAAAACAGTTCGGGTCATGTCAAATAGCCTCGAGTCAGTTCTGATTTTGACCCAAACTCAACCCGTTGACCCGAATCAATACCGCTAGTTAAAATTCTTGATGCATACAAAGTTATTTACATATTATTCAGGAAAAAATCACATACCTCCAGCTTACTTAGCTGCTCCCGGTACTGAGAAACGAGCTGCTTAAGTTGCTGTAGCTCCTGATTCTTCTCATCGTAGTCCTTCTGACGCTCATGCTGGATGGTCACTGCAGTTTTCAAAATATGGTTTTCACGGAGAAGAGTTTCAACCTGTTCCTTCAGAATCATGCTTTCCTATCTCAAACCAAATGTTAATTTAGTTACAATATTAAAAAAAGAAATAGCATAAAGAAGAAGGTTAGCTTTTAGCGAGTAATGTAAAGCACCTTGTTGAAGTTCTGAGCTGCTTCAACATTAAAACGTGCAACAATAGATTTCTCCAGGAATTCTAGTGCTCTAGAGGCCCGAGTCCTGGCATCATCCATGTTAGATGCATTCATCATCTCTCTCACAAAAAGATCCACCCATTCTGATCCATTACTAGCAGATTCTTCACCAGAAGCTGAGTTATAATCAACAGTAGTTGAAAGAAAGAATCAAAACTCAGTTAGGAAAATTTTAGTCTGGCATAATGGCATGCTTATTGATCCATATTAAGAAGGGGAAGGCACATTTCGTTCCAATCTAAATTGTTAATGTCTAAAACATGATGATGTTAGACCGGTCCAGCCGGTCCACACCGGACCGGCCCAGGCAAATAGAGGCGGAGGTTCCGCCTCTCCCACGGAGACCGAGCGGACCTCAAACCTCCACCGGGCGGAATTAGGAAAGGATTTTTGATAAAGTTTAGGAGGGAATTTGAATGTAGGGACTATTTAAAGATTTCCTTTTGATTTGTATGCATTAAATACTTTGTTTGCCTGGGTTAGGGCTTCTTGAATTTGGTTGATTTTGGGATCTCTTAGGTTTAGGTTTTGGGCTCTAGATTCGTCTAGAGATTGGGAGAGATCCAACCTGCTCTCGAATAGAGGATCACTTGTATCTTGTTGTTTTCTTCCGATCTATTTGATTCTTGCAATAAAATTACTATTTTCGGATTTTCTTTTGGAGTTTGGAAGAGTTTCTCGCTGATTTTCTGAAACTGCTAGGATTTACTTGAAATCTTCAAGTGTTTTCTATCAGATGAGCTAAAGATCATCAGGATATTTAGTATCCTCCATTAAGTATGGTAAAAATGTTCTAATTCATCCGGGAGATGGCACCATAACCTTTACAAACAGCCTTTCCTATAAGTTTTCGTGAATAACGTGGAAAACATTCAAAAATTAGGAGAAATAATTTAATTTAAGGTACTTGGGAAGAACCGATAGCCTCCATGAAAACTAAAAATACAAAGATATATGTCCTGACAATTAGGTTTCAAGTTACTGCAGAGCACAGGTTGTCAGAGACTGCCAACAGTCAGTTTATAGACCTCATATATGCAGCCTAGCCAAGAACTCTACCTATTCTCGAAAGCAGGCAAAAATGGCCGGAACATATTGACTGAACAGAAAGATACTTCTGATCTTAGCTATTTCTGCAGAATCATATTGACATCCAGAAGTATAAAGGAATCAGGAAATATTCTTTCTTAAACTGCTTGGATTATGAGGATTCTTAGTCAGTGAAAGGAATAGAATGTTGGGAAAAGCCTAAACCAATGAAGATTGGTTCTAAGCTACTCAAAACGATTATGGATTGACTACTCCAGCAGTTGAGCCCACACAAAAACAAAGCTAATGAAGGAAAAATGGCTGTTTTACTTCATGGTGAATGGCGACAAAAGAATCAATGAGTTATCAAAGTTCATAACATCATTGTCAATACACCAGGAAGATTCTAAGAGTGATAGCATCTTGGGATTAACCTTCAATTTAGCAGTAGCTCGTCATGCAATAGCCGACGTAGCTCCATCCATGAGATATATGAAGATAGAATTACCTTGTTTCGGTGGTTCTAAGGTCAATACTTGGGTTTTCAAGGCAGAGGACTTCGATTTTCACAATCACAATCCAAAAAATTCTAGATTTCTGTACATTGCTGAATGTGATAAAACTTGCAAGAATAGATAAATCGAAGCCCATAATTTGTACGCTAGTGTTTCATATTCTTGGCAACATTCTTCTCCAAATAGTTCAATGATTTGCACAGCTCACCTTGGCCTGTTGTTTGAGAGCTTAGTCTACCAACTAAGAGGTCTTGGGTTCGAGTCTTTGAGTATGCGATGTGTGTGTAAGTTTGCCTTAATTGGCCTAATGTCCCAAAAATAAAATTCAAGCTAACCGATTCATCCAAATATGCAGACAACTTTTCATAGTCCTCCAACTCAATCAATTGTGACTTCGAGTTCCATCAATTCATCAAAGCACATTGACTTTCCTGTCTGGAAATTGTCTCCATCAGAAATATAACATATTCTCAAAGGATTGTACATCAATTGCGATGGAAATTTTGTTCCTCAACTTAAATGCTCCAGTAAGTTTTACATGTTACTTGTCATTGATGACTAGAATTGTGATCCTAAAAGATAAATTGCTTCAAGAATTTCATGGATAACCAACAGTCCATTATGGTGAAATTTTGAAAATAATATTTTGTGAATTAGTATTGGCCTAAGATATAAAGTTGATTACGATTATGTTGGCCCGTGTGTAATTTGCTGAGAAATAAAAGTGGCAACAACTACAACAGCTGAATTGTAAGCTCCCTATCACGTTTCAGAGCAACTACGAGAAGATATAATGATGGATTTCATTATAGATTTATCATCTTCCAAAAAGCATACCACTATCTTTGTAATTATTGACCATCCAAATATGCACATTTTAAACCGCTACCCTCCCACTATATCATAGCCAGAGTCACTAAATTATTTGCTGAAATGGCGATTTGCATCCATGGTTTTCCTAATACCATTATTTGGACCAAGTATCTTCCATGGATCTTTCTGAAGGCATTTGTTTGCATCGAGCGATGACACACTTGATTATAGCATGACATACTATCCACAAACTGAACAAAAAAATTGAAAGTTTTGTATCATTATTTTGAACAATAATTGTACACATATAGGTTGACCTGAATAAAGTTATGATCAACTAATTTGTGTGGGGTCGAATTATGTTATAATAAAAGTTTTCATATAAATATTCAAATGACTTCATATCAAGAATTATATAGTAGGTGACCACCATTCATTTCGGTTTATATTCGGGGAAGGAAAAACTTTTGAAGCTTTAGAAGCCAACATGTGGGTTAGAAACCAGATACTGAAATTGCTTTATCAAAACCTCCAATAGGCCCAAATTAGAATGAAAACTATGGTTCATAGTCAACATTATTCAAACAAAAATCTTTATCCACTTCTGCTAACAATAAATTAGCAAAAAAAATATTGTATGGGCGCCCTTTTCGAAATATAGCAATCATTAGCCCAGTCACCTGCACGTGGGAGCTACTGCAAGGATGTCAAATTCATTCTATTTTTAAATGTTAATTTTAAATCCATTTAAAGGTGATGCGTCAATTCTTTAAATTGATCTGCCTCCATTAAGCTACAATAATCAGCCATTACTCCTACCCAAGCTAATTCTGGCATCACGTTGGTTGCCTCCTAAGGGAAGTAAATATCCCTAAGTATTGGTACAATGGACAAATTCATCAATTGAGGAAGCTACTTGAATAGACTTTACCATGTTATGTCACATTCTTCCCTCAATATTGAGATAAAGGTTGTTTTTGAAGATGGAAAAAGAGTGAGAACCAATATTATTTAATCAAATATTTATGAGGGATTAGATAGATGATTAAGTCTGATAACATAAATGACACTCAGGCACAAGTTACATCGGAAGGAAGATAAGAAGTATGGCCGCATCATTCCAAGAAGAGAACACAAGCACCGGGATGGTTTAAAAGGACTACCTTGAATTTAAAAGGACTACTTCCAAAAATAAATATTGATGACAATATATAGAAATTAGAATAATTGTATGTTAGTTTAAACAAATAGCATTCTTGTTGAATCAATCAAAGCAAATAGCAAATATGTTCGTTGAATGTTAGTAGGAATATGTGGAAATAGTTAATTTTGTTTGGGCAAAAATGCCATAAATAGAGATATAAAAGGAGCATTGTAAAACCCATAAATACTTTAACATATGTAGAAAGAAAGCATGATAATTTTACTCTCTTATTCTATCCTCTTCTTCACTCTTTCATGAATTAGTATCCACTCAAAAGTTACTATTTCTTAATTCATTTTTTGTGATTCAGACTTTCACAGATGAAATGTAACACTCTACCTCTTGATTGTGCATCCATGCCAACCAATTGGTATGTTAGTATTTTTCAAATTCAGGCAAATAGGGTAAAGTTGTATGTACCCTAGTTATTTTCATGTACATATGAATGTATTAGGCTGTCTTTGTTATAGTTTGTGTAGTTCCCTAGATAATGAAGCATAAGAAAATAAAGAATGTATGCAATGTATATTGATAAATGAAAGATGCACAATAAACCATAAGAAATACCTTCAGGTAAAAGGTTCCCATTTTCTTCGACTCCACCATTGGCTCTATTTGCAGATGATTCTAAGCAGAGATCATTTAGACTCATTATGGCAGAATCTAAATCATTACCAGAGGCTTCAAGGGCTCTTTCAAGATACTGACATGTTAATACACTAATTGTTAGGTAAAACTAGAACACCAAGTTCTAAATATCAAAATGTATGACTATTGCAAACCAACCTTCAATGATGTTTCTAAGTTTCTTGATATACATGAAACAACATTGAACTGAAGTTTGAATCGAAAGCATCGAATATTACTTATAAAATCTAATCAAAAGCATCTCACAACTGTTTATGAAAAAGTGGTCACTCAAAAAAGCTTAAATGAAGAGTAGCAGGACTATTCTCTAAACAGCTTTCAATTTAAATTTTGTGGGATATCTTCTAAATTTTAAAATTCACCACACCAAATGGTTTAATAAGAAAAGAATATCAGTTATATTTAATTTGTAATTGAATTTATCATGTTTAAATTGCAAAAGTAAAAACTATAGGCATGTATCCATTATTGAAAATAGGAAAATTATATTTCTTAATCAAAAGAGATTGATTTATCACTCAATAAAAAAAGAATACACTAACACCAATAGGTTTTCAAAATCGCATCATTATAATATAACCATACTGATTTGAATTATTCAAACGATAAAATTAATTTGCTTTGTTAAATAGAATAAAAAAATAATTTCAAAAAGCTCTCCTAAAGCCAGAGGTATCAAACAAGCATCACAATTTAAAATCATTTAGCAATGTGAAAAACAGTCTTAGCTTCTTATAAACAATTCTTTAGAACATACAATCCCCTTAAAATCCTACTCAATGCCCAGGAAAATTCCTGATATCATTCAAACTACTCTATTCTATAACTCTTACCTATCTGTAGAACAAAGGTGAAGTGTAGCCAAGCGATTGTTGGTGGCGGAAAGGTAACATATTTCTCAATATTAATGGAATAAAATAAAAAGTTGCAGAGGTGACATTGTACCAATTAACACAAATACATACACTGAGCCGATAGCCCAGTAATCAAATATGTGACGGAAACCAGCCAAGCAAGCCTCAAAAAGCATAAACTTCAAAAACATTACTCGTTATTTTCCTAAAAAAATATAAAGAGCAATTAACTGAAGCAAGCAAACAGGAGATAACCTATTAAACGACCAATTACTACCGACAATCACAAAGGAGGATATAAGACTTTAAATTGAAGAAACCAAAAGCCAAATAATCATCAGGAAAATTTTAAGACAATGGTTTTCATACAATCATATGTAAAAAATCCTAAAGACAGACACAAACAGATGGATAACTAAACCATCAATAAGAGCACATATCTAATACATATATTATTTCTTTCCGTGTAAGGGAAAATTTATTAGGTGAGCTAAAGGAATTAAGAGTAAGGTCGGTGGGTAGTTATGTATGTTGGTGTGTATTGTAGGATATATTATTCTGCAGTGAATATATATAAAAATTGATGTGCACAAAATCATTGTAAATAGTAAAGGAGAAACAATTTCAAAAGAAACCAACAATAAAGATTGATTAACCTGCTGCTCCATATTAGGGAAGAGGCTCCTAAGATGATTGAGAAGTTGACTATTTCCTCCCGCCGATCCAGAAACGATCGGCGGGGTGACGAACTGGGAAGCGTTCCTGCTTGATGGCGGCGAGGCGGCGCCGGCGGCGCAGCGAATTTTCTTAGAAGGCGAAGGAGTGATGTATTGGAGTTCTTCGAAGATAGAATTGGATCTCTTTCTGCAAACTACGGCAGACATGATTCCAGCGTCGGCCTTTTCTCAGGCGGCGGTAAGTCGCGGTCCTTTAGACCGATCCCTCCAATCGCCGGCGCCTCCAAGCTATGCCTCACCTTGCATATAGAGGCGGGCAACGTGCGGAAATCGATAGGGTGTTTCTTTTGATCGCCGAAAATGGGTGTTGGCGTCGAGTGGAGGAGGAACGTAAAGGTCCCTAGCTTGGAAGATGCGCTTGTTATGCAGGCAGACCTGTCATGAGGAGCGATAAAAAGGCCGACAAGTTTTTAGGGTTTTTTTTTTTTTTTTTCTTCTTCTTTGTGTTAGGAACGTAACCTTATCGATTCGAATAAAGTATTAGCTGATTTCGACGTAGTCCGCTCAGATCTGAGGTTTAAAAATAATTTCCAACGGAAAGTGCGACGGTACTTTCCTAAAATAAACGCTTTTATATTAGGCTTTTTTTGGTGGATCATTTTCATTAATTTTTTTTATTTTCAAAAAAGCTATTTATTTATAATATTTTAAAATCATTATTATTTTTTATTTTAAAAAATAAATCAAATATTTTAAAAAATTCTCAACATAATTTTAGGTGTTTTAAATATTTTATATATATAATATATATGAGCTACCTTGTACTTTGAGATACGTGAAGTTTATATAAAACTCTTGTTTATTAAATTTTTTAGTATTATTATTTGAATTATGGGCAACTAAAATTATCATTCTACTCAGTATAGTAATTTAATTTATTACATTTAAATATTATAGTTAATGATTTATAAAAGAAGTAATTAGAAATTTAGATCGATAATAGTAGTCTGTTGAGTTATGTTAGCTCATTATTGAACTTTTATTTTTCTGGTTCTAATAAGGGAATTGACTAGCTGAGTCAAGGGCGGAGGGAGGGGGGGCAAGGGGGGCACGCGCCCCCCCTAAAAAAGCTGATTTATTTCAATATAGGGTCTCCAATTTCAGCCCTCACATGCTTTAAAGCTGAACAAATGCGGTTTTGGCCTAGTCTTTTCTTCTCTTGGAAGCAGTAAATCATCCATTTATGTCATATTCGGACTTTTTTTAATTTTTTTTTATTTAGCGATATTTTAGATAAACAAACTTCTACCAAATAACGAATCTGTCATGAATCATTTTTTTTAATTTAGTACTTTTTTCTGGACAGTTTCTATTCAGATTTTTAATCTGTGATTAGAGAAAAAATTGACTTCCTAATGAAAAATGAAGTTTATATTAATTTTTTAGTCATATTTTGTTTATCCTTTTATGAAATTGAATTGTAATTGATATGCTCTTGTGGTGTTTGATAAAATGTTCCTTTGTCAAAATAATGACTAGATTATTACTTTCTTGTTTAGATAATCCAAAATGACAAAAAAATTATAGAAATATATTTTAAGAAGTTTTTAAAATCAAGCTTATCGATGACTTTATATGAGAAAAAAAAATGATGAAGAGCAAAATAAGAAAAGAAGATGCATAGTAAAAGAATTATCAAAAGATTTTGAAGTAGATTTAAATCATCCATCTGATTATGGTTTGCGAAATCCTATTAATGAATAGATTTCTAATATTCAATACCAAGTTTGAAGGTTGTACTTGCATAGCGGTCCATGTCTCCCACGCAATCATGAATTTCTTTTTAAAAAAAATGTGCCCCCCCTATAAGAAGTTCCTGGCTCCGCCACTGAGCTGAGTAATGATGTAAGAATCTAATCTGAGACTACAGAGGTATTTCTTTTTGTTGATTTTGTTACATTCATAACTAGTTTTTATAGCTCTATTTTATGGCTATGTTTATAGCTATGCATTATAGTTGTATATACATTTTGGTGATAAATAAAAAGATGACCTTTATGGATGCATTTAATTTCAATAAATTGGATGTTTATGAAATTTTGAAAAAAAAATTTAAAACTTATATCTTGGGGTATGTCTATCGCAAGCTAATATAGTAGGACCTATTCAGTTTATGGGTCTTAATGAGTTGGGTTATGACAAGCCTTTTTGGTATTAAAGCATAATTTTGGAAAATGATCTTAAAAAAGAGTTATATAAATTGATTTGTAAGTCAAATGAGATAGTTTTGGGTTTATCTGGGTATTCACTCTTATTTATCTTCATGTACATATATATGTTCAGTTAAGCATTTTATGTTTATATATATATATATATATATATATATATATATATATATAATATATATATATATATATATATATATATATATATTATATATATATATGTTATACCCATACATGATAGATGAATAAAGTGTCAGTCATGTAACTATTGTATATAGTACCACTCCTACAATCAATTTTGATATTGTATGGGTATTCACTCTTATATTGATACTTCATAATTTGCTAGTTTGGTAACCCAATTAATGGGTGAGGCACAATATAGAATTCTTGTTGTTCAGTCTAATGATATACAGTGACATATGTAGATGTTTTTGAGGTTAAAGCCTTTGAGATCCAAAGGTGCAGTGGAATATATTATAGCAAAGGAATGGTTGAGGAGATTAGAGAAGACTTTTGACATTATGAAGAATCCTTCTAAGAGAAAGCTACCATTGGCAATTTTCTGTTAGATGGTGAGGGAGAGCCTTGGTGGATGGGCTAATAGGAGGAGAAGTTTCCAGGGAGACTAAACTCTTTGATTAGCTTGGAGGAGTTTTTTGGTGTATTCAGGGCACGGTTTGTACCACCTTCTACATGTCATCAAATGTAGGAGACTTTTCTGAGCTAAGTTCAAGGGAGCCGTGTCATGTCCTGAAATATAATTTGGAATATTCTTTCTTTTATTCATTTTAATCATAATATTATAACTATCTAATTTCTATTATCAATACAAATACCAACGAAAATAAAAATATTGATTAAAATATTAATATATACATATGTATTATTTTCCCAAAAATCATGTATACTACTTAAAATATATACACTAATAATATATATATCATATCCTGAGTACAAAAGAGTAATTAAAAAAAATAGAACATGAGGAATCTTGATCAACCTCATACTCATAAACATCTTCCTTGACTTAAAATCATTTAAATCACATATAATTGAAAGCTTATTAGGGTTATTAAGCCCTTATGAACTACTTCTAAGGCTAACTAAGAGTGTGGGGTGAATTTGATATTAAAAAACTTCTTTAACAAAAAAATTTATACCTTGCAGCGAAAATAAATTAAATTAATAATAAAAGATTAATCAGAGATTTCACCCAAACAGTTAATCGTAATAAAAAAAGTACAAAAAATAATCAGAAAAAACATACTAGATTTATAGTGGTTCGATCCAACCTGACCTACATCCACTCCTCGGAGGCACCATCATCATATTGCACTAAACCTTCAGTGACTCTCCTTTAGCCCCCACAGCTAGGCGGAGAAGCCCTTACAAAATCGCTTCCACTTCCCTAATACGATGGAGTAGCCAGATCATTTGACATCAAAGATATCTTCTTCCTCCCAAAACTTCCCTCAAGACAAATCTTGAATCTGATGTTACTAAGGTGCAAGCTTGCTGAAGCAACCGTATGAAACTCCTTCCCACTCCCTTAAAACCCCCTGCAAGGATCTTCTCCTTCTCTCAAACTCCACCTTTTTCTCTCTCCCTTTCAAGTTCCCTCTTCAAAGGTTTCTCCAAAAGATCGAATCTTCAATAACTATCAAAGACACTTACCAAGTGCCTTAACAAAGCTTAAATAAAGGGCTTTAAAAACCCTAAAAATCAATCTTGACATTACAGATTATCCATGATGATCATAGGATCGTCCTGTATGATGTTCTTAAAAAGAGGACTTTAGAAATCCCTAAAAACTTAATTCAGACGCCAAATATCACCCTGGACGATCAAAGGATCATCAAGTATGATGTGCATAATTTGATCTGATGGTCCTGGACGATCAATTCAAATTTATACATATAGTTTAGGACGATATTGTGGATCATCCTTGACGATTAGAAGAAAAATTATGGTATTTGATCTTGGACGATTTAGGAAAATCAAATATATCAACAAATATCGTCCAGTATAATATACAGATCGTCCATGATGATCTAATTGAATAATTTAATCATAATTAGTCCCCTAATCATATGATTAATTTAGGCATGATTGATCTAGATCATCCGAGATGATTAAAAAAAAATTTGAATCTTAAATCTTTATCTAAATTATTATTGATGATTATTTTCTAAGGTCATAATAAATCATCTAGTGCGATTAGTTTAATGATCTGATCGTCCTAGATGATATAAATCATCCAGTACAATTAGTTCAAAACTTAAACTTCTAATTTTGACTCAATCTCACTCCCCCTGAGTGTGTATGTGCATGGTCACCAAATAAGTATACACCTTTACAGGATTTGACTCAAGAAATCAAAAATATATCAATGAATATTATAAAAATTATTACAACATAATTTATTCTACCCAATCATGAGCCTTGAATCTTTATTGGATGGTGTATGGTATTCCTAAAAAGTTAGTACACATACAAACAAAAATATATTGCAAATATAAGTACACAACAGGATGTGAGCCATAATATTTGTTATCATAAAAAACATAAACTCATAAGCCTGAGTTGCAATAATAATGAGCGAAACAGCTCAATATGTCACTAAAATCCTATAATTTAATTCAAAACATGATAAAAAAATAGTATAATGTCATCAATCAATTAATAATAGTAATAATCATATGATCAAGAATTAGTGAAAAAATTGTAAAACTCATATATAGTTGTAATAGAATTTATAAACAACAAAATAGTATAGTATGAAAGCAGTAAAATAATATAGCGGGAAACCATTAAACTAGTATATGTGTCGAATAGATAAAATAATCATAGCATTATTACTATCAATTAGTAAGGAAATCGTATAAAATGATAAAATCAAAGCACCGATAAAAGACTATCTTAATTATATCAATGCAGTAAAATCTATAATGATGTACACATGTTATTTAGTTATTTATATAAGTATAAAATTAGTATCTTAACCAATGCTAAGTATTAGTACAATGAATTAATAACATTAACAGTAATAATAACAATGAATCAATTATGGTATCAATAACAATTCAATAATAGTATCGGTGTCTATATTGGTACCAATAAATTCAATGGTCAGTAGTAAAATAATGCAATAATAATATATTCGTATATTTATAGTAATTTAAGATAATATCAGTAAAGTCATATAGTAATAATGAATCCATAATATATTTAATACTAAACAAGTAGAAATTTTGACCATCGCATTATTTTTCAATAACCAGTAATCGGTAGTCAAAAACTGTTGGCTCAATAAACATAGTTGTCATTTTTGGCCGTCAATACAATAATAACTCCCAATCTTTTATATCATTGTATTAGAAAAAACCAAATTATAGTATTTAGAGGAAAGCTCGTCGGGCCACCATCGTGTATAAGTCAATTAATTTCAACCAACCGATCAACCAATATTTACTTATCTTTTACACATATTATTATCACAGTATTATAATAATAATAAAATCAACTAACTATTACTCAATCAAATATTGACATTCATTTGTAATGCAATATAATAAATAAAACATGATTGGACTTAATTCAGAAAGTGACAAAATATTTTTACGGCAAGGAACATAAAAAATCTACTAAGCAGATATTCACATTTTTAAAAAATATTACAATTATCAGAGATTGTTCATAATAATATTATGATGTTTTAATTGAACTATAACACTATTTTTAGTTGTCAAAATATAATTTTAAAAAAACAAAAATCACTATTTCTTCAAAATCACCCAATAAAAATCTCAAAGAAATAATCAAAAGATTCGTAATCTCGATCTTTATAATATATAAAAAAATACACTTTACCAATATAAAATTATTCTCATTTTTTGGTAAAAAAAATATAAATTTGGTCATAAAATTTTGAAAAATATCATATTATTGAAATAAAAAACAGGATATTGATTCCTTATAAGTTACAATGAGATGAGTAAATATTCAAATAAGATCGACTAACTAAAATCACTCTACGGTCTCTAAATCTTAAGTTCTATTTTCTCTCTCATCACTTTTTCACTCAAATTCCCTATTTTACTTCTCTCTTAGCCAATTTTAGGAATCGGAATAGATTTAAAAAAAATATGTGGCTTTATATATTTCTAAATAATAATAATAATAACATAATTATATAATTTAATCAATTTTTAATATAAAAATTATATAAATCTTTTTAGGGATTCAAAAATTATAGAAAAATATTCACAAAATAGTATATTTTACTTAAATTATTTTTATGAAATTGATTTACAAAACAAACACATGACGGTCTTAAAACACCCACTTGTACTTATAGCTATAAATTTCTTAAAATTTGCCCAAAAATTATGAAATAATTAGTGTAATTAAATCACTATAATATATATGTTATGACAAAGATGATTTGTGAGTTAGACTTATAATAATTCCTAAGAAAAATTATTTGATTTGATCAAAATAAGGGTAATTATAAGTTGTATAATCATGTAGAATAAGGTAAACTTTATCTCTTTAGCCAGATATGCTCCGCACCTAATTAACATTCCTTGAGAGAAGTGCTATAGATTTTTTAAAGGCTTGTGAGATAGTATAAGGTAGCCACTGGTCCCAAACCATATTTTTTATTTCTTTTAAGTTGGTACAGAGAGCTTATTTGATTGAGAACGATCTAATAACTACTTAGTAGCAATAGGCTGCTAGTAGAAAAAGGTTTGGTGGCGACACTTCTAACAGTGAATTCTCTAAAAAGAAGAGTTGGTTTGGACTTGGAGAGTATAGGAAAGACACATCATTTATCCATGGCAGTTTCTGATAGTGGCAACGTAGCCAATTTTAGTTTTATTACTAGGACACCCATATGTCGCAATTGTGGTAGATGGAATTTTGGTGGTTAATACAATATTTTAGGATAATGTTTTATGTGCAAGTAGTTTGTGTGACACTAGATAATCTAGTATCGACAAGTAGGATATGACCAACATTTTGAGTTTCGATTTGAGAGTTCAATTAGGTCCGTAGGGAGACTGAGGATAGTATCACCTCACACTTGTTCTAAGGGATCATATAGTTGAGGTAGTAGTTCTGGTTTTGTAGTTGGATCAGTGGCTGGTAGATCATCTATAAATTAGAGTGAGCCTGATAGTTTTGTTGTGATAGTTCCAGCTTAAGCACGTGTATATTATGACTTGATCATAGGAAGCTCGAGATACTCTACATGTTATGATAGGTACGACCTACATTTTTTTATCAATCTTATCATACTTTGTTTGATTATGGAGTTATTTATTCATTTATTTCAAGTGCTATTTTTATTAACTATGCTTGCCTTCAAGTTTATCATCATTTTTCTTGTATGTTACTTTACCAACTAGAGATTGTATGATAGCCAGCGGGGGTTTATTTTTTTATACTAATATGTCTGATAGAAAGTGAAGGTCTAGTTTGATTTTACTATTTTTTTTTTTAATTTTATGTTATTTTGGGTTTGGACCAATTGAGCCAGTATGAGGCTCCTATTAATTATTTAAAGATACAGGTCACCTTATTTTTGGGCGGCGAGAGTTGTCTATTCCATGGAGTTAGAAATATTTTGTCATGTCTAATCTCTGCTATTAAAGTGGATAAATCATGGAAGAAGAATTATATGATATTTATGGCAACAATATGGATATATTTTTTATATTCTAGTATTGCAGTAGAGAAAATGAGGATGATGATGCATTCAATAAGAATAAATTTTCAAATTGAAAAAAAAAAAAATAAATTTGAACTTCATGTTGGGGGTCATAACAGTGCACATAGTATTCACGACGAAACTGTGCAGATTTAATGTAGCAAAGTCAACATGTTAGTTTTGTATTTAAGAAGCAATCTGATTATGCTACGGTTGCACATTGTATTTATCTAAATGCATATATCGATTATGTGTATTTTCTTTTAAGATAAAGACTAGCTTTCAGATGACATGATGAGTCTGACACATTTAGAAATCAAGGAAAATTTCTTCGATTGTTACAATTTCTGGCTAAACATAATAATGCGATAAAAATGTGATGCTTAAAAATGCTTCAAAAAATTTTGAAATTAACAACAACAGATACTCAAAAGAATATAACAAGAGCTGCATCGATTTTCATCACATATTTCATAAGATAGGGAATTGGAGATAATTACCTCTATATTTTAGTTGATGAATTACGCGACATATCTTCTAAAGAGCAAATGGCTATTGTGTTACAATTTGTCAACGAAAAAGGTTAGGTAGTTGAACAGTTTTTTTTTTTTGGAAATGTTCTTCTTCCATTATGTCGGCTAAATGTCTAAAAAGATATATTAAATAATTGCTTTCAACCTACAATAGGAATCATTTAATCATTCTCAATTATACATAATCATATCTTCTTCAACTATGAGGATCTATGAATTTTTGTATCTTCAATTATTTTATTGACTCATTCAGCTAGGTTAGCCTTCATGAGTTTCTCTTTTTTAGGCATTTCATATTAAACATCATATTACCTCTTACAAATTTTTATGTATATGCTAAATGTTTATGTAAAATTAAGAGAACAAATACTCCATTACAACAAACTTTTTATAACAAAATAATTTTTTTACTTAACAATGGTCGATGAATTTTCACCATTTCACCTTCTCCGACTCCGCCTCCACCTCCCTTCAATTATTACTTGCAAAGATCAGACATAGAGCTACGTCCAGACTCTAATAAAAATATGTCGTGTGAACTAGTGTATTACTATATATTACTATATATTGGTATGGTATTAGCCGTGTCTAGGTGTGTATTAGCTAGTACAAAGCTATGTATTGGTATATTTGGTGTGTATTAGATGTGTACTAGCTAATGCACACAAATACACAGCTAATACATACTAATACACAGCAATATATAGTAATACATTAGTCCACACATCATATTTTCGTTGGAGTCTGGACGTAGCTCTATGTCCGATATCCACACGTAATAATTTCTCCTTCAATGGGTATTGGAAACCTAGAAGCTATTTTAGTGATGATTTCATTGCCAAAGTCCCATTCAATTCTTTATGATGTAAATTTGGCCATTTCAAAAACCATTTTCTGTCGTTACTTTTAATGTTGAATTTTGAATTAACTTGAAAATTTGAGAATTTTAAGAAATATTTATTTATGTTCTTTTTTAATTATTATTTTGTGAAAATTTCAATATATAAAAATATTTGAGTTTTATATAATAAATAATAATAACTTTTAGTTATGAGATATATAAAAATATGAAATAAAAAAAACCTGGAAATGCTTAGAACTTCTCCAATAAGTTGCCGTCAGCCAATTGTTGTCCCTTGGAGCCGTCTATTTGGAAAATTATTGGGTTCGTACACCGGACACAGCTTACCGTTCGGAGACCAATCAAGTGCAGCCACGTATCCAGTACCGAGTAATACCGAGCTCGGTACTAAGCAGTACCGAGCTCGGTATTGAACAATACCGAACAATACCGAGCTCAATACCGAGTAAGAGGTGATGTAACGCATTTTCATTGGGCTCCGGACGGCGTCCGGTGACCGAATCCAATAATTTCCTCTCTTTTAGGGGCTGTTTGGTATTGGATTTGTAGCAGGATTTATGACAAATTTATAGTAAAACCTGCCAAACATTTTTCAAGCGTGGCGGCACACATTATATCCGAATCGTTATTAAATAATGGATTTACAGATTTATGACCTAAATTTGAGATTTATTAAATCCTGTCATTTGACAAATTTACGGACTATGAGTGTTGCGTCCAAGAGTATTCGCGGTGGTAGAGAAATATAAAGTTTATCGTCTTAGCGTTGTACGAAAATCTGGCACGCAATCAGATAAGAAAGAGGGTCTAACATTTATGAGACACCAAGATTTTTACGTGAAAACCTCTGAAAAGGGAGAAAAACCACGGGGCCTAGCCCAGTTTGAATGAATCCACTAGTATTGCAGTCGATTACAAATGAGGCCTTTCCTTGGGTGAAGGCCTTAGCTTGATGTACATTTTATAGAGTACATTACATGATATGAATACAAAGAATCACTATTGACATGTTCGTTTAGTCGGGAAGACCGTAGTCGGCGGGCGACGGAGGTCGGAGGGCTTGTAGTCGGTGGGCGACGTAAGTCAAGAGAACCTTAGTCGACGGGCGACGGAGGTCGGAAAGTGTAATATCAAAAATCTGCTCCAGGATCGTCCAGGACGATCTGGATCGTCCTGGGACGATCAGTTGAAAATTAGCTCCAAAATGTGCCCAATTTGCTCCAGGTGATTTTCTGTACACATCGTCCAGGCCGATTGAGGACATCGTCCAGGCCGATCGGCACTGTAGAAAATGTCGGCCTGAGAATAGTTCTGGGAACCGTCCAGGACGATCCAAAATGGTCTGATCGTCCTGGGACGATCTGGCGATCGGCCGGGCCGATCTGAAGTTTTTAAAGCTGATTTCAGCTCATTTGGAGGAGAGAGAAAATCAAATAAACAAAATATCTTTTGAGGAGAGAGAAAGTCGAGAGAAATTTGGGAAAAGTTGATTTTCGGACGACGCGGAGCCGTTTTCGTCCGAGGAGACTGTTCGAGATATTGCTGTACGCAAGGTAAGGCACATTCCGCCTTTCTCAATTTTCAGAACCGTCGTGTTTGACGGTATATTCTGTCCGGATTTCGTTTCCGTTAATGATTTTCATCCGTATCTGTTGATTGGCTCAGTTTTTACCGCGTAACTTTTTGTATATTGTTGACGTGCCGAGTGTGCACATTTTGGTTATTTTCTGAAGATTTTTGTCCGGGTATTTTTGATTCGACGGTGTTTTTCGTCGATTAGATTTTTCTGTGTATTCTGAAATTATCTGTGCAGTAGAATAAATGTTCTGAAATGTGATTATCTATATTCTGTGCGAATTTGGTGAATTTTGATTTTCAGGAAAAATTGTGTAAATTCCGTATACTGCCGTTGTGCTGCCCGATTTTTGTCTGATTTCTGATTTGCCCGGATTTATTCTGAATTGAAATGCTATCTGTATAAGCTATAAAAAGGGAGCTATAAGGGGCCTGGATCCTATGAGATTCAGTAAGTGTCAGGGAAATCTGAAATGAGCTCAATCTGAAATCTGATATCTGTTCTGTTCCGGATCCGATGAAATCTGTTCTGGTGCCGTAAGCACATTTAGCTATTAATTACTCAGAGAATTTCTGGTGCCGTGAGCACATTTAGCTATTAATTACTCAGAGAATTTTCTGGTGCCGTGAGCACATTTAGCTATTAATTACTCAGAGAATTTCTGGTGCCGTGAGCACATTTAGCTATTAATTACTCAGAGAATTTCTGGTGCCGTGAGCACATTTAGCTATTAATTACTCAGAGAATTTCTGGTGCCGTGAGCACATTTAGCTATTAATTACTCAGAGAATTTCTGGTGCCGTGAGCACATTTAGCTATTAATTACTCAGAGAATTTCTGGTGCCGTGAGCACATTTAGCTATTAATTAAATATCTGATATCTGAGTTCCGTATCTGTTCTGTTTCTGTCTGATTTGATATCTGTTCCGATTCTGTTCTGATACGATATGAGCTAAATTTCTGATTTCTGTACGATTCTGACTCTGTTGATTTAATCCGTTCTGATTTGTACTCTGATGTGATCTGATCTGTACGACTCTGATTCTGATTTGATATATGTCCGTATAAGTTCTGATTTTGATTCTGTTCTGATTCGAGATACGATTCTGTTCCGAATTCTGATTGGATTTCTGTCTAATGAGTTTGGTTTTGGATTCTGAGAGTTTTGATTGGAGGTTTGTTGCTTTGCTGAGCTGTTGAGCTCACTCTTGTTTTCTGGTGGTTTTTCAGGTTCTGGGAAAGGGAAGGAAGTCCAGGACTAGATTTCAGAGTCTGATCAGTATAGGTATTTTGTCCTTTTTGTTTTTTTTGTACAGTCATGGCTCTTTCTGTTTTATTTTTCTGTCAGCCATGCACTGTATTTGTAGATGATTGTTTTGAGGAAAAGAAAGAAAAATATAGATGATTTGTTCCGCTGCATTTGATGTTCTATAGTAGCTCTGTGTGTTTGTTTTGTGTATAACATTTTGGAAGATTCAGTTCAGTAACCAATTCCAAAGCCAGATCCTGGTTAGTCTGTTTAGGCTGGTCGCAATCCGGCTCGGGCGGGATCCGTCCCCGTTGGTTCGGGTCGTGACAGAAAGACTGTAGTCGGTGGGCGACATAAGTCAGAATGACCGTAGTCGGCTGACGACGGAGGTCGGAAAGACTGTAGTCTGACGACGAAGATCAGAAGGACAGCGTCAGGTAGAAGTCCAACAATGGAAAGAAATCCATCTTCGCGTAGACGTCCAGCAAAGTTCGATAACCGGTAAAAGTCCGGCGTCGGGTAGAAACTTAGTGAAGAGTGAAGGTCCGACGTCAGGTAGAAGTCCGACGTCTGTTGGTGGCAGAGGAGAACTCCGGCTTCACTTGGGCGGAGTTTCGGCGTCAGGAGGGAACTTTGTTGCAAATTGGTAAGAATTTCAGCATCACGTGGAAGTTGGGCAGAATTCCTGCGTTCTCCCGAATATCACGCATAATCCCGGCGTGTTCGGGCGGCAGGATGAACTCCGGCGGTGGTCGAGGAGGAGAAGATTCTCCCTTTCCCCTTTTTCTTCTTCTTTCCTTCTTCTTCTCTCTCTTCACTTCCCTCCCTCTTGTGAAGAATGAGGGCTCTATTTATAGTTTTTCTGGAGTGGCATGGCTTATAAATAGGTGTGAGATCAGGGGCGAATTGGGAGTGGTTTGAATGGACGGCCGATATTGAACCCTTCGATCGTGCATCGTTCGTTGGACATTTGGAGGCCTTAACGATGTCGGAATTTGGCGATCTTGGGCTCGTTGGATTCGTCTCGTTGAGCCGCTCTATTCGAGTATAAGCTCGTTAAAATCGGAGACCGTTTGGTAACTCAAATTGCGGTTTGAACCTTCCAACGGCGCTTCGGGTCCTCGATTTGGACCCATTTGGGCTCGGATCGGGTCGAATTTGGTGTCGTTGGGTTTGTATTTCCAAGACGCTCAGTTTGACTGTAAGTTTGCTGAAATCGAAGTTCAGGTGCTCCCGGATTTAATTTTTGAAGTTTCCAACTTGATTTTTGCCTCGAGATTTGTGTCCGATCAAGATAATTTTTGTATGACGTATCAATGAGCTTTACAGATTTAGGGAAAGAAGCATGTGAAAGGGGAGAAATATCATTACCGTCGCCGTGAACTCCTGTCGTGACCTCTAATCCGACAAGAACAACGTCTTTAAATGAGGTGGAGAAGCTTGTATACTTGTAGAAATTAATTTCATGCTAAACAAAACAACAATGAAAAAATGAATAAGAGGGAAAACAAACCCTAGACATGCAATGACAAAATGACTTATTTGAAGCTGAAGCTGTACCTCACACTAGAAGCAATGAAGAAATAGGAAGAGGAAAGCTTACATGCTTATAAGATTAGTTCTTAATATTTTAATTAGACAATAATTTAATTAGTTTAATTAATATGATTAAAGATAGAAATAGTTAATTATATAATTAGCAATATAAATATTAATTAAATATTTAAATAGTAATTGAATAGTTAAATGATTAATTAATTAGATAACTATAAGCATTAATAGTAATAAAAATTTATTAAAAATTATAATTAATGAAACAATTAGTTGCGTAAATATTAATTAAATGATTAGTTATTTAAAATAATAATCAAATAATAATTCTTGTAATTACTATTGAGATATTTATTAAGATAATATCTTAATAAGTAATTAGATAATTACTATTATAATTAGTTATTAAAATATTAATTAATTTATTGAATAACTAGCTTTCTAAATATGTTATTAATAAATAAGTTATAGTTAAGATCTAAATTAAATTTAATTTTTAAATAAACTAATCATCTTGAATAATTTTTTAAAATTTATCATATTTCATATCAAACAGTTTAAACATGAGGATTTACTAAATCTGAATTTAAAGGATTTAAATCTCACTAAGGGGTTGTTTGGTCGCCTGGAAAGAAAATGCAATGTAAAGTAAATGCAATGTAAAGTAAATGTAGTGTATTTCAAATACTTTGAGCCTGTTTGATTATCTGCAAAATAAATGCAGGAGAATTGTTTTACTTGTTTGGTTATGTAAATCCAGAGTAAAGTAAAAGCCTTTTTTTAATAATTTATTTTGACATTAAAATTAGTGTATTTATAATAATTAGTACTATTTGATATTATAAAATAAAAACAATGTATTCACTTATTGCACAATCTTATTATAATTTTTTTATTATAATATATAAAAAATAGACGAAAATATACTTGTTATAGAGAGCAATTTTAATTTTATATTCTTTAAAAATATTAATTTTTTTTTTCAAGTTATGTTTTCATAAAAAAAATTGCTGAAAATTAAATTTTCAAACAGATTTAAATTCCACGATTTCGACCATATGAGCCTAGCTTCAAAAGAAATTGCAGCACTGGAAAAACAAAATCAGTATGAACAGTCACACATGATCATATAAATATGCAGAAGTTTCATAACTATGAGAATGAACGTGAAATCTAAAGCGTGCAAAAATAAAATTTCATAGCTATGAGAACTTGAAACCACACTAACATCTGAGGTGTCCTATATATATAACATCTCATTTATAAAGACTTACAAAATAATTTGTTTTTGCTTCATAAGGAGAATGACTAATGCTAATGCAAGCACCACAGCAGCTAACACCCCCAAGACTGGCAGAATCAAATTAGTGTTGGCTAAAACAAAAGGTTGGACTTCAGACAGGAAATTCTCCAGCATCATCTTTTTGGTTCTTCATTTGAGAAGCAACTATAAGTTCAGTGGATGAGTCAACGTGGTTTTTATTTATGAGGTGAATATTTTCTTGTCTCAACCCCATCAGAACTTGTTCTTCAAGCTTCTGTGCAACCACAAACTGCATAAGGTAATCATCTCCATGAACTTCGTTAGATATGGCGATATCAATCTTCTTAGGTTTCACCATAAAGAAACTGAGGTTATAATAAATTTCACACTGATTTCTTTCGTTAATGTAGCGAAATAATAAATTTTTTTCATTTAGCAATCAATATATCACATGATTTTCATTCATAAAATGTAAACAACATTAACGAAAATTTAAAATTACAAAATATATATATAGCAATACCCAATGTTCTTAGTTATAATTAAGACAAACTAAAAAGAAACATTTTTTACTTATAACAACTTAATTGATATGCCAATCTTCAAAAACTTAAATCATTTTCCCAATTCTTTACGCATCCAACGAGCCTTCGAATCTGTAGGTTTTGAAAGGAAAGATGGTATCAGTGTTGAATTTTTTGATAAGTTATCATATATCGTATCAACCTCTTCTTCTGAGAAGCCAGGAATATTTGTTAACTCAAACATCAGTTCAGTATACATTTCTCGAATTTGCTTTGGAGATGTTATTGAGCTCTTGATAGCGTTAGCAACTTCATTCACACTATCAACCATCAAACAAATACACTCAAGGATATTTTGATCACTAGCAGATGTCTTAGACTTCTTTTTTATGCTGCCTCCTATACCAGATGAATTCAGCGGTTTCTTTGTTGTTCCAGTAGAATCATCTATAACTTGCATACCAGACCACTCAGTAGGCATTGATCCATCTGCACTAACATCCGTAAATGGTGAGGGTTCATCATTGCTTGAATGTATTTGTTGAGTTCCAAGTGAAGTTTCATGGAGTTCAGCAACATCTTCGAATGGCTCAACCATCTTTGTAACTAGAAAATTCAACTTCAAGAAAAAAAAAAAGATCCATGAACAATAATTAATGAAAGGGGGTTGTGTGCTGCAGTAAATAATAAGAATTTAAACATATATCTAAAACAGTAAAATATGTGGCAAGTTAATGCCAACTACAACTACAGCCAATCTAAAACAAATACTTGCTTTTATGAGCTTTACTCAGGCTTTGTTTGGGACGGCTTTTTTATTGCTTTCTAAAATGGAGTTTTAGTACAAAATTATCAAAAAATTTTATTTATTTACTAAAACTCTATTTTAAAAAGCAATAAAAAAACCGTCCCAAAGGAAGCCTCAGAATTATCGAGAAAAACAGGCACCCTCACGTTTCCTTCTATCAATCAAGAAATGATTTCAATAGTGAAAAGCACTGACTGGCTAAACCACAAATTTCAGGGGAAAAAAAAAACCATTCAAAAACACAAGAACATGAACTGCTACAGGTAAAACCTCTCCGCTTCATCATGAAGGAAACGGTGGATAGCTGTTGGAACCGGTCCACTGAGGCGGAGGCGGCGACGTAAACCATTCCCCATTGTCCGATGCTCTTACAATCAACTCTTGCTGCCCCGCCGCTGAATAAAACGGAGGAAAATAACTCGCCGACGAAGAATCTCCCATCACCGCCTGAGAACCCAACGATTCTGCAGACGCAACTGAAGAACTTGAACTCATAAATTGTTCTAACAACACATTTGGAGGACAAAGTATAGAGAGTGAAACAGTTTTAAGTGACTCATATCACCGATCGGTAAAGGAAAACTTCATCATCTTCCCGCAAATACACAAGAACGAATCCAGGAAAAATTTCTAAAGCGTATCAGACTATCAGTAGGCCTCACATTTCTAAAATCCTTTGGATTACGAATCCAAGAAAAATTCTATAGATGAAATTTAATAAGATAACTCAACACTGCTTCAATTCAGCGAATCATTCAAGCGGATAGAGGACCAATTAGGTAAATATAAGCTTCAATCCCCTTGAGTTGAAATGAATTGAAATACCTGGTGCAGAGGAGGGCGGACAGGTCACGAAGGAAGCAAGAGGAGTCGGCAACGGTTCTGATTCTGGTGTGCGGACGGCGAAGGGATGAACAGGTCTCCTGGTTGCGGCAAATGGATGCGGCGAAACAGGGGTTCTCCTCCTGCAGCGAATCAGAGCTTCTGTTTTGGAGTAGAGAGCCGGAGAGAAAGTGGGAAGAATGGAGAAGAAGAGAGAACTTATAAGTTCTGCTTCGGAGAAACGATCTGGCAAGGCCGATTGTCGCGGGAGAGAATTTGTAAGCCGCTCAATTTGAGCTGTTTTGGAAGTCGCACGATCGGGGTCCGTAATTCACAACGAATTCCTTATGTTCCGCTCAACCAAACACCCTAATTTAAGAAATGCACTTATTTACATTACTTTACCCCCTAATTCTGGGTACCAAACAGCCCCTAAATTAAATCTTTTTCAAACAGAAAGCGGACTTGCAGGCGAGCCAAGAGAGAGAGAAGAGAGACGCAGGAACAGGAATGCATTCCTTCAGCTTCCGCACGAATGTAATCGTAACGTTCGCACTTACGATTCTAGCGGTCATCTGCGCTCTGCAACAACTTCAATGTTCCCTCCCCCACTGCCGATATCAAGGTATTCACCTTCCTTAACCTCGCTTTTTTCCACGGCATCACGAAACCCCTAACTCTATTTGTCAAGAAGAGCGTGATGATTTAGACTTCGTTTCCTTACAACAGATGGAAGAACCAATGCACTTGACTTAATTTTATATTCTTTGTTTCAAATGTGGTTTTTATGATTTAATAGTAAAATTGGTACTATTATTTAAGCATTGTGTTGGCAACTTTGTTCAAAAATATGATTTTAGGGTTTTATTGATTGCGCTTGACATATATTGATCTCATCATGCTTTATTTTTATGCAGGTCTTGAATATTAACTGGTTCCAGAAGCAACCTAATAGGAACAAAGAAGTAAATTTTTTTCTCTTCATAACGTCCATTTTTTTTTAGCTCACTGCATCTTGGATGTTACAGAATTTGCGGCATACATTGATCCGTTGTCTTTATGTTTGGGTCAGCCAAGACTCAGAGCTTTTGAAATAATAACGATTTCCTTGCAAATAAGTATGCAATTTATTAAATGAAAGGATAAATGAACAAGTTAAAGTGCAATGTGGTTCTTGATATTATCTTGCTAAACGTTTCTACTGATTTATGGTTGTTTAGTTATAAGCATTCATAAAAACATTTTTCTTATTACGTGGGGATTGTTGCTTTTATCATTATCCTGACTATTCACAATTGCTTTTGCAAAATTTCAATTTCATGAGCTGCTTTTAATAATATTGATCTTTTTCATTCTTAGGTCAGCTTAAATTTGAACATATCAGCTGAGATTTGCAATCTATGTTCACCTGGAACACAAAACAGGTTCCACAAATTTGTACATGTTCATTCCTTTTTTTCAACATACTTTTCTTTGTTCCTCATTTTAAGGTTGCAGTTTTAACTGTGATGCTACTTTAACAGGTTTCATTGTATTGATTTCTAATGACTTGGAGTTGCAGGGTAGTTTTGGCTGAAATAATAAATTACATAATGATTTCATTTCCCTAAGATGCCTGTTGATGCTGCTAAAGTAAAATATTCAACACTCACTTCAGAATTTAGAGAGCACCATTTAATAGATTCTATCTATCCGTTATGTTTCTGCATTTGCAAGCCTTAATCAGAATACTTACAGCAGAGGGTGTTCTAGAATTTCATACCTTATAAATGGCTTTTGGTTGTGATGTTTCTAACGTGATATTTTATTGGAAGTTGAATGAGTGGGCTTATATGTCTTTTATTACTACAATTTTGTTTCTATTTGAGACATATAGTGTATCGATGATTTAGTATGTGCCTACATGGAGCAATGCTTGTGGGAGTGTAAGTTTTGTTGTTTTTTCAGCATAGCTATGATGCCATTGGGTAGATTAGTACAAAAGGAATGGAGTGTGGCTGCTTTTACACTTATGTTGCTCAAGTTGTGACCATGCTTCTAATTTCCTTAATAATGTGAATTTGGTGGTAACTTATTAATTTCAAATAGGATCACCATCTTCATAATTTAGCTATTAAGGTCTATCTTTTGAATTGTTATTCATCTCTTATTCCTATTTTTGTCTTCCAACTCATATCCACAGTCTCTTCTCCTATCCTACAATAATCAACTTTGTTGGTGTTGTTTCTCAATCCTACATGCCATGAACCCTCTCTTCTTTCCTGCCCAACCCCACCCCAACTCGCATGCTTTTGTGAACGATATGGGGACTCTATTTGGACTACGAACAAGAGCATAGGTGATGCAGGCAAAATAGAAAGACAGAGCCAATAGGGGAGAACACTAGGACAAGTAGAACAAAACTCGATTCAATCTAGAATGCAGATATCCAAACAAACACCAAAACAAACGAAAGCCGAACAAATGAAATAAAATTAAAATTAAAAAACACTGTCCTCAGAACAACTGGCAAGCGGCTTCCTCACATGCAACGAAAAGTAGGTAAAATAAGATAAGTGCTTAAGGGCTTGCAAACCAAGGGTCCACCATAGCTACAAGGTCCAACATCCAACAAAGCTCTGATAGGAGATACTTGATTTCAAGTATTTCCTATTCACTTCTACAGCAAATCCCAATGCAAACTGCTGTTCACAGCAGGAAAAACAGCAAAACAGTGGAAAAATAGGTGAAAACTGAGAGAAAAATGGAGAAACGACTTTTATTTTACTAGTAGATGCAAGAAAAATAGCGAAGATACAAGGATCCTCTATTCGAGAGGAGGATCGCACTCTCCAAATCTCTAGAATTCGTTCTAGAGCCTAAACACCAAAAAGAAAACCAAAGAACTCCCACAAAAAAATCACCTAACCCTAACTCTAACCCTAGCATTTTCTCCCTACTTAATGCATACAATTCAAAATAGATACAAAAGGACCTAATTGTCCTTGCTTCTCCTCCTTTTGGCTCCAAGATTGTATTTGAATCTCAAGTGGACCCCACCTTTTCCCCCCTCATTTAGCCCGCCGGCCCCCTCCTGCTGTAAACGATCCGGACTGACCCAGGGGGCTGGGCCAGCTGGACTGGTCCATGGAGGACCGGTTTAACAACTCCTCCAGCAAATGTCACCAAATTAGCCAACAAACATCTCAAGTAGCTCAAGAAGAATGATACAAGTGGAGTGGAACTTGCGGAGAGAAGAAAAGATTAGAAGCCCAAGACGAAATAGAGAGGAGGAAGAGAGAAATGGAACAAGCTCTCAAGCTTTTCCAAAGGAAGAAGAAACCCTCAGGTTTTGTAGAGACTTTGCTCAAATATTCAAAAACCTTCTCATGTCAAAAACATCTCCAATTTATAAGAGAAAAGGGGGTAGCCAAACAGCCATTCAACCTCCAACCGAACCAATCAGGTAAGGGGAACTAGAAAGCCAAAATTCATTCCAGAACATCACCCGAAAAGGCAACATAGAGAACCGGGTAAAGCAGCCACGAGACCAGCAGCCTGGGGAGAAACCGAAGGGGCAGCACAGGAGACCGGAACCAGCACCCAACAAGGGAGAAGGAACCAGCCACGAGAAATAGCACTAGGAAGAAACCGAGGGGACACAAAAAATATGAAAAGGCAAAGATCCAACTCCACTTAATGAGCTAAACAAGAGGAATAACTTTTCATATTAACGAGCTAAACATGAGCTCAAGCATTTATGAGCTAGAACCATGTAGTTTCCAAAGAACACAGCCCAAACTCGAGCAGCCAAGGCCCAACCCGAGAGGCAACCAGCAGCCCAAAGATCAAAAGAACCCAAGTAGCTAGCACGCCCAAGGTTTGTCATGCCCAAGCACTATCTACTCATGATCATTGGATGTTTTCCATCATAGGATAGCATAAAAAAATAAATAAAAATTATAATATTCAAATTACAATAAAAACGAAGATAAACTGAAATTTGCATGCATCAATAGGTGATTCCACTAGCTGCGAATTATTTTGGATGGTGCTTACTGATGTGTTGATCCGTGACATTCCAATAAACAGATGGCCTTACCTTTAACAACAACGCTCAATCAAAGTAGCAGACCGGATGACTGATTCAAGGGACTGGGACAAACAAGCCATTACAATGTTTTGGTGATCATTTAGCTCAATGTATAATTACAATTCCCATTGATCGACAGCTCCAAAGGACAAGCCGGAATTCATCCTTAAGCCCCTTAGTTGTACCATAGCTGCTACTGCTTATGCTATGCAATTCACCACGACCCCTTATCAATTTGCTTGGCTTTGGGAATTAAAGCTCCGCCCACTGAGAGATTCTTTTGGCGGCATTTATTACTCAATGCTCTTCCTACGGGTCAATGGATGTGCTGAAAAGGACTGGTTAAAACTGCAATTTTGCCCTTGGGACTATACGCAAATTGAAGATAATGCGCTTATTGCTACTAGCTATAAAGGATTAGATGCTGTATTAAGGAACTTCAGCAAACGGGGCTTCACTGTCCATCGGTTTACTGATCTTGCAGCCCTTTACTCAACATTTTCTTAAATAGACGGCTCGAACATTGCTGCAGCTCACATCTAGTGTTATGCCGTTTATTAGAATTGGAGAGCTCGCAATGTAAAGAAGCATGGAAGATCTTATGGGACCCCAACTATCATGACAACAACCATTTTAGAATCTATCACGAAGTCATGGACTTTTCTTTTCCAAGAGCATTGGGACAACCTACAGCTCCCACTCACTGGTGTCCCATCCTACCTTTTGGTTTGCTCAAGGCCAATGTCGACGGAGCCCTTTTACCCTCATCTAAAGCTGGACTTGGTGTTGTTAATTATTTGTGATGACAAAGGAAGTTTCATTGTTTCTGCTGGCCGGCCATTGGAACATTGGGATAACAATTATATTGAAGTCCAAGCTTCTCTTTTTCTTCAAGGTATAATTCAACCATAGATGTATGAAGCCAAGGGCATTATCATATAAGGAGATAATAGAAGTGTTATTAATTATCTTAGAAATGGGATGGTTGATGAAAAATGGAAAAGACCCTCTCACAAGGTACTTGATATTGGCTTCCTCGTGAATTGTCACCAAGTGGTAATCCAACATGCCAATAGAATCGCAAACAAGGTTGTTCACTTTTGTGCCTATGTTGCACTTCACTACAGGAAAACCCGTTATTATTGACAAACCAAATATGCCGGTAAAACAAAAATTTTGATGGAAAAAGGACGTTTCCGTCGAATTTTTGATGCGACCGTAATTTGCGCGTCGGCAAAGAATTTCCGACGTATAACATGCCGGCGCAAAACCGACGAAAAAGAAGATGGTAGTTACGTTGCTTCTTTCTCCCTTATTCTGACGTTAAAGCCGCCGAAATTTCCGACGTATTGTTATGCTGGTAATTCCGACGCTTAATCTGTCGCTGTGTACGCCGAAAATTAAACAACGAAGATAACCGACGTATTGTATGCTGGAAATACCGGCGTATAAATACGCCTGAAATCAATAAAGAATTCGTTGTATCGTTGTTTCCGGAGTATTATCCGCCGGAAACCTGTAGCAAAAAAAAAAAAAAAACCCTTCCCATACATCAATATGATTTCCACAACCTGCAGCAAACAATTACATAAGACAATAACAAACATCAACAACTGATTATATTTAGTGTAATAACAAACAACTACTCATAAACATCACCAAATATTCAAAAACATCACAAATATTCATAAACATCAACAAATATTCATAAACTTCACCAAATATTTAGAAACTGAAATAAGTGAAAAAACCAAACAACTACTCTGAATCCGTTGACTCATCCGTCATTGCAGCTACCTCCTTTCCACTGAAATACTCCCTCATTTTTCGCATTTCATCCAATCGGTTATACATCTAACTTCTTTGATTTCTAATATCCATAATATAGCTTACATATAATATGGAGCTATTAGATATTGTTAGAAAATCTTTTAAAGAGAAATAGATAAATTTCAATGTGTCTTTTATCGATTGTCTAAAGATATTTTCAACAACAACAACAACATCATCAAGCCTTTGTCCCACTACGTAGGGTCGGCTACATGAATAATTTTTCTCCATTGCATCATGTTAAAAGTCAAATTCTCTTTTAAATCTAATAAAGAAAGATCATTTTTAATATTTTCTAACCAAATCTTTTTAGGTCTACCTCTACCTTTCTCAACATAAGTCAAATCTAATATCTCTACTTTCCTAACAGCTCTAAACCTAAATCTAACATAAGTCAAATCTAATACATCAAGTCTTTTTAGGTCTACATTTCTTAACCTAAATTTAATACCTCTACCTCTACCTTTGTTAACCTAAGTTTAATACCTCTACCTCTACCTTTGTTAACCTAAATTTAATACCTCTACCTCTACCTTTCTTAACCAAGTCTTTTTCAAATCGCTCAACATGAATAATATTATCAGCAAAAAACATACACCAAGGTACATCCTCTTGCAAATGTCTAGTGAGAAAATCCATGAAAAAAAAATCTTACGGTGGATTAACCTCAAAACAGCAGCAGAAGTCGGTGACTGAGGCGGCGAACGTCGGCAAACTCAGTGGAAGTCCGTTGGGTGATGGGTTGGTCTCGGTAGCAGCGACGTTCAGCTGAGGCGATGGAGGCGAGCTGAGCGAACGGAAACGACGAGGAATGAAATAATAAGGCAGACGAGCTCAAGAGAGAAATATGGCTTGAACCTACGGCTTTTCCGGCGGATAAGTCGTCGAAGAATTTTTCGTCGAACTATTCGACGGTAACTATTCATTGTGTTTAAATACACCGGCGTAATATCCGTCGGTTAGTACCCCGGAAATCACCGGCAGAAAACGCCGCATTATAATATGGGTTTACAAATTATGACGACTTTAACGGTGGATAATGCACCGGAAACATACTGGCGTCCTATACGCTGGAAAATCTTGCCGTAATTTAACCGTCGAATAAAACGCCGGTTCGAATGCCGTAATTTTCGATGTATAGATTTCTGCCAGAAGCTCCGATGGTAATCACGGGTTTTCCTGTAGTGCTTGAATGTAGTTTTATTTGGCAAAATGACATTAGCGACAATCTTCCTTCTATCTTTTTTTTTTTTGAAGGAAGATAGTGATATCTATGCAAATGCCTAATTGTACTTTTGCTTTTTTTATTATAGTAATGCAAATGCATCTTCTAAAAAACATTAAAATATCATATTGTTTTCACATAAGAGGAGTTAGATGTGTTGATATCTTAAAAATCAACCTTTCGCTATAATTCATTTTTTTCTTTTTTTACTTGATTGAAGAGAGTCTTGGAGGGTCACGTTAGGTAGTCGACAACTAGCGTAAAATTTGTTGAACAATCATCACTTAAATATTTTAATACATTATATTAATACTAGGATGTTCCCTGTAAGTGACATGATGTATGGCCTAAATATAATGAAAAGTGTGCAAGGGCCGTTGCACTGATGCCTTGGTGCAGTGTTAAATTAGCAAGAATTTCCATATTGTGGACAGATATGGAATGAAGCTAGTCTATAAAACTAGAATTATGATATAAACTTTGAATATAAGTTCTTTTTATAGGAAAATTGATGGAATTAATTGATATTATGATTCATATGAAAATAAATATTCTATATATTTAGAAAACTAAATGGGTCAAGAAAATGTTAAAAGATTGATAGTTTATGATTTAAACTATAGTATTCTGGTAGGAGTCGTACTTGAAATAGTGTATGTATGATTATAGATAAAAATTTGAATGATAATATTGTAGAAATTAATAGAATTAGAGGTAGAAATTAATAGTGTAGAAATTTGAATTAATAGAATTGAAGAAATTAATAGAATTGGAGGACATCAAGGGATTTCTTGGCCTACTAAACTTTGTAATATTGTTTTGAAGCTAAAAAAATGCTATATGAGTGAAGAAGCAATGTGTTAGTTCCTAATTTTAAGAATAAAGGCGATGCTACGATGTGATACTAATGTTTTTCAAAATCAATTTGGATTCATGCTGGGCAGGTCTACCATGGAAGCTATACATTTGTTGAGAGATTTGATTGAGAAGTATAGAGAAAGAAAGGAGGATCTACATATGATATTTATTGATTTAGAGAAAACACACGATGAAGTTTCAAGAAAAGTGCTCTTGAGAGTTCTAGAAAAAAGGAGTTCATTATGCTTATATTCAAGTCATTAATGATATGTATACATCAGCTGTTACTTATGTTTATACACAACGTGGTTTGATCAACTATTCCTGATTCAGTTGGAGTACATCAAGGTTCATCTTTAAGCCCATATCTTTTTTGCTTTAGTTATGGATATTCTTATTAGACATTTGCAAGAGGATGTGCTATGGTGTATGCTTTTTGCTGATGGAAAGACTAGAGAGAGAGTTAAAGGAAATATTTAATTATGGCCATCAACATTAGATCTAATGGTTTTTATTTGAGTAGATCTAAAATTGAATACATGGAGTGTAATTTTAATAGTGATAGATCTAATGAGTGATCAAGTTATTGAAAAGAGTATACGTTTAAGTCTTTAAGATATATCGGGTCTATTGTTCAAAGCGATGGTGAAATAGGTGGAGATATTATTAGTAGATTTCATGTTGGATGGTTAAGTGGAGGAATATATCGAGCCTCTTTTGTGATATAAAAGTACCCCAAAAATTCTATAAGATGGTGGTGAGACTTGCAATGATTTATGATGCAGAATGTTGGTTTAAAAGAGAAGCAAAAAAATTAAGTTAAGTGTTGCATAGATGAGGATGCTCAGATTGATGAGTGATTTTACACTCAGAGACAAAATGTAAAACCAGCATATACATTAAAAAGTTCAAGTAGCTCCAGTGGCATATGCGATTAGAGAGAGTTGTCTTAGTTAGTTTGGTCACATAAAACGTTGGCCTTCTGATGACTCGATTAGGAGAGTAGATATATTAGATCTGACCTATGTTAAGAAAGGTAGAGGTATACCTAAAAATACTTGGTAAGAAAGTATTAGAAATGACTTTTTTTTATTAAATTTAAATAATGATTTGACTCTTTATAGGACATAATAGAGAAAAATGATTCATGTAGTTGACTCCACGCAGTGGAATAAAGACTTGATGTTGCTCTTGTGGAGAACGACTCAGAGGTGTAGATTTTAATTTGCTATTTTGATTAAGTATTCATTAGGCATTAATTGTACTTTCCAATCACCAATTGTCACCCAACAACCACCGTAATTGATTAAGGTTGCCAACCTCCAACTAGCTCCACCAACCAACTCTTTTAAGTTGATGTTTAGTGGGCATGTCTTATTTTTTTGAGTTGAGTTAGAAATTCCTGTTCTTTGAGTGAACAATTCATCTATGTAAATGGCAAGTCATTTGTGTGCCTGATATCTTGATCTTGATGTATGTGTTTGTGAGTCCCCATAGTTTTTGATGAAATCCCTCGTACCATATCTTCAATTATACTTTTTTTTGTGCTGCATAATTGGTATTAGAGTGGTTTGGAGATTTCTTGATCTGACTCTTTTCATAAGCATTGAACTTTGATGCGGAGGTGTTTCCCCATTTGTTAAACTTGAGGTATTGTTTCTTTAAGGGATTGTTTGGTTGAAATATAAAGTGGTGTAAAGTATTTCAAATGTAGGACTTTTGAAAATATTGGTATTTGGTTGGATGTAAAATGAATGCAAAGTAAAATAAATGCAGTGTAAACCATTTTAATTCATTTTTGAAGTCAAACCAAACTCGCATAGTTTTGAGTGAGAATTGTTTACACCACAAGTAAGCTTACTTGACCGTAGATCACACCTCTGCTACGCATCGTCGGCCTCCGCCGGCTGCCTCTAGCCACCACCACCACAGACTGCCACCATCTTTGGACTTTGCACTACATTCATTAGTTCTAATCAAACAAAAAAATTTTCACTTGTATTTACTTTACATTCATCCAAATAACTTCAAAGTACTTCTTTTATACTATATTTTTTTAGATAATATTCCTTTTTTAGCCGACCAAACAACCCCTTAGTGGATAATGATGAATTATCCATTAGCTGCTAATTTTACTTCTCAAACACTATGTACTACTCACCAACTACCCTCCCCTAATCACCTAATTTAATTGGTCAAGGAATTCACATTTGAGGCTGTGAAACGCTTAGATATGGAAGGCTTTTAGGGGGAGTTTAAGCCTTTAGTTTAGTGAGAGATTTCTCTTCTATGGGTGCTTGATTTCTCGATGTAATGGGCGAGTTTCTCTTTTGGTGAGTGACTCCTTAGTGTAATGGCTGAGAGAGTTTCATTCCTAACTTTTTTTTTTAATATGCTTTTTTTCTTCATGAAAAATGAAATTCCTCTTTAATATATATTCTATTATAATTTTTTTTGTGTACATCCCAATCTCATGATCTATCTTATTGTATCAATCTTGGTTATCTAATGAACTACAGAGGGAATAGTTTTTTTTTCTCTTTTTGGCTGCTCCTTGGTCTCGTCTTATTTAATTTAAAATTATTATTTTGAAGCGCCTCATCCATTTTATTCTCCCTTTTTTTTTGGGAAAAATTTGGGCTTCGCCCGTATATTTAAATATAAAGAGGGTAAACAGTTACACCTAAAGATTACAAAAACTTCCCAACAGACAAGTTGGGACAGCTCATTCGAGCATGCAAAAACCCAGCTCGAACCAGATCAAGCTTACAAAACCATCTATATCAAATAAATTGATACTAAAGAGCAAAAAACCAAAAACTCCCTAAGACTTGAACACCTGGACTCAGAGTATCAAAAATCTCAAATAAAATATCCCCTTGGTTGCCCGTAGACCTTCCAAAGGGGGCCTGCTTGGGAGTGTCATCATTGCCCAGGTGTGTCCAGTGAAGCACAACAGGCATGAGGAAAGGACCCCTCCTCATAAGAGTGCTCGAAAGGCCAGAAACCAGAACCAAAACCACATTGCAAATCCAACAGGGCACCTGCAAGTAAAAAAAGCAAAGAGCAGCCCAGCAGAAATAACAACATTTAATCATAATAAGAGCTCATATCCTTCCACATTCCCAGCTTGAAATTCACAGCCTTTTTAATGGTAACAGCAGTGGTAGAGCTACTGCTAAATGAATTACCGAATCTCCTCAAATTACGCTCTTTCTAGATATGGTATACACACTACAGGAAAACCGCTTATTACCGGCGGTCGAAATCCGCCGGAAAACATAGATATTCCGACGGAAACTTATGTTTCCGTCGCACTTTTCGGCGGAAATTCATACGCCGGTTTTGGCCGCGTCGATAATTTATTTCCGGCGCGAATATTGCGTCGGAAATATCTCCGGCGCAATTTCCGATCAACTACCGGCGAAAAACGAGTCGTTTTCGACGTTGAAAAACGTCCTAATTCCGGCGCCACATCCGCCGGTAATTAGCGTCGCATTATGCGCCGGCCATTACCGGCGGCTATAACGCCGCAAAGTGCACGTAGGAAACCCACGAACTCGCTTGCGACGCAAAGTCTACGCCGGTAATTACCGGCGGATGGTGCGCCGGTAAGTCCGCCGGTAGGTTCCGTCAGATCAAAGACGCCGGTACACACGATACGATTCGTTGTATCGTCGTTTCCGGCAAACTTCCAGCGCAAATTCCGCCGGAAACCTGTAGCATTGAGAAAAAAAAATTTCCTTCTCAGCCAACAATCAAATTTCCACACCTGCAAACCAATACAAATAACAATTCCACAACAATTCAATTGTAACATTACAACATGTCAACAATTTCACCACAGTTTTACAACAGTTTATAACATTAAAAGAAACAGTTCAGTACTAACAATCAACTAAATACATCACATTAAAAGAAACTGTTCAATAAAACATGTTCACAGAAATAAACAAGTTCATATAAACTAAATTAAACTACTCTGACTCCGTGGACTCCTCCTTAGGTGGAGCTACATCTTTTCCACTCAGCTGCTCCCTCATCTTGCGCATTTCATCCAACAACTGATTGTGTTGCTGAATACTTGTTTGAACCTGTGCTTGCAGCTGAGCTTGAACCTGTGCTTGCAGCTGAGCCTGCCAATCAGCTTGTGATTTCCTTACTTGTTCTAGCTCAGCTTGAAGGGCACTTATTTGTTCAGCTTGTAAGGACTCATGCGAACTGGATGCGAAGCTGGATGCAGTAGAGGATGTCATCCCCTCGTATGCCTGAGCTTGCGCACCTAAGCCATATACTCTACCATGCTGCATTCCTCCGACGGCCTGCGACCAGATGCGATACTCAGAATACTCCACAGAGCCGCCAGAAGAGCCCTCGCCTGGTGCGGCATGAGTCTCTCGAAGCCGTGTATAATCCTCCTGTAAAAGTATAATATAAATATATATAGTTAAACTAAAACTTGGAAAATATTAAACATATATAAAAATATACTTACATAGGCTTTTCTTGATCTCTCATCAATCCACTGTTGATCCTCCTGTCGCTTATGATCCTCCTCGCTTGGTCCAATTATGGTTGACACCATATTCTGGCAATCTGATCTCAGCTAATATTGGAGATTCCATTATGGTGGGCAATAACTCTACTCTTTCAAAAATTTCTTCACTACTGAATCTTAGAGGAGGTTGAAACATCACCATTTTATTTTTAGTAAACGCTTCTTTATTTCGCCTGAAATGATGACTTTGAGGCAAAAACATTCGATGACAATCGAACCAAGTGTTCTTCCTACCATACTTTAAAGTGAATGATTTTGTATTTTCCATACAATATGAACAAGCTAACTTGCCTGAAGTGTTCCAACCTGAGAGCATACCATATGCAGGAAAGTCACCAATTGTCCAAAGTAATGCTGCTCTTAGTGTAAAATTCTGTTTGGTGGAGATATCATATGTACTTACTCCCTCTTCCCATAATAAACTTAAATCATCAATCAGAGGTTGTAAGAATACGTCAATCTTCAATTTTGGATTATGTGGCCCTGGAATTATAAGTGATAGAAACATATAAGGAGTAGTCATGCATAACTCTGGAGGAAGATTGTAAGGAGTGAGTATCACAGGCCAAC
Source organism: Dendrobium nobile (assembly GCA_022539455.1). Lineage (NCBI taxonomy): Eukaryota > Viridiplantae > Streptophyta > Magnoliopsida > Asparagales > Orchidaceae > Dendrobium > Dendrobium nobile. The sequence goes on from CM039736.1 coordinate 70,492,677, forward strand.
ATGAGTACGGTGTAGCCGACTGACTGAATGGAGTAAAACCATCTGCACATAAACCTAATCTGATATTTCTTGGTTCTGCCGCGAATGTGGGATGTGTACGATCAAAGTGCTTCCAAGCCTCTGCTTCAGATAGATGTGTGATAACACCTTCTTGTGGAATGTGATCATTATGCCATCTCATATGTGCAGCAGATCTCATGGATGCATATAGCCGTTGTAGTCTCGGAATTATTGGAAAGTAGAACATCCTACTAACAGGCACATCCTTTTACTTCCTTCTATTTCTAGATTTGGGTTTAAATCTTGGTGCATTGCAATGACGGCATACAATTTCTGCGATATCTTCTTTAAAGTATAACATGCATCCATTCATACAACAATCTATCTTTATGTATGTCAAACCAAGTTTGGAAACTAACTTCTTTGTCCGATATAGATCTGTAGGAATTAAATTATCTGTCGGATTGGTTTCCTTAAGCAGCCCAATGAATTGATTAAAACATTCACGAGCAACGTTATATTCAGCCTTGATGCTTAACATCTTCACAGCAACAGATAATTCTGAGTGAGTCGTGCACCCTTTCCAGATTGGTTGCTGGGCAGCATGCAATAAATCATAAAAGTTTTGTGCATCCGTATTCGGTAACTCTTCTGTATTTTGTTCAGTTTGAATTCCAGTTGCATCATAAACTAATTCCTCAAGATTTGGACGGATGTTTTCAGCCTCAGCAACATTACTACTTGTAGAAGGACCGCATTGATAATCAAATAGTGACTCATACTCACCATGAGAAGTCCAATACCAATACCGTGGCATGAATCCTCTGCGATACAGATCAACAGTTACATCATCTGGTTCTAGGTGCACTAGATTTTTGTGTTTAGAACATGGACATCGAAACTTTCCTTCTGATATAAAGCTGGGCAGCTGTTTTGCTTGCTGAATGAAAAAGTTCACCCCATTGATGAATTCATCTGTTAATGTCTTCCGACCTTGAGATAATCGGTTATACATCCAACTTCTTTGATTTCTAATATCCATAACCTATATATAAGAGTAAAAAATTAATGAATTTATATATATATCTAATTAGTAGATCCAAGATATCAACGCCACCTAAACCAAAGAGGCAAACCATAACCAATATAAAGGCATTCCCAAAAGGCTCGTTTGTCAAGTTGATGAACATATAGAAATTGAGCTCGTTCATACCTAGTTAATGCTTGTTTGTTTAAAGCTTGATAACCACTAAACAAACCAAATATGAATCAAACATAAACTTAAACTAAACATGAACACCCAATATTTTAAACGAACCAAACATGCCGTAATCTATGCTCAATTACTCTCTCCAATAATTTAAATGTATGACACATCAACTTAATTTCTCTATAATTCATGCACTGTTGTACACTTGCTTTTTATGTGAATCTCCATATGTCTGATTATCTATTGCTTTTCACTTTCCAAGAACTTTCTCTTTACATCAATTTATCTCTACCTCTGTATGTATAGCTTTTTCCACAATCTCTCTGAATATAGTGCACTTAATTGTAGATAAACATCACACTCCTTCACCAAACTACATCCTCTAGCAAATGTCTAGTGATAACAACCATGACTATAGCAAAAAGATATGGACTTAAGGCTAATCTATATGTAATCCAACCGAAATCGCAAAAAAAATTCAAAACAAAAACCTTCGGTTATCCTCGACGGCGCGCGACTAGGAAGGAGAGAGGCGGCGCGCGACTAGGAAGGATGCTCGGCGATGTCCGGTGACCGTCGACGGCGAAGTCCGGTGACCGTCGGCTTCGTCTAACCACGGCGAGCGACGAACGGCGACGGAGGGCGACGTGCGAAGCAATCGAAGTGAGAGAATGGAAGGAAAAGAATGACGGCCAGAGGGGTTCGTGTTCGCGAAATAGGGCTTTTACCGGCGGACTTTCCGTCGGTAATGGTACTAGTGACGTCAGTATCATTTTCGACGTCGAATCCGTCGGATATATTTCGTTGAGTTTAAATACGCCGGCGCAATGTCCGCCGGTAACATACACCGGAAAATTTCCGCCGTAACGTGCGACGGAAATGGTTCAGGCTTCCCTAAACCGTCGGCTGTTCCGGCGGAATAGGCGTCGGTGAATTTACGGCGTATATTGCGCCGGAAACATTGACGCAAACTTTACGTCGAGCAAATCCGCTGGTAACGGCGCCGTGTATTACCGTCCAAAATTTTCCGCCGGAAAATCCGACGGTATTCGCGTGTTTTCCCGTAGTGACACTACAGCAGGCAAGAAGTAAGTTATAATTTTTTGTAGGTTGGGTGGTATCAGGATCATCCGAAATCCATTCCATAAGCTGTAGAATGTTAGGCCTAAACAACAGATGCCTAGTAGAAGGAATGAGGCTAATCATAATATCATAAGAATAAGAGCATTCAAAGAAAATATGAGATGAGCTCTCAGAAAAAACATGACAGAGAGAGCAAGTCGTCGGCACAGAAATATTCCGTAGCAGCAAGGCATCAGCCGTTTTTAAACCCCCCACAAGAGCCATCCATGTGAAAATTGAGAACCTCAACGCATGTTTATTGTGCCAGATGAGCTTATACCAAGAGCAGATGGGCTTGGTGGAATGGAACTCAGTAATGTAATCAGAATATCTACTGTGCTTAAGATTGTTCCATCTAATACAAGAGTTAGAATCCAAGTGTATCGGGATATCAGAAATGGCAAGCTGCACATTCACAGGGATACTGGAGGGAAGATTCCAGTTATTAGCACAAATTAAATCCCTAATAAGCATATTAGGATTTGTAGCATGCAAGACAAAGTGCCCATCTGAAAAACTATCGAGATCACCATTATAACACCAATGATCCCAGTGAACAGCAATGGGGGCTGTAGGAGTTATTCTGAAAATAAAATTGGCTTTAGCAATCACAGCCGTGTGGCATACAGATTTCCAAAAAGGAGTAGCTGCCAAGTTAACAGGTTTCCAAGGAGATTTGTATCTTTGGGAAAGCCAAACAGATAGCAGCGAGGTGGTATTATACATTCTAAGGATGGTAGCACAATTAAAGGCAAATTGCATAGCCAAAAAAGAGTGCAGACCCAAACCCCCAAATTTAATAGGCAAACAAACCTTGTCCCAAGCCACCATATGAATCTTTTTGGACGTGCCAATATCCCCAAAAAATAAGAATCTGGATCTAATTTTCTTAAAGTGCTTAAAAACTGATTTTGGCATAATACCACCTCTAATCCAGTAAGCAATAGAATTGGTCATAGTAAATTTCAAAAACTGAAGTCTACCAACAAATGAGAGTAAATTAGCCTTCTAGCCTGAAAGCTTTTTGTCAATTCTATCCATAAAGCAAAGATAGTTAGCCACTTTGAGCCTTCTAAAAGAAAGGGGGATGCCAAGGTAATTTATAGATGTGGTAACATTATGAATAGATAAAACTTGACAAATGCTCTCTTGATTGGAAACAGCCTTGGGGAACATAATAGAGCATTTATCAAGGTTAATATTTAACCCAGTGGCATTGGCAAAATTAGCAAGAATGTTCTTAAGCACCTTACAATTATCAATATTAGCTTCCCCAAAAATAAGCACATCGTCTGCATATAAAAGGTGTGAGACAGAGCAACTCCCCATCTGAACACCAATGAAATTACCATCATCTAAAAGGGAGGAAAGAGCGTCCATTACCAAACAGAAAAGGTAAGGGCTAAGTGGGCAACCTTGTCTTAATCCAGCAGAAGATGAAAAATATCCTTCAAGAGACCCATTAACCAGAATGGAGAAGTTGACATCATAGATGCAAGCTTTCACCCAAGAAACAAACATACGAGGAAACCCTTTCTGAACCATTCTACCAATCAAGAATCCTCTTGACACAGTGTCGAAAGCTTTCCTTATATCCAGTTTAGCACAAAAAAACTTCCCACCACTTTTCTTAACAAAATCAATGGCTTCTTCAGCGAGGATAATGTTATCAGTGGATATTCTGGATTTGACAAAACTAGATTGGTTAGATCTGATAATTAAAGACATAATAGGCTTAAGCCTATTAGAAAGAGTTTTTGTTATGATTTTGTAAATAGTATTGCACAAGGCTATGAGCCTAAAATCCGCAATCGTTTCAGCATTCTTATGTTTAGGAATCAATGCAATAACTGTGGCTTTAACAGAGGTAGGTAAGTATCCTTTGGAGAAAAAGGATTTGACAGCCTTACAAACCATAGGCCCAATCACATGCCACCCAGTTTTGTAGAAAAAGAAATTAAACCCGTCCGGACCAGGTGTGGATGTAGAAGCCCCAGAAAAAACAGATTTTTTAATTTACAAGTCAGAAACATGTTCAGTAAGAATGCCCCAGAAAGATTCCGGAATACAAACACCAGCCGGAAAGCAATCTATATCAACAATATGAGTGGTGGGAGGATTGAATAAAGTTTGAAAATGACAGATAATTTCTTTAGTTGCATTTTCAGAGCATCCCCTATAAAGAGAGGAAACAAGATTAACCGCAGATCTGCTATTCCCTTGCCTGCTCTTGATCCTAGTGTATAAGAATTTGAGATCATCCTCCCCATGCTTAAGCCATCTAGCCTTAGCCCTTTGAATAATCTAGGATGATAATATGCCAGTATAAGCTGCAATATTGTGGTTAACAGAAACAAGAGATGTGTTGAGGTGAGGGTCTATGGGATTTGTTTGGAGCTTCTCCAGAATAAGTCTTGTTGTTTATTGAGATCCTCAATATGCCTGCTAATAGAATTCGAGCTAGCCCAAGACTCCTTTTTAATTGCAGATTTCAAATGCCTGAGGGAGCTGCATAAAGAAACCAAAGGATTCCCAGAAATTTGATTAGAGAAAGCAAACAGGAGTATCGACCAGTACCTTTCAAAATTAGTCCAGTAGTTCTTAAATAAGAACCTATGACTAGATTTGTTGTGGAGACCCGAGTGTATAATGAGGGGGCAATGATCAGAGCAAGATGGGCTTTGAATAGAGCAAAAGGTGGTTGAGTAAAGATCTAACCAAGCATTATTAATTAAGGCCCTATCCAATTTGATATGAATAGGATTATCTCCTCTTTGATTGAACCAGGTGAAAGCATTTCCAACAGAATGTATATCTCTGAGACTTAAATAAAAAATGAAGTTGTTAAAATCCACAAGAGCTCCTTGATGTAAAGGCAAACCCCCTTTTTTCTCATGGGTAAATCTACAACAGTTGAAGTCTCCGATTAAGATCCACGGAACATCCGAATTAGGAGAATTTTTAGCAAGCAAATCCCACAAGTCCTTCCTTTCAATAGTAGAGTTTGAGGCATAAATAACCGTGAGATGGAAGGAATCATTCCTTCCAAAAGTTACCAAACCAGAGATAAATTGAGCAGTGGTAATTGTAGGCGTGAAATTGAGCTTATTAGCATTCCATTTAACCCAGATTCTGCCCGAAGAAGATAGAGAGAAATTGTGGTAACTTCCTTCAGATGGGTAAACAGAGTAAACATTTTCAAAAAAGGGATTCAGAAAGGAATTGGAATTAATTCTGGCTTCCAAAATACAGATCATATCCAGATTGAAGGATTGAACAAGACGTTTACAACACAAGACTTTGTCAGGTCTGTTAAAGCCCCTGACATTCCACGCTGCAAAATTCGGAACAGACATTAGGGAGAGGAGTTTGATGGGCCTTTTTTCTTGCCCCTTGTTGATTTCTTCCCCACTGGAACAAAAGGAGTTTTAGGCTCCTTTCCTTTTGATTGTGTATCATTTGTAGATTTACCCTTAGGAGAATCAGGAGGCTTGTCTGATTCCTGATCCTTAAGCAGAATTTCAAACTTGTTTGGAGAAATAACGCCCGGGGGAGAGGATTCTGCTTTATCAGCAGGGATAGTTGATGTTGAAGAAGATGAAACTTCCGTAGGGGAGTTCAAATTGGGTATGCTTGTGGTACCAACTTCAATAGCTTTGGACAAATTATCCAGAGAGGCCCCATCCGTCTGGTCAAGGGGTAATGAAGCTTTAGATTTAGATGTAGGAGAATGTGGCTGGTAATTAAGAGGCATGCCAATGCTATTAGTAATAGGTTTAGTAGGAGGATTAGTTTCAGATGAAACTATATTAGATTCTGATTGTGGATGCATTGGAGGTTTAGATGAACTGTTCTGTCGGGCATACCCAGAAACCTTGCCACGATTCCTGCTATGACTCCTTCCCCTAAAATTCTTATTCACCAGTTTCGGATCATCCACGACATCAGATTGAGGCCTGGAAGGGCATAAAGAAGAGTAATGAACCAAGGACTTACAGTGTTCACAAGGGGACGGTCTCCATTCGTATTGTACCTTGAGAGCAACCACATCTCCATCAAGGGACACAAGAATTTCTTCCGGATAGACGGTGTTGCTGTCCACGAGCACACAAACTCGAGCAAATGTCAATCTAGTCTTTTTGGAAGTAAGAGAGTCAACCGCTATCGGAACACCGACCTTACTCGCAATCCGGGATATACCCTCTGAGTTCCAACAAGCCAGTGGTAGATCATGAATTTTGATCCAAATGGGAACTGCAGAGAGGTTCTCCCTCTTAGGTTTGAACTTGGGATGCCATTTTTGAAGGATGAATGGTTTACCCAGGAGAAACCATACACCCCTAGACCAAACCAAGTCTAGGTCTTCTGCACAAGCAAATCGAAAAAGAAAAAAACCGTCGCTTAACGAAAGCATCTGCAACTCACCTTTAGGATACCAAGTTTTCTTAACAGCACCTAGCAGAGCCTCATAGAACGGTCTTCGACCTATCGAATATCCGACCAGGCAGTGCGACCAGTCGCCAGCACCAGAAGAGAGCTTTTCACCAGAGAAAGGCACTATTTCTGGTTCCAAAGGATAGTGAGATAAACTTAGGTCGGAGGGAGAGGCCTCCTGTGGAGCAAAAACCGCATTCCAGTTCCTGGCTTTAGGGGGAGAGGCACAGTTTGCTGTCAACTGAGGGAAGCCAGCAATATGTAGAGGATCCATCAGAGGAGGGGAGGAGAAGACCTCCGGCAAGTCCGGAGGCGGAGGAGGAAGAAGAGAGACAACACGGCAGAGGAAGCTGGCGGCTAGGGCATCACTCCGCTCCTAGCAAAAAGTTTCGGCTATAATTTGGGCCGTTTTATTCTCCCTTTCTTTAACACTTTTTCAATACTCCACCGTTCCACGCAACTTCATATATGAGAAATTTAAATAAAAAAAACATGCCAAATTGAACAAGTTTCAGTTCAATTGGCTCGGAGACCTACATAATTCTAGATAGGGCTGTCAAATACGGGTCACAGGTCCGGTTCGGGTCCAACCCGACTTTGACCCGCCAAATTTTGACTCGTCGGGTTCGGGTCACTTTTATGAACCTGAACCCGACCTGGTTCAGGTTCGGGTCAACCCGACCTGACCCAGAATGCAATAAAAGAGCTTCAAGTTTTTTTTTTGTGCATCTTGATGGCAAATTTGCATCACAAAACACTTTTATATATTCTTAACCAATAATTGACAAGTGGTAAAAAATTAAATACAAGCTCAATTTTTTTTTACATAATGCATAACACAACAATACATTACAAATACCAAATTACATAACATAAATTACAACTTACAAACTCTATAATTTAAAATTACAAGCCCAAATTCACAATCTTCAATCTTCAAGTTGAATTCACTGCAAAAGACAAAATGTCTTACAAGCTTAAAAAATCTTAACAATGTATAATTCTTAATTTTGATTCATGAGACAGTGCAATTAAAAGGCTTCAATAAATAGCTCAGGTAAACCCTCCAACTCATTCAACAATTAGACTATTATCATCCAATGCGGCATTCAACAATTTGCACTTTGCATTTAGCTTAATAGAGTTATAGAGTATTTGCTCTTCATCAAAGCCACCTGGTTGCAATAGTCTATTAGATATACTCCCAACAACTTTCACTTTCAATTTAGAGGGTTTCTTATCATACCTTAAGCTTTATTAACAGTCCATCGCCCACAGGCCACAACCCACAACCCACAAAGACAGGCCAACTGGCCAACATGATAACAATGATGTCATTATAGTTACAGCAGGTCAACACTCAGCAGCCATCACATTCACATCATTCAGGAAAGCCATAACAGACAAACAAAGTTCGGGAAAATGAAAAACCTCAAAGAGTCAAAGGCACAAACAACAGGACAACAGGAAACAACAACAAAAATACCATAACAAAAATCATCCAAGCATAAGTGCATAACAACATAAGCCACAAAAAAATAACATAAAGTCATAAACAGTGGGAGGTGCAACAAGCAACAGATATTCAAATAACAGTTCACTTAATTGTCTTTATGAACTCCATTAATAATAGAACTATCCCCAGCTTTTCCCTGAACTTGCTTAACTGTTAAATTTAGAATATCCTCCGTCATAGCTTCAAGTTCAGGATCATGTAACACTGCAACAAATATAAATATAAACATTGATTAAATACTTTTATGGTAGAATATATTAATTTAAGTAAGGGTTGAATGATATTGCACCCCGATCGCCATACAACTAATCTTTTGTACAAACCAAAGCCTCAACAATGTCATGTTTTAGTACACTTCGATACTGATCTAGAATTCTACCACTATTGCTGAAGGCACTTTCTGATGCCACTGTTGTTATGGGAATACACAACACGTCACGAGCCATTGCAGGAATGGTGTTTGTATCCTCCATCTAGTGAACCAATTAAAGCACAATATGCGGGGCAAAAATAATGTATTACAAGTACAACAGTTAAAGCAGCAAGAACAACTATTTCATGTTCAGCAATCACCATTTATCTCCAATCCTCAATCCCCACTGGCTACCACAGACATACAACAGCAAAACAAAAATACCAACATGCTGCGTGTATTAAAATTATAGCAGTTACAGGCTTACAACAGCCAAAAGAAAAAAACCCTAACTGAAATTTTTTCCATGTACAACAAATTTGTAAAGTCCTCAAATTTTTATAACTCGTTAATAACATAATTGTCAAATGTAAATTGAGAAACCATAAAATATACAAAGCCCTAAAAATCAAACATAAAAAATGAAAAAAATTTGATGCCCTAACTGTCATAGATGCATATCAAAGGCCCAAAGCCCTCAAATCTCAATGCAAAAAGCCTAAAACTGAAAAGCCGAAAGGCTCGAACCCTTAAGATAGAGAATCCGATGAGAAATCTCAAAACGACAAAATCGAAAGTGTGAATAACCCTAACATCTAAATGCCAAAACTCATAATAATATAAATGATAATACCGCAGAGCCGTAGAGGGACAGAGTGTGCACACAACAAACTACACGATTAAGATAGAGGAAGAGGATCGAACGAGTAGAACTGAAGAATGAGAGGAAGGCAGCACAGTAGCCAGCAAGGCCGAACCCAGAGAGACCAAGACGAGAGTCACGAGACTACGAAAAGTTGAAATGAAATAAATAATGAATTAAGACTACCGCTGTGATGCCCCAAGATCTAACTTGGAAAGAATGTCAATCAATTACTCAAACAATTTACCAGAGTTATCTAAAACCAAAATCTTCAATTAACAGTCTAGCAAACATCTATGAAATTTAAAACATCAATATATAAGTCGATTCAAACTCAAAAGTTCATGTACAATACTCAGGAACTACACTACAATCACCAGCTCTGAAATCTATCCTGAGTACAAAAGAATCACTATCAATCAAAAGACAAAAACCTGAAAATCTGGATCAATTCCTATCTTCTGCTCCCTTGCCCTGACCTGAAAATATCAACCACATATAATGAGCTTTACAAAGCCAAGTAGGTCACCTAATACCTATAACTGAGATCAAAGCACGGCGATGCTATCAATATGCATGTCAGTCAATCACAGTCAATCAAATCATATCAGTCGATGGTCAATGAGTCTATGCAATACGGAAATCCATAGTCAATAAAACCAGTCAATGCAACGGCAGGCGAATCGATAAATCAACTCAATAAATCCATGACAATCACGAAGAAATCCGTTCACACTAGGAAATCAATCAATCCGTCAGATCAATCAAGTCGTCGAATCAATCAATCCGTTAAATCAATCGCTATCAAATCAAATCAATGCGGTCTAGTCAGTAATATCGGATCAATAAATCCATAGGCAGTAGTAACAATGAATCTATAAGCAGAAATCAATGAATCTATAGGCAACAGTGTCAATGATTTTATACTATTCATGTCCATGCTATCAATGCAATATCTATATCCATCCATTTCTATATCAATGCTCAATGTCGATGCACAGCAATCAATCAGTGAAATCAATGAAATCGTACAATCTAGTAAATCCAATCAAAGTCGATAAAACAGGAATCTATAAAACAATGAATCCATAAATCAATACAGTAAACATGCAATTCCATACTATATACTGGACAAGTAAAATCAACTGGCTATGTTGCTGTTGTAAAATCCATATTGCTGTTGTAGATCCGTACGTTGGTTTCAATCAATAAGAGTCGTCACTCTTTTGCCCGTCGGCCGCCCGTCGGCATATCTATAAAACTCCTTATGACTCCCAATCGTTATATCAATGATCAATGGTTTAAAGGAAAGCCCGTCGGCCCACCATCCTGTACAGGTCAATATCAATCTCCAACCAACGTTCAACCAGGTTCCACTTACGTTCCAGTATCAATAATCAGTCAATAATCAGTTCAATAATCAATATTAAAGCAATCTATAACAATCATATCAATAATCATAAGCACATCAATCTAATCTATCAATTTCAAGCAAATCAGAAAATCTACGAAAATCGGGCAGCGTAACGGCAGTCGGTCAAATTTACACAAAAATCCTGCAAAAAGCACAATTTCCAAATTCTTCCAAATTACAGTAGAATATCTATGACATCAATACAAGACTATTGTCCTATAGAAATCAAATCAAATCAAGTCCTGATATTTTTCTATTCAATAAAAATCGCGTAGAATCAATTCCGACCGGTAAAATCGTCGCAGAAAATACTCAAATCGTGTGTAATAATCATATCTATAACATACCAAAAGTTGTGTGGTGAAAGTTGTATCAATACCAAATCAGATCAAAATTTCGACTACGGAAACACAAAACAGCTCACAACTCGGTCAAAACTCAATATCTTTGAAAACAGAAATAGGGTTCGGAGTCCTTACCACGAGATCTTCACTTTTCCCAACAGCGACGTCGGACGAAAAGCGCTCCGCGGCCTCCAAAACCAGGTTTTCCTCTTTTTCCCTTTCTCTTTCTCTCTCCTCAAATCAGATATTTTGATTTTTAAAAGATTTTCTCTCTCATCAAAACGAGCTGATTTTCTTATATCATTAAGCTGATCGGCCCGGCCGATCGCCAAATCGTCCCGGGACGATCAGACCAAAATGGATCGTCCTGGACGGTTCCCAGAACTGTTCTCAGGACGATATTTTCTACAGTGCAGATCGGCCTGGACGATCTCACTATCGTCCTGGACGATCCTGAGAGGAAAATCCAAATCAGAGAGGAACAGTAAGGGAACGAGGTCTCACAACCGCTATACGTCTAAATGCCAAATGGCTAAACCGCGGTGCTAAGCCTAAAATGACGCGAAGTCGCAAACTACTTGCCGCATCGGGTCAATTTCGAGTCTAAAACGGGTTTTCGAGTTGACCCGAACACGAAAATTCCCGAACCAAACCCGGCCCGTTTTGGGTTCGGGTTGACCCTAACCCGAAATTTTCAGGTCGGGTTCAAGTCAGGTTTTCCGGTCGTGTTAAATATTGACACCCTTAATTCTAGAACTAGAATTATCCAGTTTTGAGCTTGAATTGTGTTGTTGGTTAGAAAATATTGGAAATGACCTTTTCCTATTAGATTTAAATGAGAAATTGGCTCTTAATAGGACACAATGGAGAAAAAGGATTTCTGTAGCCAATCACATGTAGTGGGATAAAGGCTTGATGTTGTTGTTATTGTTGGAGCTTGAATTGGGTGGCTGGGAAGAAACCACCCAATTTAAATCCCTAAAAAAGTATACTTTGTTCTGCAATGACTGCAAAAAAATGTTTGGATTACAATGAGGAACTTCAGAATATCGCTGTTTTTCTCTAATTAGCTCAAAGTATGAAAAAAATGTATGCTGACAAATTCTACGGTTATATGTTGCTGTTTGGAATGCACATCTATATGAACCTTTTCCTTTCTAATTTTATGATGCACAAAATGATAAAGGAATGCAGTGATAACCCGATGTGGATCTTCTGTGAAGTGCATTCAAATAATAGGTACTCTATATTGAGACTTTTACACTTCAATTGGGAGTTAAGAAAAGAAAAGAAATAATTTGAGTAAAAGAAAAGAAAAGTAGGAATTTAGACTCTTTCTGTTTGATTGAGAGTTTTAAGAGGAAGTAAATTTTTTTATTCATTGGGAGTTGAATAAAAAAAAAGGAAAATAAATATTTGAAATTGAAACCCCTTCTATCATTAGAAAGAAATGGAGAATAAGTAATAAGCCCACCCCAAGATGAGTGCTCTCCTATTTCGACTTCCCCATAGCCTCTAGTAGCATAGCCGAGACAACAATGGGTTCTTTGCAGGTTCTTTGCCCCTGCGGGGATGGAGCGACAGAAGTATTGAGAATCCAAGATAAGGTCAGAACGAGACGAGCCTTTTATCATTACGATAGGTGTCAGGGAAGAAAATGGATTTATGGATGTAATCAAATATGCAGTATTTACGAAAAAAAGTCTTCGGTTATTGGGGAACAATCAATAGACTTCTAATGTCAAACTAATATCCGAACGAAATGGATTTGAACTCTTCTTTGGTGTAAAGGACAAGGAAGACTTCAGTCAGTCCTATACCTCTGAACATACCTCTCAACATAGTCAGATGAGTTCATGAAAAATATGTTGGTTTTAAATTCACATAAATTATAAACAATTAATGAAGTTTCAATGAGAGATCGCCCTCGTTAGTTTCATTCTTGAGAAACAACTATATCCAAATTGATAACGTTTTCATGTTGGTTTTAGTGGTCCTGCAACTAGGCAACTTGCTCTAATAATGCCAGTTACAAACAGAAAAAAAAACTCTGATCAACTAATTTTCATTTAAATATCGAAGAATTGCAGTGAACACTTTTTTCAAATGAAAAACATGCTGTTGACAATCATGTAATCATTTTGATGCAACATGTAAGATTATTAAATGATCAAGAATTACATAGAAATTATTGAAGACAATTAAAAGATTGAAATTCTATTTTGAGATATTATTAGATGAGTGTTTTAAGGAATAAATTATCATGGAAGAGCATAATGAACAAATAAAAAGGTATATTAAAGATGTAAAAAACATTAAATGGAGTTGGCTTTGAAAAAGGTGCATAAATGTAGCTTCAAGACCATATGGGTAATAACCGGCTTGTCTAGTTCAATCGAATGGGCCGGGACCCCCTAAGTCAAACAGACGATAGAGCGGGCGAGCAAGTGGACGAGCGCGGGTTACCGCAGGTGAGCATCAAACTGCGTGAGTGAGCGAATCAAAGTGATCCTAAGAGAAAATAGGCGACTCACACTACAGGAAAACACGGGATTACCGGCGAAATTTCCGGCGGACAATTTTGCGCCGGTCGAAAATGGCGCCTACAACGGCGCAATATGTGACGGGAATTTTGCGGCGCATTTACTGGCCAAATTGCGCCGGAACATTACCGGCGCCCTATGCGCCGGTAATTGCGCCAGACAAAACCAGCAGTTTATTAGGTCCGGCGTACGTTACGGCGAAAAAATAACCGGCGCCATTACCGGCGGATAATGCGCCAGTCTATTTAAACTCAACGACTTAGTACCGGTGCTTTATGCGCCGGAAATGTTTCCGGCGTATTGGACACCGAAAAATCCGCCGGCGAAAGCCCTATTTTCGATCCCGACCCCCTATGGCCGCTCATTTCTTTCGTTGCATTCTCTCACATCGCTGCTATTACGCTCGTCGCCCTCCGTTGCTCGCCGTAGATCGAGGCCGCCGACGGTCACCGGACATCGCCGTCAGTCACCGGACAGTCGTAGCACCCCTCGCCGGCGAGAGCACCAGTTCCGACCGCTAGTTTCCCCGTCCGCCTCCTGTCATTTAGCTGTTGATTGTAAGGTTTTTTTTTGTTTAATTTGTTTGAAATCATGGTTTTTTAGTATATTATGGGAGGATTTGTATTTTTCTTGAAAATTTGATTTAAGAACACATTAATAGTATGAGAAATTTGTATAATTATGGGAGGATTTGCATTTTTCTTGAGGATTTGCACTAGGGCCATGTGTGTTTTCTTGCCGCAGCTCATATTTCGTTATTGTTTATGTTGTTGATAAGTCAATGCATATCATTTGCTTTCAGTTTTTCATGTTGTGAACTTTTTGGATATCTTAAAAAGAAATAATAGCATCAGTGTGGAAATCATCTTTTTCTGTATTGCTAATGAACATCATAATTTATTAGGCCTATTTGAGGTAATTTTGCTCATTCAACTTGTGAGATTTAATAAGTTTTCTTGACTGCCATTGTTGCATGAAGAATTGATTCATAGTTGGATGTAGCTTCAAATGAAGTGCTCTTATCGGAAACCATTTCATGTTTAACTATCATCATGGATTGGAAAGAAGATGGAGGACTAGAGAGTCAAGATGACTAGGAAGTTCATAGGAGATTATTCTTAGGCAATATATTTATATTCTACTTTCACAGGAGGAATATACACGGCTTCGAGAGACTCATGCCGCATCAGGTGAGAGCTCTTCTGGCGGCTCTATGGAGTTTTTTGAGTATCGCATCTGGATGCAGGCCGTCGGAGGAATGCAGCATGGCAGAGTTTATGGTTTAGGTTCCCAAGCTCAGGCATACGAGGGGATGACTTCCTCTACTGCATCCAGCTTCGCATCCAGTTCACATGAGTCCTTACAAGCTCAACAAATAAGTGCCCTTCAAGCTGAGCTAGAACAAGTAAGGAAATCACAAGCTGATTGGCAAACTTTGATGCAAGCACAGGTTCAAATGCAGATGCAGATGCAGGAGCAACAGAATCAATTGTTGGAGGAAATACGTAGAATGAGGGAGCAGATGAGTGGAAAAGAGGTAGCTCCAGCTGAGGACGAGTCCACAGATTCACAGTAGTTCATTTTAGTCATTTGAACTTTTTTACTTATGTGATCATGTGTTAATGAACAATATGTGATGTTTTTAGTTCTTTAATGCTATTGAACAATGTTAACATGGATATTTATGTTTTTCAATGAACATTTATGTTTTCTAGTATATGTTGAAGTTGTCTATATCTGTTATGTCTATATCTGTCATATGGTAGTGTTTTTGTATAGGTTTGCAGGTGTGGAAATTTGATTGTTGGCTGGGAAGGATTTTTTTTTTCAATGCTACAGGTTTCCGGCGGATTTTGCGCTGGTAATGCGACGGAAACGACGATACAACGAATCGGATCGATCTATCCGACGTTTTGTGTGCGCCGGACATTACCGGCGCATTCGGCGGCGTATTGTCCGCCGGAGATTACCGGCGTATGTTTGTGCGCCGTAAACCAGCCGTAGGGTATTTACGGCGCACCAACGGCGCTTTATCCGCCGGTAATGCCCGGCGGACTCATCCGACACAGTTCCGACTCATCCGACACAGTTCCGACGCATTTAGCACCGGAATTTACCGGTTGAAAGTCGCCGGCTCCACAACATTCTTTGCGCCGGTAATACCCCGGAAAGTGCGTAGGAACCATTTCCGGCGCATTATAAACGTCATAAGATATTTAGCGACGCGCACCAAACCGGCGCAAGAATATCCGCCGGAACGTGCGCCAGAAACACTAATTACCGTCGGATTTCACATATTATCGGCAAATTTTATCCGCCGGTAATATAGGAATTTCCTGTAGTGTCATGAAGGATAACTCCATTCGCTCCATTATTTAAGCCAAACAAGAGAAAATATAGAAGTTTCGAAGATATTGTTGACCGAGAGGAAGAAGGAGAAGGTCTGTTCATAAAAAAAATCATTTATATGCAAATTATTTTGTGATTTTAACCTAAGAAGAGATCAATGTTTTAATTAAAGGCAAAAGAAGGAAAATTCGGTGAGAGGCTTCTTGGGTTTCCATTTCTGACTACGAGGAAATAGTAAATCATTTTAATTTATTTTCCTATTCAAATTTCTATATAATATAAATGTATAATTTATAATTTTGGCTAAAATAATAGCATATGATCGTTTAATAGGAAGAAATCGAGTTTGTTGAAGTTTTGATTCGATAAGGAAGAAGAAAAATTAAGGTAAAACATGCAAGTTATATAAGTGAAATTTTCAATCAATTTCAGAAAATTCTATTTGCACTGTGATTAAAAGTATAGTTTATTAAATTAGATGAATTTGACATTTATTATTGCTTTGATGATATTTAATTCCTACAGATTTGATCTAACAATATTTAATGTCAATTAATATTATGTTGGAACAGTGAAAGAATTAAATAATTGAGCTGAGATGAATATTGAAAGTTTGCAAAAATTCTTGTAGAAAGTTACATGTTGCATTAGGGAAGGTTATTTCAAAGATCTAGGATTTGTAAGGATCTTTATACATGAAAATAATAATTATAATTGTTTTATAGTACTTATAATTTCCGTTCATGTTATTGCAATTATTTAATATTGTAGCATATAAGTAGATTGAATGCATAATGTATATGATAAATCAAATTAAGGAAAAACAAAGTGAGTGATTAATGTGTTTGTTTATAGTAATTGCACTTTTCTTTTGCTTCATTGCAATAATTGAATATTGTATCATGTATGTATAATGATTATAGTTTATATGTTTATTATGCATCAAATTGAGGAATATTAAGCAATTAAAGTGACAATGTGATTTTAACACACACACACACTATATATATATATGAAAAATGCATATATAGTTTAATATGTATGTAATGAAAGTATAAAAAGAAGGAAAATGTACATGCATACAAATACATGAGTTCACCCTCTTGTGGTACTGGTTGGGACCGCAATGTACCCATGCACCTTAAATATAAAAGGAAAAGGAAATAAAAATGGTTGGTACAAAATTTTGACGCAATGTACCTGTACACCTTAAATGGAAAAAGAGAAAAAAAAATCGAAAAATAAATAAAGTTAAAGGAAAGGACTATAATTAGAATCTACATTTATATTAAATGTTTATGTATATATTGAATGAATAGTTCGGCAAAGGAGCATGACTGCTTTTATGTATGTTTAACAACTATATGATAAGCTGCAATTTTTCACTGAGTTTATTATGCAAACTCAAAATATTAAATTTAAATATTAGGTAAATCTCCTGTGAATTAAATGACTAACAGAGAAGAACTCGTCTGCAGAAGAAGATGATCAAATGGTAATAAGTAAATTGATTTATTATATGTTCAAATTAGAAAAAGATATTTTAGTGACTCTTCAATTTATGTTGGATGTTAGTCTGTTAAGTGTTTTATATTATTAAAAAAACTAGTTGTTCCAGTCTCTTTAATTCAAGTTTTCGGATGGGGTCGTGATAATATGTGATATCTATTGAGAACTAAAAAACCTATATGTGATATTGCATTTATTTGGGTCATAAATCTTGTAAATGAAAACTTGAAGACTAAGACACTAAATGACTGACGAAGAATAATTCTGGTGTTAAGATTTGAATAACAATAATGATATTTAATATTATTTTAGTTATAAAGGAATCATTTTTAATTTTTTTTTTATGATGATGATGATATTAATAATAATAATAACAACTAATTTGTGTATTCACTTTTCATTTCTTCAAATATTTCAATTACATGTCATACTCTCGCGTGCGGATACATTCTTTGAATTTTTCTCACGCAATGACCCAAGCTATCTAGGTGTCCCTTTTAGGCAATTTTAAAGTTCTAAACTTGTTGGCACCGTTCCTTTTATAAATAGTTGATGATTGGATATTTTAATAAAGGTTGAGGCATGTTATTGCAATTATTTAATATTTTAAATCTATTTTCAGTACATTGAAAGTGCCACTAAAACTTCAAATTTGAAACAAATTAAATAAAACAGTCAATACCTCTTGTTAGTTGCATGATGTTTACGATATACGTTTTCATTTCTTCTACTCATTTGGTTATATTAAACTTACTTGAAAGAAAAGTTAGAGCAACAACAGTAAGCCAAAGCTTAGCGAGGAACAAATGTTTCTGAACTATAATAACTCAAGGCAGTAGAGTAATATGTTTGTAATATTTGCTTCTTTTTATTTCATAACATAAATATTATTTCATATAATCATATCTTTTATTTCCTCAAGACTTTAAATGCATATTGTTATGCATAAATCATAAATGCACATCATTTCATATTCATCATATTCAATATCCATTCATCATATATGTAGATATATCTTTCTCATTTTTATATATAGTATAACCGTCACAGGAGCCACCGTCTAATTTAATACTAATGAAGATACTCCTTTACAATTTTCATTTCATTTTTCTTTTCCATAACTTTTTCTTTTTAACGTGCACAGGTACAGCATCACCAACTAGTACCATTAGGGGGCGAGCTCCATCTTTCAATATGTATATACAATCATTTTATATAAATCATATTATCTCATTTTTATAACATATGAACTTTATATGATAATGTCATAAAATATAATACATCACTTTATCGCATGATCAATCATTTGATAAGAGTAACATAATTATAAGGTAATATGATTTTGGAAACATCCTACAACCCTAATTTTAGAAACATCCATTTTATTATTTTCATTATCTTGTCATCCCAAAACTTACCCTTTCTAGTCTAAACTAATAATTAAATATAATAATTTTTAGATTTCTTTAAATTAAAAATTAGAAAAATAAAAAATTAAGTCAAACCCTAATTTTACCCTAAAAGAAACATTCCTAAAGCTATTAGGAATGTTATTTGTGAAAGCATTTTCAAAAACTTATTTTTTTGGAAAAACCCTAATTTTTGAAAACTTAAAAATTTTGGGAAAAACTTAAAATTTCTGGTTAGAATCTATCATTAAACATTCCCTTAATGTTATTCTTATAAAATTTTACGTTTTGCATAAACTCTAACATTTTCATCTTAAGAAATTTAAATGAAAAGGAGGAAATCTTTGTTTAGAAACTTACTTTCTTCTTCCCCAAGCCTTCCTGATGTGAAACAAACATGAATTGCAAGGAAATAATAAAATTATCGTAAAACTTGCTACTTTAAGATTAATGAGCCACAAAAACTAAGTTTAAGAATTCTCAATTGACATTTTACTTTGGCATGCAGTCACAATTTTAGGAGAACAGAACAACTTAAAATAATATAAAAAAATGCAATAAAACTTAAATGTGTTGTAATAAGAATCCCCAGATTAATATTTAGAGCTTTTCACCTAGTGTTTCCTTTGTCACTCACACTCTATGAGAGGCTTTAGCGGAGAGAGATTTTCAGTAATCCAAACGATGCCACCAAGAAAGTTAGGATGCCGACGATCTTGATCCACGGGAAGATAGTCAGAGAAGGAAGCGCAAGTGGACGTCCGACGAGTTGTCACTGTCCTGATGGTCGTTGTTCATCGATCGTCTCGACTAGATGAAATAGTATGCGATCGACATAGTCTTCAACGGAATATTCAAACTTCCAGTCGAGGTCGAAGAATGGCGACTGAAGGATATCAATTTGTCCTTGAGAATCATAAGCGAATCCGTGGTCGACTTCAGGATCGGCCATCCATGAATATGGAAGACTTAGGAGGGAAAAGGAATAATTTAAATACTAAATTATCCCAAATTGGGCTATAGGGGCCGGCGGCTTAGGAGGGAATTAAGGGGGCAGTTTAATTAGGATTAAGGATTAAT
This sequence comes from Dendrobium nobile, assembly GCA_022539455.1. Lineage (NCBI taxonomy): Eukaryota > Viridiplantae > Streptophyta > Magnoliopsida > Asparagales > Orchidaceae > Dendrobium > Dendrobium nobile. Next base: position 70,512,662 of record CM039736.1, read on the forward strand.
TGGAGAGTGAAAAGCCAAAGGGAGGGGCCAGTCATATGAGGAGGGAAGGGAGTGTCTAGATTCAATGTATGTGGGCCCTTTAATTTAAATGATGATTGAAACCAAATCTTTGATTTAATTTCATATTTTGAGGTAATTATGGGCTTTCCTAAAAGAGTTTTATCAATAAGCAAAGTGTTTTAAATTCAAATATTAATTTGAATTTAAATAGGAAACTTTCCTAATTAATAATAGGTTATTTTAGGAAGAGAATCAATGCGAAAATTGAAGTGGAAATCAAGCATGTGGGCACTAAGAGCTGACGACTTGGAGATCTTGGGAGGCCGATGGCTTGGGGGCCTTGGGAGGCCGGCGGCTTGGGGGCCTTGGGAGGTCGGCGGCGTGGGGTGGTGGGGCGGTGGCAAGGGGAGGGATTCTCGGTTAGAGGAGGGAAGTGGGGATGTGGTGGTGCCGTCGGGTAGGGAAGGTTGGAAGGGAAGCCGTAGGGTGTAGGGAGGATGGAGAGGTGGTCGGATGTAAGGGAGGGGAAAAAGAAAAGATAAACCGTGACTCTCAGACCCTTCCAAAGACTGATGAGTATTGCAATCACCCTAACTTAGGGTTCTCTTTCTTCTCTCAAAGCTCACAACAATGAAGAAGACAAGATCAAAATTTTCACTCATCAAATCATCATTCCAAATACAATAGAAGGGGCCTTATATATAAGCCTCAATATGACAAAAGAGAAAGGACTAGAATGTCCATAGGGCTATAATAACAAACTAACTACCCATAGGGGTAAAATAGGAAAATTGAAATATAAAAATAAACAAGACATAAAATACATAAAAAATAAAGGCTCGTGATCATGGTCGTCGATCTCCGATGCCTCCTCTGATAAACTTGCTATAATCTCTTGTTGATGTCCTCATCACATCCCCTTCGTTTTCTCCTAAAACCACCGCCAGAAAATTGCCCTAGCAGCCGCCATCGCCTTGCTCTCGCCGACCTCCCCACTCTGTTTCCTGTTTCGGCCGAACAAAACGAATGAAAGGGATCAAATGTATTCGGTCCCTTAAGGTTTTGGAGGATCTGAGAGAGGAGCAAAAAGTCTTAATTACCCTTGTAAGCCTTAGGTATAGTTAGCACTAAGAAGGGCTATTAAGTAAATAATTATTTTAATATAAAACTTCTGCGATTTTTAATTCAAATTTCGTGCGCAATTTATTATAAGTCCCTTATATCATTTTCGATTGAAATTTAATGTACTATTTTATAAAATTATTTTTGTTAAAATCCAACGACTTAAAATTTTTGTTTTATTTTTGTCGCGGCGCATCGAAATGCATGCGTGTCTAAAATTGACATTTTTCGCATTTTACACTGTTTATGACTTTATTCAAACTATGTTAAATTTTTTTCTCGCGATATGCGCAAAAAGATTTCTATAGTTGCAATCACATTTTATAGAAAAAAACTAAAAATATCGTTAAAAATTAATTTTTGCTCTCTCTAGGAATTATTTTCTTTGATAGAAAAAAAAAAATTTTTTGCTCTCTCTATCCAAAAATATGTGCAAAAAGATCTCTCTAGGTTTTTCTTTGACAGTCCTCTTTAATGTTAAAAACTAATTAAGAATTAATTTTTAATTTGTCTGATCATTCTCTAATGAGTGTATTATATTTATATAATCTCTAATCTCTTCGACATAAATTTTAGAGAAGATGGTTTAATAAATTAAAAATTTGCAAATTGTCGATAGGATGATTTCAATTTTTTTATTCAGAGAAGGTAAAATATTTGCATATAAATTACAATATATTCATTAAAAATGTTTTATTATGTTGTTAAAATATGTTTGTTTCATTTTATTTAATAATATATCATCAAATATTTTGTCATAAATATGGCGAGATACTTCAAATGAAAGGCTCAAGTTGTTGAAAAATTATATCCATCGGATTTTTTAGATATAGATCTCGTTATAGTAGATTGTCAACTTGAGACTTTTGTCATTGATATGAAATCTAGTGATTTATTCAACAATTTAAGATGAATTGGAGAACTTGCACAAAAAATGGTTGAGACTAAGAAAAATGATATTTACTCTTTTGTGTTCTTAACTATAAAGCTTGTTTTGATATTACCAATTGCTACAATAACAGTCAAATGAGCATTATCAGCTATGAAAATTGCAAAGAATCATTTGTGCAATCGTATTAAAGACTCTTAGTTGAATGATTGTTTAATTACTTATATTAAAAAATATATTTTTAATAATGTTGACAATGAAGTGATTGTACAATAATTTCTAAGTATGAAGATTCGTAGAGAAAAATTGTAGGTGTAATGCAAGGAAAATATGATGTGATTTTGATTGTAAGTTTTTAATTATATAATTTATCTTTTTATATAACAAGTCTAATAAAAAAATTTAAAATCATCATTGTCGGTCCTAAGCTCAGATGAAAAAAATTTAGATTTTTTTTTGTATTGATAATTTGTGCCCCACAAAAAAAATTTCTGGCTTCTCCCCTGCTTCTTTTGGTTCATTATCCGGTCCGGTTTTCACAACTTTGGTAATTCCAGGTTAACAAAGAAGAACATAGAGCAAGGCTTGTCTGAACACAATGCCATAGCTTGAATTCAATCATTTCTCTTAAATACAAAATACTTAGTGTAGAACATAAAGCCATGCCATTGCTACGCTAAAGGTCTGAATTTTTTTAAGTTTCATCCAAGGTGCTTCGGATACCTCAAAGTTTCGCAAAACCTAGGCATTCCTAGAATGTAACAGCATTATAACAGGGCAAAGGGCAAGATGATGAGTGCACCTTACGACCTAAAGAGTACACCTAAAGCAAGTTGAGTTACATCAGTCCATAATCACCGGTCTTTTAAGAAGCAGTAGCTCGCTCATATTATGTTCTTATATCTCCAACATTCAGTCATGGAATCTAATAAGAGTAGCGCCCCAGTACCATAAACCCTTGACCATTTGCATACCTCAACCGAGAGTACATTGATGTTATGTTACATTATTTATTCGTTGATACTATAAGTAAATATGTGTGTGTATGGACAGCGTTGAATAGACCTAAATTAGCATCTCTAACAACAAATTTTCTACAACTAGAAGGATAGATTATGTATACTTTCCTTTGGTTTTATTCCTTGAAATTGAGATCTCCCCATCGGATTGTTGGCGAGGAAGTACATCTCACAGTTGAAGCAAATGTTATGGCACTCTTTATGGGAGTTGTAGGACATTACTTGATGGGGACATCAGCAGCGATTTCGACACATGTACCTCCAGGAGATGCCGGAGATCGACGGCCACGATCATGATCTGTATTTTCATCATTTTATGTAGTAATTTATTTTTATTTCATGTTTTTCCGTTTTTACCCTTATGGGTATTTGATAGTTATTGTAGCCCAAGGGGCATTTTAGTACTTTACTTTCTTTGTCATTTTGAGGCCTATTTATATGGCACTTTTCTCATGTAATAGTTTTAGTTTTTTGATGAATGAAAATTTTGACATTTCATGTTCTCTTTGTGAGTACAAAACCTCCACGATCTCTTAGTGAGTTCGTAGGAGAAGCTATATCTCTTTGTGAGTTCTATGTTCTAGTGTTCTTCCATTTTTTTCTTTGAATTTTCTTGATCTCGTCGTCATCACGGTGGTTCGGGTGAAAGCATTTGTGGAAGATTGGAATTCACTCTTTGGATCCCTAGATTTTCCCTACTTCTTCCCCTCCTTTGCTCTTTGCCGACGCCCCCTCCCTGGATTGCCCAGTCCGCCGGCCTGCATCCCCAAATCGCCGGCCAGCAGCCCCAAACCGCCGGCCATCAGCCGCCGACCAGCCCGCCGACCACCTTTCCCCCTTCCTGCCGCCGCCTCCTTCCCCTCCTATGAACTTCAAAACTGAAATTCAAATGGTTATGAACCATTAATTGTTTCCTAAAATTGCTCCCTAACTTACGCCATCAACTTAATTGATTTACAATTTCAAATTTGAAATTCAAATTGATTAAATTGATTCCCCTCATAATTGGAAGCTTCCTCTCCTTAAGAAAACTGAATTTCATTTCAGATTTTTAATAAAATCTGAAATTCAATTAGTGGTCCCCACCTCATCAAACCGAAACCCCTCTCCCTTCTAGCTTGGCCGGCCACTCCTCCCTCTCTCTCTCCCCTATTAATTTTCTTAATTGCACCTTTCTAATTTCCTGTACGTTACTCCTCACAAAATGAATTAAATTCCTGATTGGAATTTCGGAATTGAGTGCTTCCAAGTGGCTATAGACTCCTCGTCAATTGCTGTTCAACCCGTCTCCCTCAATTCTCTTCTCAGGCAGATCTCATTCCCTTGGTTGTCAAATCCCAATTGATCCTTCTAGCCTGTCCTCTCACATCCAAATCCTGGAATGTCCGTTCAATGGCTGCCATTAGCTATTCTCACTATTGGATAGTTTGTTCATTTCCAACACAGAATTCTCACATCCAGATTTTCAAATTTTGTGAGCTGAGATAAATCCAGATTTATTTCAGTTTTTGCAAGGAACAATTTCAGATTTTGGAGAGGAGATCCTCTCCGTAACGAAGCCGGCGTCCCCGTTCTACATCAGTTCGGCCATCATCCTCCGCCACTCCGGCCACCTATCCAAGAACGACGATCTTAGGCTCCTTCCTCGGAGTTGTTGGAGAATTTTTGCATCCTCAAACAGATTGCATATTTTATAATCGGGCATGGCATAAGAATACGATATATTACCCCGGAGGGTAAAAATACAATTTTCTTATGGGCTCAATAATAAAATTTACAATTATTTAACAGAGATTCCCCCACTCAATATTTGGTTGAGTGGGGTTTATTTATTTCTGGGGTACAAACATCCCATAGGGGCAAGCCCCTATGGTTAATTACATCCCAAGTTTGATTTGGGAACACTTTTGATTAAACTAGTGGTTCTCTTTGTTTTGAAGTCATTTAAATGTTGGCTAAAGTTGATTTTTGTTGTTTTAAAATCCATGAAAGTCTTGGTTAAAGGTTTTGACCCTTAGGAATTTCAAGGAGTGGATCAATTTAGATTTAGATTTTTGAGAAAGAAAGCCAAAGGAGTTGAAGTAGGGGCACTTGATTCTGAGATGAAACTCAGAGGTGCCCAAACTATCCTATGTTGGGCTTTACATTTTTGAATCTAAATTTAGTTTGAGTTGATATTTTATTAGAAGATTGGGGCTTACATCCCAACAACCCTTGTTGGAGGAATTGCCCGAAAGTTGAGGGCTTATAGGGTGATTTGGAATCAACCCGTGCCTCGGACCCTAAGACTAAGGTGAGGACTACCGATAGGTAGTACCTCGAACCTAGATCTAACGAGTGCAAAGAGGGACTTACAAGCTACACCTCACAAGAGGCATAACCCGCCCGACCACTGGATTTATTGTCCCACCTGGAAGGGACTACCAGCTAAACTCCCCCTAATCGCTTTTAAAACCATGTTGTCCGGTCTCAATGCAAATGTGGAGTGATAGAGTTGTTTTTATTTAGAAGATAGGTCTTACAACTTGGCTTTGAGGCCAAGATGCCTTAGTATGTATGGTATGCAAAATGTTGACTCATAAAGAAAAGATTTTTGTTATCTAATCCTTAAGTTGAGGCATTCTACATGCAACATGCTTGGGCTATGCATGATTGTTTTAATTTTGAAAACTTGGCTCCTTAAAGGGAACCATGCAATTTTTTTTTTTTGAAAGACATGGAGCCTAATTTGATTTTATTATTAGGTTGCTTACATGTTAAGGGGTAGAAAATTTAGTCTTTATCCTAAGAGCCTAACGTGATCAAGTCCAGGCCACACCCACAAAAACAAGAGAACAAACCTAAGGAAAACATGCTTTTTTCTATTGCGCACTCAGTAAACACTTCAACACATGCTTTTGTATATAAATAAAGACAGAAATGTGAATAATGTCCCAGTTATTACAAACATGTTTGGCAGCTGAGTTGCCTGCCATTATACAACCCAGTCAAATTAATTACAGACTCTACTTGTGGGGATCTTCAAGCTTTATCTCCAAAAAGGTACTTTCTCCCTTGATCCTCCTTGCATTCTAATCCAAACCCCACAAGTTTTACATCCTATTTCTACCAAATACATGATAAAAAAAAAAGACTCAAATCTGCAAAAATAGAATTAGGAGGCAATTTATATAATTAAGCATGTAATCATCTCAAAATTGGCCTAACACTTAGAGTGCTAAGTGCTAGGCCCCCTGCTTCTACCCTATTGGTCACATCTTTGGGGGGGTTTTAAGCAGTACCTGTCATGCAAGCAGTTTATTATTATTTATGAGCGCCCCCCCCCCCCCTTTTAGATATGGCCACCTGCACAGAAAAGCATTTATATCTCTATATTAACCACTTAAGGGCAAGTGCCCACACGCAGACAATCCAAGGGCAATCAATCCACAACATCAACCACATGCGCACACAAAGAAAAATCCTAATCCTAGCATGCCTAAGGGGCTGTGCACCTAAGTGTGTGAGGCTTGTGTGGTATGTCACACTAAAGATCCTCCTAGAGTTTGGGTCTAAGGAAGGTGCCCAACATGTAATTTTGGATTACATGTTGAGGGATTCTTCTTAGCTTTTGGAGCTAAAAAGAGAAAGGTAGAAATCCGTCGTTTAGCTTTTGGGCTAAATGTTGGAAGGATTCTCCTTAGCTTTTGGAGCTAAAGAGAGGAAAAAATCTCCTACAACTTTGGAGTTGAAGGAGAGAGAATCTATAGCCTTTGGGCTAAGATAGAACGTCTTCTAAGGTATTTGAAACCTATAGAAGGGAGGGAAGATTAATAGTTTGAGACTACAGATTAAAAGAGTGTCTCCTTGAATTTTGTATTCAAGGAGTTGGGTTTCATTTGTCTAATTTGGATTAGGCAAATAAAGGAGATTGATGTATAAATTTGAGCCACACATCAAAGATTCCTTGGACTTTCGGATGTCCAAAGAGAGGAATTCATTCACCTAATTTAGGTTAGGAGAATGAAGGAAAAGCTAGGATTTTGACTCCCTTGCTTAACATGAAATTATGTCTAGAGTTTTGTTCAACAAATAAATGATTTTGATTGAATTACTTGTTGATTTCATCCAACAGATGGATGACTTGGAAGAAAATTGATTCACTCTCAACATGAGTTGAAAGAAAGAAGCTTTCGTACAACTTTTGGGTTGTAAAAAGAAGAAGAGAAGATACAACTTTGGGTTGCAAGCTTCTAAAACATTCTTTGAACATTTGACATTTCTTCGAACACTTGATGTTCAAAGAAAGAGACTCACGTTCACTTACTTTAGGCTTAAGTGAATGGAGAGATTTCCTACACATTTTTTGTAGGAGAATGAATGTTCCACTTAGAGGTTGCAACTCATGAATAACCTTGAACCCTTGGTGTTCAAAGGGGGATTCATCCTCCCAACTTGGGTTTGAGAGCATGAAGACAGATTTTGAATACTTTCCTACAATTTTAAATTGTAGGAAAGGGGGAAGGAAATGCAACTTATGGGTTGCAAGTCCAAGAACGTCCTTTGAACAATTGATGTTCAAAAAGACGTGCACATTCTCCTAGTTTTAGATTTTAGGAGAATGTGAGGGTTTTCCTACAACTTTTTGGGCTGTAGAAAAGAGAAACAACAAGCAAATTTTGGATTTGCATGTTGAGGGGATTTCTTGGACATTGGGTGTCCAAGGAGGAGCTTTCATTTGCTTAATTAGTGACTAAGCAAATGAGAAAGATTAGAATTTGAATCCTATATTCAAAGGATTATTTGTTGGTTTGTGCTCCAACAAATAGATTACTTGAGAAGCTTCCTACAACTTTGAGGTTGAAGGAGAGAGATGGCCTTCCTACAACTTTTGGGTTGTAGGAAAGGGGAAATCATGTGCAACTTGGAAGTTGCAAGTTAGAGGAATTTCCTTGAGCACTTGGTGTTCAAAGAAAAGGACACACATTCACTTAATTTAGGCTAAGTGAATGGGTTGATTTTCTACACTTTTTTGTTTGGTAGAGGGAGGAAATAATGTGTAACTTGGAGGTTCCACATTCATAGGTGCCCTTGAACATTTGGTGTTCAAAGGGGAATGATCATTCTTCTAGATTTGGGCTTAGGAGAATGAGAGGATTTTCTATAATTCTTAAGTTGTAGAAGAGAGAAACAACAAACAAATTTTGGATTTGCATGTTGAAGGGATTCCTTGGACATTGGGTGTCCAAGGAGGAGCCTTCATTTGCTTATTTAGTGACTAAGCAAATGTTGAAGACTAGGATTTGAATCTTATATCTAAGGGATTATTCATTGGTTTGTAATCCAATAAATAGAAGATTTGATAAACTTCCTACAACTTTGGGGTTGAAGTAAGAAAATGTAACTTAGAAAGTTACAAAATTCATAGAAGGTCTTTGAATATTTGGTATTCAAAGAGGGGTGATCATTCACTTAAACGTGGGTTAAATGAATGGAGTTGAAAGGCTAGGTTTTAAATCCTAAGCCTAAACGGGATGTTCAATTGTTAGACCTAGGTTCAAACAATTGAGGGAAAGAACTTGAGTTTGGTTCCAAGTTCAATAACGCCATGCGATAGTAAGTAGAAGTTTTAGGGAAAACTTCAAATTACTATAAATGAAGGGATTTGCTAGCTTTATATTGCTAGCAAATGGAGAGGGGACTTAGGATTCGATCCTAGAGTCTACTAGTGCTCTTTGATTTCTTTAGATGTGAGTTGGAGAGCATCAAGCAAGAGAAACATTTGTTATTTTCTTATTCCAACTAATGGGATGACAAAAACCTAGAATTTGATTTTCTAAGTTTGGAAGACTCATGTGATGATGCACTTGAAGGCTTGAGGAACTTCAATTCATCTCATATGAGAGGGTGCTTGTTGGTTTTGGGGGTTCCAACAAGGGATGTGAGAAAACTTGGATTTTGGCTCCAAGTTCCAATTGTTTGTAACATGATGCATTAAGGATCTTTTAGGAAAATCCATAATGCAAGGCACGATAAGGTTGATGATAACTCCTAAGATATGCTAGGAGTCAAATGATAAAACATTTGGAGCATTGAGGGTGCTCCAAAAGTCATACAATGATATGTGTTTGGGGCCTTGAGAAGGTTCCAATCACCATGCATTTGGAGAGAGGTGAATGCTTGTAGAATTTGTATCTACAAGCAAAGAGAGTTGAACTTAGGATTTTTGGGATCCTAGGTTAAGATTTGCTCATGCACAGGAAAATGGATGCTTTGAGATGCTCCGAATTTTCATACATGAGGAAGGGAAGACTACTAGAGAGCTTCCAATTCAATGAAAAGATTCCCAAATCAATTTTGGCATGATTTGGGAAGAAAGATTGGTCCTACAACTTGAAATTGGAAGACAACCTAAAATATTATCAAAGCTCTACAAGAAGGTGGTTTTCCCTAAATCGTACCTAATATGATTCAAAAATTTGGGAGCTTGTATTTGGCCATATTATCTTGCAAATTAATAAAAATGAGCTTAAATAATCCTTTAATATGATGGAGCATTAATCGTGGGCCTTTGAGGTCCACGAAATGCTTCAAATCGGATCTACCAACATTTAGGATTAAATGAGCACATTTATAAAAGTTTGCAAACTAATAGACCCATTAATCTAAACAATAAACACATCACATATGGCTTGAATCTTAATGGAGTGGGAAACATACATTTGAAAATCTTAAGGGATCAAATCACTTTTGTCGTGATTTGATTCATTAAGGGCGTAATGATGAATTTCCCAAGCTTTAAAAGACTTGCACAACAAAAGTAACTAGCCATAGACTTTTTATCACAAGCTATGCAACGTATCCAAGAGATAGGTTACTCAAACATACTTGCTCTAGGATTTTTTTTTGAAGTGATACCTTGAGGTTCACATTAAATCCCACAACAAATCGTCACGAATATTTTGAATATGTTGTATGGCTCATGACAAATCCACAAGCTTCTCAAAGATTCCAAAATCACACTTCTATTTCGTCATGACACTAATGTTGAATGAGTATACATTTACAAAATGAAGTTTGAATGGATATGCAATCTACACGTTCGATTTGGCTACGAAAAGTAACATGCCCTAAAGTTTGGATGTAGGCGAAGGAGTAAAGCTTAATATGATGCACAACATACATTCGAGAGGTGTCGGATAACAACCCGACGCCTCTACGCGTGTCAAAATCCTCTTCAGACCCTTACATAAGAGTCAACTAATGGAAATCGACCAATTTCCATAGCCTTTGCGAAGTGGACAGCCAATACAAAGGTTTTGGGGGACCAAAAATCAAAGTTTCTAAGGACCTAAAGCTTGGGATCGTCAACCACATTGCATTTGGCCTTGGGAGCCTTAAGGTTTCGCCTAAGTTTTAGTGGTATACCTTCCCCGGGTTGCCCAAGCGCTCCTATCCACGTTCCAAGCTTTGTCCAAGCTCCGCTCCAAGCTCCAAGTCGCTGTCCAAGGTATTCCGGACGTCGCCGCTGCTGTCCGGGACGTTTCGAAGGCTCCAAAATCGCTGTTTGAAGGCTCCCGGAAGCTGTTGGCTGCTGTCTACACACTCCAAACAGCAGGTTTTGCTGTTCGAGAGTCTCCCGAAGCTGATTTCGTCGTCAAGGGGTCGCCGGAGTTGGAAGAGGAAGGAGCTAGAAACCTTCCTTTGCTGTTTGGAAATCTCCAACAGCTTTTTGTCTCCTCAAAGTTGCCGGAGTCGAAGGAGGAGGGAGGAGAAGTCGTCGTCGCAGAAATCCAGACTTGAGAGGAGTCGGGGCTGGGAGAATCGGCCGGCCTCTTTGCGCTCGGGCTGGACGAACACGCAGAGCCGGTCGGCTCTGCTTCCTCTTCTCGGGACAGAGGAACAAACGCAAGCGAAGAAGAGCGCTGAGAATGACCTGGATGGGGTCGGACGCACGCAAGGAGGGCGATTACCGCCTCCTTCTCCCGCCCTCTCTCGCTCGTTCTCTCTTTGTGTCGGGACGGGAGCGAGAAAGCAACAGGGGAGCCGAATGAGGCTCCCCACTCGTTTCGTCCACTTAGGGGCGCCAGCACAGAGCGAACGACGCCCCCGTTCCGTCCCATCGGACAGCCTCGTTGCGAGAAACGAGAGAAAAATCTACTCGAGTAGATTTGGCTGCCACTTGAAGTGAAATTGAGTGGGATTTGAGAAGAGATCTCAACCCTAGATCAAGAAATTTGATTTTGGAAATCAAATCAGCTTATGATCTCATTAGCTAGGGTTGAAATTGAGTCCAGATTGGATTCGACCCGAACCGATTTGGGTCGGTTTGGGTCCGATTGAGTTCGACCAACTTAATTCCATAAAATTGAACTCGAATCGGTGTCGAGTCACGTCGAATTAGGTTCGATGATGCTCGACGGGGTCTGAATTGATTTGATTTAATTTTAATTTAATTAAATTGATTTAATTTAATTAAATCGAGGTTCGATTTGAGTCAATTTTGTCTCGACGTCGATCGACTAAGTTGATCGAGCGCGATCGAGCCTAGTCGGGCTCGATCGGGGTCGGGTCGGTGCGAAAATATTCGTCAACAGGAGTGACCTCGGTTCTAATGTGGAGACTCTTCTTCCGCTAAAGCCTAGACTAGTTGAGCGTATGGGCTCCAAAGGTGACAGTTCTCATTGTTAAATCATGGATTCTTGTTTATTGTCGTATCGTACAATTATTCTTTGCATTTTCTCGAATTGTTTGGTTAATCGACTTCACTCCTCTGTGCCTAAGCAAGTTAAAAACTGAGAACTCCACGGATCAATCGTTGTTATAAGAAATAAATTTATTGTGGGAATACTTTGTTAATTCGCTCTCTTTAATTTCTTAAAGTAACTCCATGATCGGCACTGTTTCACATCATTACTTGGGCTTGCTGCTGGTACTGGTTCTCATTTTGCCCCAATTACTCTGTATTAAAATGGCTCCAGTACGTCCAACATTTTGCCTCAATTACTCCGCATTAAAATGGCTCCAGTACGTCCAACATTTTTGCCGGACATAATATTTTCATTATGTACATGCTTTGTAAATCCGCACAGAAAATTTGACTAGAATCAGAAGCACAATTAATGATCCTGTTTAGCAAGCTCAATTTCATTGGTACAAAATGGTCTTGCATTCCATAGCACTCATACAACGGAGTAACCTTCGATAGTGAGCGAGGCCATTGAAGTGTAAAACTACTGAAACTGTACAATTCCGTCCTTTTACAAATTCTACATTTGTCATTTTGAGCTTAATGGAATCCAATCAAATCTAAATTGCACCATGTAGCACATAGTTAAGATAAATATGTTTGAAGTATTGGAATTACAAATCATTTGTGAACTGCTAAAAGGTCAAATAGATGGTAAATGCTATAAGAATAATGACTTAATTTTTTTCCATGAGTACATAAATGATAAAGTAGAGGTATTAGATTTGACTTATATTAAGAAAGGTAGAGGCAGACCTAAAAAGACTTTGTTAGAAAATATTATATATGATATTTCTTTATTAGATTTAAACGAGAATTTGACTTTTAATAGAACACAATGGAGAAAAAAGATTCATGTAGCCGACCCCGCGTAGTGGGATAAAAACTTGATGTTGTTGTTGTTGGAGTACATAAATGATAAACCTCAATACATATAAGGCTACTTCTCCAATTAACTCTTTCCTTGAAAGCTAAACATATACAAGGGTAGAAAAATTCTAATGCCATACTGGGAACTGGAAACTAACAGATATAAAAACGCAAAAGCATTATATATAAACAAACTAAATTGGTGCAGAGCACGTACCTTTTGATCTACAGCAGATTATATACCGATCATTCTTATATCAATAATAGACCATACTAAAGTTTGATGCATGAAATCCTTGGCACCTCAAGCTCATTAGTTATTTTCTTATGCAACATTGCCCTAACTCTTTTGATCGTCCTTAGAAATCTCTCTCTTTTAATTCCTATTTAGTTTAATACCTATTGATACTATATGAGGTGTGATATCTATCATATCAAGTTTTTAAAAAAAGTTGAAAAAAAAATCTATCATATCAAGTATCTGATGTAAAACGGGTATGCAGGATTGCTACTTTGGAGAGGATCTCCTCTCAAAAAAAAAAATTCTGGCTGAAACTGTTGGACAGCAGATTTCAGCTTTGGGATTGAAATCTGAGTGGAATTTCAGATTGTTGCTGGAGACGTGGGGAGTAAGAGTGGGCAATCCTTGTATGATGAGGAAGCAATCACAACCCCTCCATAAATCTGAACTTGTCTTATAGAATCTGAGAAAAACAATCTCAGATTTTTTTTTTACAGAAAACCTGAGAAAAAATCTCAGAATTTGGTAGGCTTGGATGAGGAGAACATGGAGGAGTCTAGCCGTGAGAAGGGAGGGAGTTTGGGAGAACTGAAGCGGCAGAGTCCAAGGGAGGCTGAGGGAAATTCAGGTTCGGCCAACAGCAGGTTTGGCCTTCTCATTTCTTCCGTGACAGGCTTGGGAAATCAAATAGAGAAGTGGTGGGGGATTAAATCCAGCAAAGGGAAATTGGGTTGATTTGTTTCCAACCGGACTTTTCCTGTTGGAATTAATCAAATAGAAAGAGGTGTTGACCTTATTTTTGCTCGAATCCCCTTGAACATCTTTGATCAAATTAGTCGAACCCCGTCGAGCTCAAATTCGAGCTTGAATCGACTCGACTCGAGACGGATTAGACTCGACTATGTTCAATTGGACTCGACCATTTTATTCTGGTCGTGTCGTGCCCCATTTGATTTAAATTGATTATTATTTTGGACTCAATTTCGTGCGATCGATTTCGTTGCGCCATCTCGAACCAAAATTGACTTGAATCAAGTCAAGATTAGACTTGAGCTTAGCCCAGTCTTAGCCAATTTCAATTTGATTCAACCTAATTTGAGTCTGGTATGAGCCATTTGACTTTCTGAGTTTTTTTTGAATTCATTCTCTACATCAGGAAATTCCCTCGACGGTTGTGATTTAACGAAATCCCCTTTTCAGCCAAAATCTCGCGTCTCAGGCGATCTTCTGCGGTTCGAGCAGACATCGAGCAGTGATCGAAGCCGTTTAAGGAATTTTCGAGGGGCTGGAGCGCTAAGACGAAAAGAGGCGGGCTTCCTCTTGCGGCAACAAACTCAATTTACTCAGAAGGAAGCTTTCAGCTTCGGCACTCTCACTCACGCCTGCTCCCTCTCGCTTCCTCACGCCCGAATTCCATTTCTCTCACGCTCTCGCGAACCTCTCCCCCCCTTCTCTGTTCGCACGACGCCAGGGTCAAACCAGACGAGCTCTTGCGCCGCACGCCTGGACCGATCCCTGCTCCCGTCGACACCGAACCCGACTCCTCCTGGACCGATCCCTGCTTCGACGAAACCGTCCCGACGCCTCCAGCCAAGGCAGGAAGCCTTGTCGTCGGCTCTCGCCTCTCGATCTCCCTCCTCCGAACCCAAGCCCAGCTCCCGTCGTTCCTTGTGCGCGAATCAAAGCCGGACTTGTCGCCTCCCTGTCTTGGCCGACCTATCTCCTCCAAGAAGCTGGTACGTGCTTCTCCTCTACCTCCTTATCCTTCTTCTTATTTCATTTTTTTTTCTTCTTCCACTTCCACTCACTCTTCTTCCTTTCTTACTACTTACCCTCTTTCCTTACAAGATTTGAGAATGAGATCTGCTCGAATTTTCTTTCTTTTTCATTGAGATAATTATCTCGTGAATCATGAGAAGTTTTTTTTTTAATATTATTATTATTGTGAGGATTGTCTAGACGATCTCAATCTAGTAGGTGTGCAAATCAGGTTTCCCTAATGATTTTGTTTTGTTTGATCTTACAAACATTACACATGAGATGTTTGTAGTAATGCTTACTCAAAAAGAGGCAGGACAATGTGGGCTTGTTCTTAATCTTTTTATAATTTGTTGAATAGATTGTCTGTTATTGGTGATATATGTGTATTTGCATTAGTTATGTGAAGAGCATGAGTGTATCTAAATTCTCCTTTACCTGTTTTGACTTTATGGGGAATGGCATGTCGAGCACCGTGTCCGAAAATATCCATTTGGTTTATGTTTCATGTGAGAATTTCTATGGATTTAATGCAACGGATAACTATCATTGGTAGATTCCATGAGTATTGTTGAAAGCAGTTTCTTTTCTTTTGTGATTGCTATCATTATAAAGGATTCTTTCTCAGAGAACCTTCTTTTTGGTAAGAGTTGAGTTCTCCATTCCAAATTTCGTGGAGAATGAAAGTTTCTTAGCTCTTGTAGTTGGCGCTTGATTCAAATTTTGAGACAATATGTTGAATGGAAAGGGTCCAATTGTTATTAAAAGCACTTGAAAAGTATAAACATGAGACATCTCTTTTAAATTCTACGGATGACTGAAATAAAGTCTCAAAGCATTCTCATATAAAGTAAATTTATGCTCTCGTTTTCACACACATATACTTTTGCATTTGATATTAAAATCTAAGTAGATGTTACACTGCCATTATTATGACTTGTTGAGTTCATTTGCTTAGCTCCTTTATCACCGAACACGATACCTTTGAACTTATTTATGGCTAGTGATGCTTGCTTGGTTATAACTTGGTGTTTGTGATATTGCCTTAAAGAGATATTTCTTGTATTGAAATTTGTTTTCTTGCTTTACTATTCGAGCATGAGCTGGAAGATTTTATTTCTTGTCCATGGAGGATGAGAGAATAAAAATCATTCATATTCTTAAAATGATTTGGTGTGATAAAATATGTTTGCATTGCTATCATTTTGAGGTAAGTTTCCTGTAGAACTCCTTGCTTGAAAGATGACCTATATATAAGGAAATTTATATGGTTTTGTTTGACAAATAAATGCATAGGTGCATCTCTCGGTGATTGCTCGCCCATCCGTTGTTTATGCCATTATTCTAGATCAGACATTTTAATTGAATTTGATAGTTGTGATTAGGTTTCTCAGTTTGCAAACAACAGATGTTTTGTTCTTATTCATACCTTTTCAAAAGGCCGTCTATGGTGTAATTGCATGAATAGTCTCTCGTTGGTGCTTCATTAGTGAATTCATATTTAGATAAATTATTATGGGCAAGTCTAAAAAATACATATATTTCATTCCCTGTTTATAAAAATAAATATATAACTCATTTCCTGGCTATCATAGTCAATATCATGCAGTTTTCGTGGCAAAAAAAAAACAAAAAAATTATTACCATGTTATGAGCTTTTCATTTGGGAAAATTAGGCTAGATGATTTTTGTGAAGAATGGATATGCTCTATAGTAAGTTTTATGTTGTCGAAATCATAATTTAAGTATAAAATCTATAGAAGCTTTTATTTCCTGATGGCTATCTTATGTGATGTGAGTTTAATGTTTTATATGCACATCTTTCATTGCTTTGTTGTGAAAAATTCCTACAGTTTTTTTTGTGAAACTTTGCCTTTTTTTTAGAACTTGGTCGGTGATATTAATAGTTTCCTTTGAAAATTTTGAGAGATTACATTCTCTATGTCAAAAGTTGTTTGAGCTCGTCAGAGATTTCATTTTACTAGTATGAATGGGTATATGGTTGCTACCTTATTACTTGAAATACTTTTATTCCCTCTTGTTTGTAGCTTTTGGGAGGAAAATCTTTATCTAGTGGAATTGATTCATGGACATAAAATTTATTGAAACTATAATTTCCATGAAAAATTATGATGCTATGTTGATCTTTATTTTCCATAATATACAAGGTTTCTTGCATCAAATAGGGCAATGCCGAGATGTATTGAAGCAACTTTTCTCATAATAGATTCTATAGAGTTTGGTCGTTTTGTAAGTTAGCATGCAATGAGAAGTGTTGGAAACTCGTTGGCTAGTTTAATTTTTTTTTTCATATTGAATACTTGTTGGTAGAGTTGTGGCGAATTATTTTTGTAAAAAAAAAGAGGTTTTATGTACAACACTCTTTTATTTTTCGGCATGGTTTTTTGATGGATTGAGTCTTTTCTTCTTTTTCCTTTCTTGAACATTTGTTGGCAAATAGTTTGAGATTTGGAAATCCTTCAAAAGTTTTTATAATCATGTGTCTTAGAAATTCATAGTGTTTTATATTATTAGAAACGTGTTCATCTGTAAGAGTTTGCGAATAATGAGATTTCTCAATTCTTCCTTCACCACTTGATTGAGTTTTGTATGGGAAATGCTAATAAGCAATTGTATTTGGAAATTCTTACATACCTTTTGTTTCAAACATAGACTTGACATGTAATCGATTTAGCATTAGATTGAATAATTGAAGAATTTTCTTGAAGCATAATGAATACTCTTATTTTATTGTTGCTTATGAGTTGTTGAGTTTTGTAGTTGCTAAACAACGATATGAATACGACATTAAGTTACGGGTAGATTATGTTAAATGATTCAAGTTTGAAGCATTATGACTACGCTTTGGCAAGTTGATTTGAAGTGCAATAGTTTAGCATCATGTACTTTTCTCTCATGTTAAGCATCCCCAATGAGCTTTTTATAGATTTGTGTTGTAATGAGACTCTTTCCTTGTTATTTTGGTAATGATCTTAGTTAAACCATATAGATGTCATTATTCACAATGAGTATTTGGAAGCTTTTGAACATGATATTGTCTCTTTACATTTCATATAAATGATTGGAATAAGTTTAGAATATCTTCTTATAAAATTGAGTAATGTTTTTTATCTAATTTGTGTGAGATGTTGTGGTTGTTTTATGCATCGTCGCTTGTTGTGACATTTGAGTTTCTTTTGAAGGGTCTTATGAGTTGTCTTATATTTAGAGAGCTTTATGAATGTTTTTCTTCGCTTTTATTGAAGACTTCTTACGATTCGGTTTGTGTTGCCAGTTTGGGAAGTCTCTTTGGAGTGAAAGATGTTTTATTTTGCTTTGGTTGGAGCGATTTATAAGCGTTTTTTTTTTTGGGTTTGTTTTATGCGACGAATTTTATAAGTGCTTTGCAATGAGAGGTTTTTATAAAACCTTCTCGTTGGAAAGCTTTGTGGTTTATTACCCCACTCCAAATGAAGGGTGAGACACTTGATTGTAGGTTGTTTTTTTTTAGTAGAATTTTGTGTCAAGATAGGGGATTTTGGTAAAGGATTTTGGTAATTTTTTTTTTGTGTCAAAACAAAATGAAAAGAAAGTGATTTTGGGTAGATAGATTTTGGGAAGTTTTGTGTAGTAGTCCATTTAGAAATTCCTGTGAGTTATCTTTGAGATCTATAGTTTTGTGATTAGACTTATTTAGTAAGGTCCCTTAGTGTCTTTTGAGGGTGATTAGTGCTTTCTCATTTGAGTGAGATTTTCTTAACGTTTATTTCAAAATGAGTCATTAGGTTGGAACACTAGGAAACTTTGGGCTGGAAGATATTTAGTGTCTCTTTTTTATAGCTTCTTTGATTGGTCCCTACTCGTTTAGATTTTCTCCCATTAATGTTAGTTTCTAAAATATAAAATTTCGGGATAAATATAAAACAAAAGAGAATTTAATTGTAAGGCCAGTTTTAGAAGTCCTTTTCTCCCTTAATTATTGTAGACTTTGTTTAGAGTGTGTTGTGGGTAGGTGCGTCCAAACGTATCAAGTGCCTCGTTTGGAGTGGGAACAGCAAAGGGCATTGTTGCTGTTATAGGATGCACTTGACTTCTACGAAGTGTATCCAATAACAACAATGCCTACACCCCTTTTTTGTATTTGATTTTCGTTCTTTTTATATTCTTCGCATTTAGTTGTCTTTTGCTTAGCTTTGCCAGTTTCTTCATTGTTTCTCTCGCATTTCGGTACTGCACACCTACAAACTAAGGAGAATCCACAGACATACGACTCGATAAATAATAAAAGGTACGTTCTAGTTTTTATTGCATTTTTCATTTCCTTACACTGTTATTTATTTATAGAACTGCTCTACTAACTCTCTTTCTTTTGTGTTGCGAGGTACCTTTTGGAAAGCAATGGACAAGGAGCACTTGGAGCTGGAGCTAGGACAACCGAATCCAAGCATCAGTCGTCCCTACCCATCTGGTAGGGGCGCTACGGGCGGAACCACCGGGTCGTAGCCCCCGGTGCTGTAAGTTTACTAAAACTTAGAAAACCTTTAGGGGCCTAGATGATTGTACGCCTCCCACCCCTAGGACCTTAGAAACTTCAATTATATACTTATGACTGCTTTTGTTTTATTTTTAGATCCCTAAATCCTTTGACATCCGTGTAGAAGTCTTAGGAATTAGAAGAACAACACCACTTTTAGTCCTACAAACATTAGTGACATCTAAGGACAAAAATTAAGGACCGAGTCTTAGAAAACATAGACTTAGGGTGCATGTTCCTTATAGGATAGAGACTTTAAAACAAAAACCTAGTGACACGTTTTCCTAGATTTTGATTTTCTTTAATCTACTAATAATCAACCAACTAACTTTAATCTAATTCTTAAAAATCTATTAAAACACTTAATTCTTAACTAAGTTTTAATTAACATTCATAATCATTAAATCATAAATTTAAATCATAAACCTAAATCAAATCTAATTAAACTAATAATTAACCCATTACCAATCTAAGATTTAAAAGAAATAGATCTAATTAGGAGATCAAATTTTAAATTAAAATTCATTAGAAGGAAAACATTTCTAAATATCAAACTTTAAAATAACCTCTAAAATCAATTAACAAACTTGATTAATAAACGACTAATATACTCTTTTCTTTTCTTTTTATAACCAACTAAAATAATCCAACAAAGTTAATTATCACTGGGTAACCCAGGCCTACGAGGCTATTAAGTTAGCCCCAAGGAGGGTGAAATAAACCTCACGGCCTCGGTGTGAAACAAAGATGATAGTTAATTAAACATTAAAAATAAAACATCCTAAAAATCAATCCTAAAACACTAATATTTGAACTTTAACCAAAATATTTCCTTAACCTCTTTCAACAAATCAAATACAAACAACTTTAACTAAATCATCCTATATAGGACCTACCAAAACCACACAGCCGACACACACATAGATGAGTTTGCTAGGACACGACTATTAGCTTTAGGTTAGGCTGTTGTTCTGCTTTACTTTTCTGTATTTTGTTGTGACGCTCTGCATGTGACTCGTGTGCTGGTTATTGTTTTTGCTACCTGTTGTAGCTTTTCTGCTGTGTTATTTTTGTACTGCTCTCTTCTAGTTTTTTTTTTTTTTTTTGCTTTCTGCACTGTGATTGTGACGTTAGAATACCCATAGGTTAGGCACGCT
This sequence comes from Dendrobium nobile, assembly GCA_022539455.1. Classification (NCBI taxonomy): domain Eukaryota; kingdom Viridiplantae; phylum Streptophyta; class Magnoliopsida; order Asparagales; family Orchidaceae; genus Dendrobium; species Dendrobium nobile. Next base: position 70,532,980 of record CM039736.1, read on the forward strand.
CTCTTATACTAATGTTGTCTTCCTGCAGGTGGTCGTGCTCATATAGCGTTAAAGGGGGCTAAAAATTAATAAATCATATATAACTGCTTTAGGTACCTGCTTCAGCTGCTTAGCCCCTAATAATCAGAGCACGGCCAAGTGATTGATGTGCGCATTTTAATTTATATATATAACTGCTTGGATGGATTTTTTTTATTATAACTGCTTAGGATAACCCCTGCAGGAGAGTCTAAATTTTCTTTTCTTTCTGTTGAAATGTATTTGATAGTAAACTTTGTGAAAATCGTTAAAATGAGGCATTTTTAAAGAGATAGGGATCCAAAGGGAAAAGTAAACCCCCACAGAGGGTTTCCTTTTTTCATTTGGATATCCTTTTGGAGCACCCACTACGAGGAGTCCAAAGGGAAAAGTAAACCCCTACAGGAGGTTTCCTTTTTCATTTGGGTATCCTTTTGGAGGATCCACTACGAGGAGCCGGAAGGAAAGAAGACGATCCAATGACGAATCAAGGAAGTGAAGAAGAAGATCAAAGCAGTAAAAATGCCTTATTTTAGGATTTGCGTCGTTCCCGGGTTGTTGTCGGTGGAGCCCGGCCACCATTACTTTCTGTACTCTGTGATGTAATATTGTATGGCACTTGCCATGGACATTCTTTTTCGTGGGATTTGTTTCTGTGTTGTGATTTACTTAATTTGTTTGCGCAGTAGAACCGGCATGCTTTTTATAGGTTTCTTTCTTGCATGTGCTTGTGTTTGATCGCTAGGCTCTTTAGGGATAAAATTTTTATACTCGTAATTATTAAATAAAATTTTAAGATTAACTCACATAGAAACATAACGACCCTAGGGAATAGCCGGAATCGTCCGGGGGGGCATGCATGCATTCTCTCTTCTTTTAGACAAACTTCCCCGCCTGCGGGTAGAGTCCGGATAATCTGGCCTATGAGGATGAAGTGCCGGACCTGGGGAAGTTTAGTCATTCAAAAAACTATTTTCTATAAGCCTTTTTAAAATTTCATACATCATTGATTTGGAGACTTTAATCAGCATAAATTGCATTAGTAACTAAATAAAATTAAGATTTAATTGCATTAGTTTTAGGAGCATTATACCACTCATAAATGTGGGATCACTTAGGAATCTCTCTAGTTTGTCGATCCCGAATTCAGTGTCTAAACTACTCACCCATCATTCATATGGACTGAACAACATGGATTTTACACGTTTAGGAGGTTTTAGCTGGCTTCCTTTGTCAGACAAGGAATAAGTCCAGGATTGCATTAGTTAGGTCGTAGATGCTAGTGTTGTATGTGCAGCACTACATCCTTTATAGATTTAGGGTCTAAAGGTGAGGGGTACGAGTGTACCTCTATACACCTTATCGGTGGGTAAGTTCTCCATTCCTTCGGAGACTCTAAATCCTACCCATCTGCGTCACGTAAGTGACGTCACTTCCTTCTTTCTCTCGTGCATGTTAGAATGCTTCGTCTCTCTCTTTTTCCCCAGTTTTCTCTTCTTCAAGCCGGCCGGATGTTGACTGAACCTTGTGTGATTGATCGAGCCAAGTTGGGACATTCCCCTTTGATTAGGAAAGCCTAGAAATCCCTTGCACTAAACCCACTTTAGAGGAGATAATCTAACGTCCTTAATCGAGAGTTTTCTTAGATCGAGGTCTAAGATGTAATTAACTACGGGGGCTTGCGCCCGTAGGAAACCGATCCCCACAATCAAATAAACCCTATTCGATGCTGATGTATCGAATAGGGGAAATCTCATGAACTTTTGGGTTATAGATATTATTATCCATCGAGGTTGGTAGGTGAAAGCCGCTATCCTCCATGGCTAATCGTATCTATAACTCCATCTGCTCTTCCATCGGCCTGCTTGTGTCGATTCTAAAGGTCTACGACCATTTTGTCCTACGGGATAGTGTGATCGTACCCTTTGCATTCGAACCACATGAGCAGAATCCTTTCGGAGACCCACAAGAGGCATGAGGGAATTTCAGTTACGGGGCAGAGAGAAGATCCAGGATTTATTTCCTAAGTCATAATGAGATTATAGGAAATAATTCCCGGTTTTCTAATGCCAGCAAGGAGGTTTAATTAGAGGGGCCGGCAGTTTTTAGAAGGGATTTCACAGCAGATTTCGGCCAAGGGAGAAAGTAAGAAGACTTGGAATTATTTCCTAAGGAAGGGCTTGGTTTTAGGAAATAATTAAAAGCAAATTAATTGGGCTATTGAAGGGGGGGCCAGTGGTTTCAAAGCCAGAAAAAGGGATGTAATGAGGTGATTTAATGCTTCTTAGATTTGAATTTAAAATTCAGATTTAGAATTCAAATGAATTTAAATTAAGGACTTAATGGAATTTGCTTAATGTTAGGGAATTAAGGAAAGAACCAATTAAACCCCTTTTTTAATTTGAAATTCAAATCGGATTGAAAATAGAAACTTTCCAAAAATAGCTTTCATAAATTAGGAAAGATTTCGAATTTCAAAATACATGATTTTGAATTTGAAATCAGCCCAAAACATGAACACCCAAATTAGGCAAGAATTTCAATTGGGATGAGGTGGTGGATGGTGGCCGGTGGCTAGAGATTGGGCCGGCGGCATCCAAAAGGGGTGTTTGGCCGTGAAGTTGAGGGAGGAGGAAGAAGAGAAAATCTGAGGATTTTCGTTGCTTTGATTCCACCACCTTGTTAATCTTCAAGACTCGATCTCCACAACAACGAATAGATCAAAGAGAACTAAAAGAAAACGAAATACAAGAAACCTAGAACTCACAAAGAGATCTAGTTTCCCCTGCGAACTCACTAAGAGATCGAGGAGAGTGAACTCACTAAGAGATCACCATGAACTCACTAAGAGATCAACAAGAACATAAAATTTTCATTATCAATAATTCATCATCTAATACAAGAGAAGGGGTCTCTATATATAGCCCTCAAAAGAAATTAAAAGACACATTTGCCCCTTGGGCTTACATAAGACAAGAGGGTAAAAAAGGAAAATTGCAAAAATTAAATAAAAATACACTTAATAAACTGAAATGAAATAAAGTGATCTTGGCTGTCGATTTACGCCGCCGTCTGTGATAGATGTGCCAAATCTTTGTACTGATGTCCGCATCAGTATCAGTTAGTTTTTTAGGATTATTGATTATAATTTTCACGTCCAATAAAATCACATATAATTTACTCTCCTAAGTCTATCATCTTGTAATATTAATTCTGATTTAATCACTGTATGCTCAACTTTCTTTTCATCCATAGCTCCCTTCGGAGATGATGGGAGGGAGTTTTCCAGAGACCTTGATTCTACCCTTGCCGGTGGGTGGGGGAAGTTTAACTTGAGAATATGTGAGAAAGCAAAGGATGTTGGAAGTTTCTAGAAACGATTAATTGCGTAACTGCCTAATTGGAACTAGAAGTTCATCGGTAATCAATGCAAGAATGCAATTACTACATACAGAAATTTTGACGAGAATGCCTCATCTTCATTCTTTCGCTTTAGATTGGTTCTTGTTTTGGGGATATGACTGTAACTTATCCCAAATGAAACACAAATCTCAATGCAAAATGGTCGAAGTTGAAAATTCCCACCAGTAATTTTGATAAAGAAATCCTTAATGCAATTAATTGCATTCTTCAGGTACCTACACTTCCACTTGGAGGGATATCTTGTCTGGGGGTCAATTTTATTTGGTTTATACATAAATTTATCCCACAGAAAGGTGCAGTTAGCTCTTACTCCAAAGTACCCCATTTGTAAATTAGCCACAATTGCACCTTTATCTTAATTTAATTAATAATGTTTCATTAAAAAACTGTCCATTTTAGTACACCTAAGCAATGCATAATCATCTCTCATATATTATGATTAAACACTCATCTTAGCTATCTTCTCTTCACTGCAGGGAAGCAACCTCCGAAGTAACGAGTTCAACTTGACACTGCATTGTCATGTCATGCCTAAAACTGTCAAAATCTCGGCCGATAAGATTGCATTGACTGGCTATCGTCTGCCTGATGAGCACAGATAGGAAAAGGCTTCATACTGAATGGTGCTGTTTAGTTTCATACTTCTGCAATTCAATGGCAAATCTCTTTACTAATCTTTTATTTTGCAGCTAGAATTTCCTGCGACTTAGGCTTCGTTTGGAACCGTTTTTTTTCTGCTTCTTGAAGCAATTTTTTAGTATAAAAATTAAATTTTTTAACTAAAAAACTGCTTCAAAAAACAGTAAAAAAACCGTCCCCAACGAAACCTTAACTAATGGTTAACAGCAGTCCCTCATAACCATTACAGAAAGGCCATCGTGATGTGTGATAAGTAAGTCGTACAACATTAAAAAGTAATATCATTTTATTGTCTGCTTAGCTTCAGACTTCCGCAATCCAGTACTGCTTTGATATGTTGATTTCAAATGTTTTTAATACAATTAACATCTGTATCATTAGCTTATTGCAATAATTTGCAAATGTTTCTACTGCTATTCGGTAAAATAGATGCATGTTGATAGGAAATACTTGACGATTTCAAGTAAATCCTATCAATTTCAGAAAATCAGCGAAAAATTCTTCCAAACTCCAAAAGATAACCAGAAAAATAGTAATTTTATTGCAAGAATCAAATAGATCGGAAGAAAATAATAAGATACAAGTGATCCTCTATTCAAGAGGAGGATCAATCTCTCCCAATCTCTAGACCAATCTAGAGCCCAAAACCTAAACCTAAGAGATCCCAATATCAGCCAAATTCAAGATGCCATAATCCTAAGAAAACAAAGTATTTAATGCATACAAATCAAAAGAAAATCCCTAAACAATCCCTTCATTCAAATTTCCCTCCCAAATCCCTCAAAAATCCTTCCTAAAATGCTCCGTTGGCTTTGGCAGCTCACGCGACATGCACAAGAGGCGGAGAAATTTCGCCTCTGTTGCACTAGGCCGGTCCCGTGTGGACCGGCTGGACCGGTCCAATGGACCGGTCTAACAAATGCTAATTGTTATTCCAATGGGAACAATTTAACATGCCATTCTTGAAGGAAATGCGTAATTGTTCCCAAGGGTTCTGCATCTGGATGGGTTTTGTTAAGCAGGATAGTTCACAACGGTATGGGCACATCTGTGAGAATGATTGGGTCCTGAGCTGAGGTATTCCGACTCAATTTCAACATGGAAATATATTGCTGAACTTGTTTTGAGATTTGCTCTCGAACTGTTTGAATCTAAACATGTTAGAATTTGAATTAAGCTATATTGAAATAGATTATTTATAAGCACTTTGGGTCCTACTCTGCATCCATCATGGAACTGGACGTCCAATTCTGAGATTGCGTAATATTTCTTTTACCTTCTTGCAGGCCACACGATTTACGCTTACCATTTTGCAGGGCTGCCACCTTTCTACTGTTATTGGAGGTTGGCTGGCCTTCATTCGTCAGCAGTCTGGAGAGCGATGATGCTTCCTGTTTTATTCTTTTTTGCAGCGGTCACTGTTGAGAGGTACATGCTGAACTGTTCACACACACCTACGAGGATGCTAATAATTAATGATTATAAGTTTGTCATTAGGTTTTTACTGTTTCTACTGTTTCTTAAAGCGGTTTTTTAGTATAAAAATTTTAATATTTATGCTAGAAAGCTGTTTTTAGAAGAAAAAAAAACTGTCCCAAATGAATCATAAATCTATACGCAAGCTTATATTTTATGCAGCTCGTTTTGATATATTGGTTGTGAGTTTTGACTACTAATCAAGAGATCGTAGATTCGAAGCTTATGTGATATGTGTACGAGTTTACCTTAATTAGCTCAAAAGTCCCCTAAAAAAATAAACTTATATTTGTATTGATTTTGCTAAATTGTGTAAAAGTAAAAATTGTTTTGTGGAAGAAATTGTGTTGGTAGAGAGAGAGAGAGAGAGAGAGAGTGTGTGTGTGTTTACAACCTTTGTGATAAATTACACCTCACTTACGATCAAAGTCGTAATTAAAAATAGGCGGGGGGTATAATTTGTTAGGTAGAACATTCATAACATTGTTTAGTTGATAATGCTTATGTTATCTTAATTGATGTGAATCTTATGCAACGCTCAAGTAGAAGTCACCATTGATGATATATATATGAGGAAATGGATTCATGTAGCTGATCCTACACAGTGGGATAAATGCTTGATTTTGTTGTTGTTATTGTTGTTGTTATATATGTGAGGATTCATTCACATGTTATCTTAATCAATTCATCTTTTGATTGAATAAATATGATAAACATATTCTTGAACTACAATAAAATCATATGCTCCCTCATGTCTGGGATAACTCTTTCATGTCATATTAATTTTCATGAAAGATTGTAGGCATCAACTACAAGGATTATAATGCCTATACTTTTTGTAGTTTATTTTATATTTTAGTGCTTAGACTTGTATTTCTTGATATAATGCTTATATTTTTTTTCATATGTAATATTTATTTTTAAATACAACATCAAAATATAATTTATTTATTTTTTCAAATTTTAGGTGGTAATGTGTAACAATCAATTTTGTCTTTTTTTTTTTTATCTTTTTTATGAATTGCGCATTCACTTGTTTTATAATTCTCCACTCATGATATTTTTTATATATTCTTACATCAATTGAATATTTAAAATTCTTTTTAGTATATATATGCACAAATTCATGGAGAGAGAGTTTTACTCTAAATTTTATTTATATAACTAAAATATATTTGTCATCATTAAAAATGAGGAAATTGTTAATACAATGAGATTAAGCTTATAATCTTAATTTTTGTGGTTATAAACCCTTTTTTTTTTTTAGTTTAAACCCACAAATGGGCCTACATGTTAATTTCAAAAATCGGTTACAAGATCCTTAGAAGGACCCACCAGCTCACTACTACTCCGAAGAGCTACAATCAAAAAGAAAAATAAAAAACCTAAGAGCCAATGTTTTTTTTTCCTACAGTTACAAAAATAACAAAAATAAGGATCTTTGCTGAGAGAGGTCAGCACCCAAAAAAGGAAGTTGCGAAAAGTAGCGTTCAGCTCAATCTTCCTGCACAAAAAAGGAGACAGAACAAAGGAAAACAATTGCAAACAAAAGAAAGGGAGACACTTACAGTGATTAGTACACTTGAAGGATCTGTTAACCAATAACCTGCAAAAAAGTCTCCAGAAAAGAACATTAAAATGGATCCTATGCCAAAAATAGATTAGTTGATCAGAAGAATTACTGATCTCCTTAATCCAGTGATTAAGCGTAATAAACAGAGGAACTAACAGATTTAACCAAAAGAAGAAATCATAACAACAATGAAGATTCACATTGTCCCAGATACAACCAACGCCGAGCATACCATCAAAGCAGGAACCAAAGAAAGGAGGCGGAGGAGAAAAATTCCAGCACCCAACCAGAAAACGTTCCAGAATGAAGCAAGCAAACCAGGATAGTGTGCTAAATGGCTTTTGGCTAAGCTTAAAATTGTAAATATGTATTAAAGTGTATTTATGACTCAAGTAGTTGTTGGCTCAATTTGCTTAAGGCTTCGTTTGTGACTGCTTTTTTATTGCTTTTTAAAACGGAGTTTTAGTACAAAAATAAAAAAATTTGTACTAAAACTCCGTTTTAGAAAACAATAAAAAAGCCGTCCCAAACGAACCCTTAGTGAACCTATTTGCCATTACAACATAAAGCTTCAAGTGTAGAATATTTAATTTATTGCTTGAGTCAGAAATTGTTTATTTTTTAGGTGTTAGAATGTTAATCTGATTTATAGGTTCTCATAATAAAAAAATAAAAAATTAAGTTAATTGACTAATAAGAATAATTGAATATTTCAAAAACTAATCATATTATATAATTTAGGTTTGATTTATTAAGATATCATTTAATTAATAAAAATTAATCTTACTTTGATTAACAGTATTTGTGTTTCTTTTATATTCATGAAGTAGAGATATTTCTACCACTATAGCTCAGTTTGTGCTCTTTTCTTCTCTACATTATTTATTTATCAAATTTTATTTCTTACAATCATTTATTAATCTTACATGAAAAAATCCTAAAATAATTGATTGCTTTTGGTGGCAAACTTAAAGAGAAAATTAAAGAAAAGTTAGAATCTTTTTTATTGTGAATCTCTTTGAAAATATTTAATATTTTTTAGATCATTTAAAAAGGGAGATTGTAAGTCAAGGTTGTGCTAACTTATGATATTATTTTATTTGCATACAAATCTCATAATTTGAATTTTATAACCCAATTGCTTGAGTTTTATATTCTTTTACTTGTGTTATTCAAGAAGGAAAATAAAAAAGTTTATATTTTAATTTGATTATTTGATGCAATTATTTTGTTTAAATAAATTAAATATTTTGCTCCATATTTTGGTATAGCTTAATGGATAAAATTATAAATAAATTTTACTTTTGATTACATAATTTTTAAAATATCTCATTGAAAATATTTAATATTTCTAGATCATTTGAAAAGAGAGATTGTAATAAGTCTAGGTTATACTAATTTGTGATATTAAATATCATAATTTGAATCTCATATTACAGTTGCTTAAATTTTATGTGTATTGTGAAAGATAGAAAAGAAAGAAGTTGATATTTTAATTTGATTATTGTATATAATTATTTTGTTTAAAGAAATTAAATAGTTTACTCTATAATTTGGTATAACATAATGAATAAATTTAGAATAAAAGCTTTATATCAATTAAATAAATATCATGCTTCTTCAAGAATATCTAAATGTACTTTGGCTCAATCATTTAGGTCAAAATCTATTACTTATACTCTATGTCATAATGAACATAATAGTGAAGAGAAGCAACACCTTCCATCCACAAACTACTGAATAAACTAAGGTGGTGAGCAGGAAAATGGTGCACCTTTTGTAGGGATTTAGTATGCAAAATCTAAAAATCTGATGTGAAAGTTTATTGTGCATCTATTTTTCTTTTAGAAAGACAAATCATAGTTTAATCAATTAAGATCAATTCAAGGCATGCTTTGGATATCAACTTTAAATTCTATTTTGCTTTGAATTCTTGTACCTCAAATGTCAAGGAAAAGCCTCTGGAGAGCTAGAAGATTTATTGAGAAGATCGAGAAAATTCACTTCAAAATTGAGGTATGTCTGATGACTATGCAATAGCATTGTAAGATTCAATATGACATAGTTCAAGTAGAGAAGAAGTTCAAAGAAGAAGAATTTTTTTTGGAATCCACATCAATAATGAGAAATTGAAAGATGAAGAAAAAAACCTAACCTACAACATGTCCAAAATGTTGATGAGGCAAGGAAAATTTCCATTGATTGGAGTTTCCCACTTGCATGGAAATCAAGTTGGTAGTGAATGCATAAAATTTGAAATCTTTTGAGCCTCAAATGTTTTGTTTAAGGTAGAAGATTTTTTACCTAATCTTGATGACCTACTACTAGGCCAAGATGATCATCTCTACAAGCACCAACTTTTCAAGAAAATGGTTACAACTACCCAAAGAGGCACCAAGGTCATTTACAAAATCAATAAAAAAGGATAGGTGGAATCCAAGACAAACTAATATACTCATGAGAAAGGAGTCAAGATACCCACTGTCCTTCATCTTGATTCAGAGGAGCAAATCGTTTCCGAAAGAGGGGATGCATGATCAGGATTTTAATTGACTAAAAAATATGAGAACTAATCGAGGTGACTTGGATACTATATGGAGGGCCACATGAGAAAATTTATGTGTTGTAGAAAGGATCCCAACATAGGGTAATATATTATTCTCGATATCATGTGCTCATTCTACAATCAATAAATCAAGGATTGTGATAAAAGGTTGGAACATCGAGATCATGCAAGAGAATATAATAATGTTATGTTCCATTTTTTATCTTTGATAATTTTGTAATTATTGTAGTGTTGAATACATTATTATTGGACTTTAAATCCAATGGATATGATCAAGGTGAACATGTTAGAAGGATGATGATAAATTTTACTTCTCCATGCAAGAAACTACCATTTGTTTCTTCATGCAATGCAAAACCAAAGAAGTCAAATTCTAAAGGTTTGAAGTACTCCAGCCATCTACCACTAGCTCCTCCTAAAATCAAGGAAAGGTTTTTCCCCTTCACTTCTACAGTCTTATTGTAACCCGCACCCTACATAAATTTAGCTTGAATTTGTAAATTGAATTTGAATATTGTAGTGTGTTTGTTATTTATTATGTTCGCGAATGTATAAATAATGATTAAAATGAATGAAAAAAAGCTTAATTGTTCCATCTTAAACACATCTCCTTCCACTTGCTGGTGGTTGCTTCCATAGAAGCTTGACGACTTCCATATCCTCAAGCACATAATTTCTATTGTGAGAAATCATGTAAGATTATTTGCTATGTTTTTTCTATAGTACCCAATTTGCATCTTCTACTATGAGCCGACGATATGTGTCTAATTCCATGATTGAATGAAAATCTAATTATTTTCTTGATCATGATTTACTTGTTGTATGTAGCCACACTCCACTTCAATTTCACATTTTATCATACCCCTGCAATATTCTAGCTATTATGAAATCCTAGACACATGCTCTTAGGTTTCTTTCCTTCCCACACTCCCCAAGCCATCTTCAAAACCTTCACTATCATCTACACATCCTCTCATGCAACATCATTCATTCCTTCATCACCTCTTGGCCTCACTCATACGCCCCCTCATTATAAAATCTATAAAATAATTATTTTATGGTAGTCTTCTTTACCAACATTGGAAGCACACATCCCCATGCATCATTTTTATAAGCATCTGAAAACTACAATAATCCTACTATATCATCCTCAATTCACATCTAAAAAGAACACATCTCATTTGTATTTCACCAAATTTCCTTCCTCCACCACTTACCACTTCTTTAGCAGAGGACTGATATGCCTCGAGTCTTAGGATTTGAGAAAATAAGGTGAGAGTGCTAATGAGAGAGGGAGAGAGAGAAGATTAAGGGAAGTGCTTTCATCTCCTTGTATATATATGTTCCCTAATTTTCTTTAAATGAAATTAAGGTTTCGTTTGGGAAGGCTTTCTTCCTGCTTCTTAAAGCGGCTTTCTAGTATAAAAATTAAAATTTTTGTAATATAAAGCTGCTTTATGAAGCAGTAAGAAAGCCGTCCCAAACGAAGCTTAAATGTTTAATTGCTTGTTCCACATAGAATCCAAATTAATCCTGCTTAACTTCATCCAGCCTCCTTGATTCAGATACTCATGATCATGATCTTCTGCATATTTGAGCCAAATAGATGAAGATTTTGTCATTCACAATGATATAATATAAAAAAAAAAAAAAAAAAGATTATGCATACTACATATATATAAAATGTATGGGACTTGATAACATTTCATTTATGCACATATTATAGTGGAATTAATAAGGCATTATTATCATTCTCATTTTGATTATTTTAATCGGCATTAACTCAGAGCTTCCATGCTATCTCCATGCCCTCTTCTATCACCATCCCTTCAATCTTGTATGCAGAAAAGAAAAAAAAAATAGTACAATTTCTTTCAGTTTTCTTCATTGCAGGGAAACAAGTCACCTCTGTCTCCCATTCAAAGGTTGTGACATGCAAAAAGGCCAAGAGCTTCCACTGTTCATATAGATTAAAAATGATATGTCAGTGGGTAGTCTCCTTTCAATCAAGAGAATAAAGCCATTCAGTGCTCAACAGTGTTCTTGTTACTATTTTTGGCTCTTTTGACAACCCAAAAAGAGTTTGTTCTACTTTCTAAAAATAAGAAATATCAATCATCCAACAATAAATGATGATGTTGACAAATATCATCATAATGAAGATTAAGATTTTATTTATGGTAGTTTTATTATTATTTTTCAAAGCAATTTTTTAATACAAAAATTACTTGAGCTAAAATTTTTTGTACTAAAAAACTTTTTAAAAAATAGTGAAAAAGTTGTCCCAAACGAAGCCTAAAGCAGTTTTCTTCCTGCTTCATTCGGGATGGCTGGCTTTTTAGTACATAAATTAAAATTTTTTATTATAAAGCCGCTTTAAGGAGTAAGAAAGCCGTCCTAAATGAAGTCTAACTAAAATCTCTGAGGAGAAATTTGCTTTGTGATGCCAAATTAGCTCTAATGGTGAGAGCTAGTAGCTATTGCTTCTTTAGGCTCCCCAAAAATTCATAAAAAATGTACTTTTTCTTTTAAAAATTGAATATAATAGTATAAATAATAAATTATTTTTCAATTATATATAACTTAAATAAAATTATTTGATTTTTTTATAAGAAATCATATAGCAATGAATGGGCTTTTTTTAAGATAAATTATATAAAGATTAGATAGCTTATATTTCACTGAAAAATTTCTTTGAAATGGGAGAGAGCCGTTGCTCTTTAAAATTCAGCCGTATTCCATTAGCCAAGCAGTAATTTCGTTTTACTTTTAATTGTACATTGTACACTTCGTACTATTTGAAGGAAATGAAATCTTGTTTGGACTCTGGGATCTCACACACTTCACAACATGCTCACTTGTTAATTTTCTGTGTCTGACATTGACCCAAGCTCAAAAGTGTGAATATATACATAGAGCGAGCGAGAGAGAGAGAGAGAGAGAGTGCGTAAGAGAGAGGGGAGAGAGAGAGTGTAAGAGAGAGAGAGAAAGAGTGTGTGTGTGTAAGAGAGAGAGTGTGTGTAACAGAGTGTGTAAGAGAGAGAGAGAGGGGGGGAGGGGGGAGAGAGAGAGACCTATACGTTGCATACATGTAAATATTTAGTTATAACAAATTAATTGCCATGAAAACAAGATTTCGAACTGAATTGATTGATTTTTAGATTGACTATTAATCAAACAATTTGATTCAGTACTGGAATCAAATTCCAGCATCTATCAATAGTTTGGAGCATAATTTCAATCCTTAATCCCATCAATTCTATATACTGTTACTTGTAGATCTAATATTTCTACATGTCAATAGCTTAAACACACTGCTCAGAAGTTGAGATAGAGAGGGAGGGAGAGAGAGAGAGAGAGAGAGAGAGAGAGAGATGAATTATGAGAGTGATAAACACACCATAACAGTAGATTAATTAGCCATAACGGTATAGTAGCTTTCAGTTTCTCCTTGCAATTTCCCACAGCTTTATTGAACTGCAAGTAAGCTCTTCAGCACTAGAACTGATGCAGTTCAAGAAAGCTGTGGAAAAATAAAAAGAGAACTGTATCTTTTCAACCTCCATTGAAGACATAAAGCTTAAGAGAGAGAGAGAGGACTCAAGCAGAGGACAAGATTAGAAAGGGATATCTAACTCATACAAGAAGAGTGAAGAGAAGAAGAATTGCTAGAGTATATATAGGAGAAAGGGGAGGCTCTAAATGGTTGTGTGAGGCTGTAAAAACTCATCAATCCCTATAAGAATATAGAAGCGTGCCGTACTCTTATTGATTTTTTTTTTTTTACAAAGTTATTTTGTGTTTTCATCTTTTAATTTTCCCTTTTGAAAAGGTCGACCAGCTTTGGCCCCATGATGTGAAATTAGTATTAGAAAACAGTATTGACATGATAAAGAATCGTGATAAGATTTACAATGATAGAATTTGATTATCTTATTTCAATTCAGTTTTGGACTCATCATGAAAATTTTGATCAATATGTTTTGTGGATGTCAAAATCTATTTTATTAAGGACCTAATGCTATATATGCTACTTAACCTAAAGTCCATGGGGCTATTTTTTGGTTGTATTTGGAGTGTAAAAAAAATATAGATTTTTATTTTTTAAAATGTTTAGTTTTATGAAAAATAAATGCAAAATGATTTGGTGAGAAATTTAAAATACTTAATTGGTGTATTTTAAATTTGTTTGAATTAAGTGAATTTGAAATACACTATGATATACAAAATACTATCACATAAATTTCACCCTGCCCATCTCCGAAGTCGTCGCCATCATTAATGTTATCTCTTCCTTCGCACGCCTGCATCACTATTGTTGAAGAATGAAAGGATAATTTTATACTTTTGTTGTCATCAATAGATCATAACCAACAACTACAGATTGAACAAGCTGACATAGCATCCAAAAAACTAGGCTATGATCCAACAAACAAAATCTCTTCTATAATGAAGGTTTTACCTCTCAATTATTATCATGCATACATGAAACCATATATAATAAGGGCTCTATTATATTATAATAGAAGAAAGTTCTACAAAGGGAAAGAGACTTACACGTGTGAAACGCATATATCTAAATATTAGATAAATCAAGATTAAAGAGAACTACTTTTTCTCAGCCTAAAATTATGAAAAGAAAGACATTAAAACTATCAAAAAAGCAAGCACAATTCATCTAAGATCTCTCGCTCACACACTCTCCTTTCTTGCTCCATTGATCTTCCCTGTCTTGAATAAGTTTGATGTGCATATCTTAACTTATTGTTCTTATTTTAAATCTAGATTAAAAGTTAATATGTTTTATTATACTCTCATTTTGACATAAAAGAAACAAAGAAAAGAAAAATCAGTGATTGATATGAGGTGAGAGAGATATATATTCAATAATAAATAATGCCTCAACAACTGGTCATTAGAAAAATATACATGGTGTTGGATTATGTGACTCTTGCTTAATATAGTGAACTAATGACATTCTTGATAACTTGGTGCCATATATATAATACACACACAAATGAAAGAAACCAATAAATGAGGAACTAGTGACGGAAATAAAATAAGAGTGCCCTCCATTCAACGAGAAATAAAGCCTCAAAACCTGGTCATTGGAATATATATATATATATATATATATATATATATATATATATATATAATGTGCATGCTAGATTGGTTGTTAATATCGAAACTTTAAAAATGAGAGTGGCGCCTATATATATTTATTCAAAGAAATGGGTTAGAGAGATCCTAAAAATGAATTTGAAGGTTTTGAGTTAAGGCCCAAGAATAGGCCCTCTTCACTATGGAAGAGGAATCTTAGTCATACATTGACTTCATCAATCTATTTTAATCATCTTTAATGCTCACTTGTTAAGGCCCAAGAATAGACGGAAAGCGAAGCGGCACGAAGAAAAGAAGACGGAAACCGCGGTCTTAAAATTGGGAATTAGGACGGAAACCGCGGTCTTAAAATTGGGAATTAGGATTTTTTGGCGCTTATTATTTTTGGGCTATTTGCACCGGTTAAAACCGGTGCAAAATTAACCGTTAAAACCGGTGCAATTTGCAGCTACTTGTTTCGGTTAAAACCGGTGCTAATTGCACCGGTTATAACCTGTTTAAGTAGCAGCGGATAAAACCGATGCTAAAAGATGGTTTTGGCAGCGGTTTTAAAACCGCTCCTAACATCTGCTGCGAAAAATCCAATTTTTTAGTAGAATTTAAATCCTTGAGGAAACACTTCCCTAGCTATCAACTTAAGATTCCTCGATTGGATCCATGCATGGTTTTTATTAATCAAAGAAGCACCTTATCATACTCAAAGCATGATATTCCTCTATAGAATGTCTAATATGGTCAATTGTTCAATCCTGCTAGCTAGCTTAAAGTAATAAAATTGTAGTAAGTTTTAAAGCTTCACTTAATAATCCATGAGGAATTATAAAAAAAGCTTTAGCAAAATTGTGTATATCCAAAAAATTAGGAATACTTATCAATCTCTCCTAGGGGTGTCAATTCGGGTAAACGAGTCGGGTTCGGGTTGAACCCGGAACTGAACCGGCACTATTTAGGTCAACCTAACCCGTTTTTAAAAACGGGTCAGGTTTCTAACCCGATTCGGGTCTGGGTCAACTTGACCCGAAACGAATGACCCGAAGTTGACCTAAAATTGTTAGTTTTCAGGTCAAAATCTGGTCAATCTTTGATTTTTGGGTCAAAATCGGGTCAAAACAGGTCAATCTCGATTAACCGGGTCAAATAGGAGTTTTCGTGTCAATTTCGGGTTACTGGGTCAACTCGAACCCTACCCGATTTTTAAAATGGGTTGATCTGTTGAACCCGAACCCGACCCGTTTCGGGTCCGGATTGACCCTAACCCGAATTTTTTCGTGTCGGGTTCCGGTCGTGTCAAAAATTGACACCCCTAATCTCTCCTATACTTTTGGTAGAAAACTAGATTTAATAAATAATTAATATAGGTGTGTGAATTAGAACCCTTCTTTTTTAAGCTTAATTAGTCTATGAGGTCATGTGTGTTCATTTCAGTTTCATGATTGTGAAGAACCTCTTAAGTCCATGTTCAACCTTTTGAAAAAGGAGAGTAAATACCTTAACATTGAAAATTTCACATGGGAATTTAAGGCATCAACCTATGCAGAACTCAACCCCAATAAAAGGGAAGAATAAGGACATCATAAAGACAACTTGAAAACATTCAATAGGTATCATGGCTCTAGATCCTTTAAACTCTTAATTCACTTAAGACCTACATTGACTTTCCCTCACATTCATTGCCCCAAATTTTAGAGTCACTTTCACCATGCGGTTGTCCTTTGTATTCTATTATGATAGCTATACAAGGTTATAGATATTTCAAGTGGATTAACAAAGTCATCCATTATTTTCCAAAAAAAATGGAAGCAACTAGATTTTGCCATTGATAGGGTGATCACATGCAATGATAAAATATTAAGTATATAGAGTAAGGCATGCCAAGAGAGCAATGAATTGGTTGTGCAATGGGAGTTTTGAATCTATTTCAAAATATTCTAGTTCAAAACCTTTATAATCAAATACAAGTGGAGCTAAATAATTTAATATTAAATCAATCAACACTACAGGAATATCATTCATTACCGGCTGAATTTTCCGGCGGAACAAATTCCGCCGGTAAAACCCGAGGAGGAAAAATTTTTCTGGCGGTTTTTTTCGGTAATGAGTGATTTTCCTGTAGTGCAATTTGATTCACACCCAAATGTATAAATGTAGAAATCATGATATATAAATTAAATATGATAGAATAATATAACCAAGAGTATAATAAAAAAAAATAAAGAGTATAAGTTCAATATTTAAGGTATAATTCAAATGATAAAATAAGTAAGTGGGTATTTAAACTTATTTGATATTAATATACTTCACATAAAAATCACACAAATATAAATAGCGAGGTTCAATGGTGATGTAATATAAGCTATGAAAAGTGAAAGAGTGACCAATTTTACATACAAATAAATTATTCTACTTTATATGATAACACAAGAACATGAATTGAACTATTAAAACCCTAAACAATTAAATAAATAACTTAAAAAAAGTGTAAATCTAAGATAAAAAAAAAAAATTTAACGATTGTTTAGTACCCAACCGACCACATTCATGCTTAATCTCGACCTAGATCAAGATTCTACTAGCTTGAAACCACAAGTTAAATTAGTTAAATATGACTAATTAGTAAGATAATTAGTCTAAATATGCCTTATAAGCCTATAAATATGACTAATTAGTAAAATACTTAGTCTATATATGCCTTAGAGCTTCTCCAGCCGAACTGCATTAGGGTATATGCATGGAGTGGCTTTTTGCTCCAATGGATCGCCAAAAAATACGCCAATGGCATGCGGATGAGCAGTCCGACGCCAATATTGGCGTGAGACTGTTCACCTACGCCAAAAAAATCGCTCTATTTTTTAGCTTCGCAGGAAAGGTGCGAAACAAGAGAGCGCGGGAAAGAAGAGAAATGGAGTTCCATTGGAGATGAATTGTGGCATTTTGAAGTTTTCTGCCATTATAGAGTGAAAAATGAAGTTTTCGATTGGAGATGCTCTTATAAGTCTATAAATACCTCCAATTGAGTATGAGGGCATGAACTTACAACTTTTAATTTAAGGAGACCAATTCTTTATGTATATTTATAATCTGGTTCTTGGCATTAGATGGTTTTGAAAAAAACATAATATTTGTTACAAATTATCAATACATAACTATGGCTTTTTCACATTTAGGTGAATCGATAACTTTGTAAGGTAACAAATCAATATAGTGGGAAGACATTCAATATATCCATCTGAATAAGCTATCACACCGAGGCTTTGTTTTTAATAGAACATTTTGGTTAATAAAGACAAATTCACACACACATCACATGCACAAGACTCGAATCCAAGACCTTCTGGTTGATAGCCTAAGCTCTCAACTAACAGACTAAGGCTTCGTTTGGGGTGGCTTTTTTACTGCTTCTTAAAGCTGCTTTCTAGTACAAAAATTTTAATTTTTGTGCTAGAAAGCTGCTTTAAGAAGCAATGAGAAAGCTGTCCCAAACGAAACCTATGGCTTCATTTTAGACAACTTTTTTGTTGCTTCTTAAAGCGGCTTTCTAGTACAAAATTTTTAATTTTTGTATCAAAAAATCGCTTTAAGAAACAGGAGAAAAGCCATCCCAAATAAAATCTAAGATGAGCTGCGCCACACCAAGGCTTGATAGCTTTTTATTTTCAACTCTCCGCTATTAACCCCGTCCCAATAATGTGAAACGCTTCATCAACCAGTACTCACCTCATGCTTAAGGATTCATTTGGGACGGCTTTCTTGCTGCTTCTTGAAGCAGCTTTTTAGTTCAATAGTTAAAATTTTTGTAATAGAAAGTTGCTTTAAGAAGCAACAAAAAAGCTATCCCAAACAAAACCTAAATTGCTCCTCATCCATAATTCCATTACATTCACTGAACTGATCATCCTTCCATTGCTTTGAAATAACGATCGTCACCTCATTTACAACCAAACTAATACTCAAAATACATTGGCCCTTATCATTACATCCATAATCAAAACAAAGCTATTGAGAAATAAGTTCAAGAAATGCTATAAACTAGACTTAATTGACTCATTAGAAGCTCTTTCTTTTAACCCATAATGCTCGTCAAAAGAAAGAACATGACAATTTTGCATTGATTAGCATGCCTTAAACTAAGGCTTCACTTGGGTTGGCTTTATTAATATTGTCTAAATCAGATTTTTAGTACAAAATTTTTAGTTCAAAAAGATTTTGTAATAGAAATCTACTTTTAAAAAAAAAAAAAAAACCTGTCCCAAACGAAGCCTAAGTGGAAATACTGAACAAAATTTTTATTTTAATTATCATCAAGATGCGTCGGGATGAACTAGATAGTGCTTCCACATATTCATTCCTCAATCTTCGCTTTGGACACTATAAAGCTTGATTTGGTATTACTTTCTTACTATTTTCTAAAAACAGCTTTTTAGTACAAAAACTATTTGAACAAATAATTTGTGTACTAGAAAGTTGCTTTAGAAAGCAATACAAAAGCTAACCCAAACAAAATCTAACTCTACATGGATGTTAAAAAAATCCACAAAATGGCCATTTGCACTCACAGTGGGCATTACGAGTTCACCATCATAATATTTAGCTTAAGTAATGTGTCATTTGTTTTTTAGAATATTATGAATATCATACGCAACCCAATTCTTTAAAAAAAATATAATCAATTTAGTTATGATATTTTAATTAATGCCCATAATACAACACTAATTAAGCACCATTTTCATTACTTTTAAGACAATCAACTCCACCTTTGATGCTCCAATGGCCCTTTATGGCCAATTTAATATTATATCTAACCAAGGTGTTTGACCAACTACTTCCATAATTAAGGCCATTTCATAATGGGCACCAACGAAGCCTATCAAGGAACTTTGTGGGTAGACCTGTCAACATTGGACCCGACCCGAAAACCCGACTCGAACCTGAGCCAAAAATTTCAGGTTTGGATTGACCCAAACCCGAAGCGGGTCGGGTTCGGGTCCTGAAAATCGACCCGTTTGCAAAACCGGGTCGGATTCGGGTTGACCCGGGAACCCGGGAATGACCCGGCCGAAACCAGCTATCTTGCTGCTCCGCTCCCCCGCTGCACCGCGCTCGCCTGCCCTCGTTCGTGTCGCTCGAGTCGCGTCACCTCCGCTTGCGTCACGTTGCTCGACTCGCATCACCGTCGCTCGCGTCGCGTTGCAGTCGCTCGGTTTGCTCGCGTCGCGTCGCTGCCTCGTCGGTACCGCCGCCGCTGCACCCTTCCGCCGCCTCTGCACCCTTCCGGCAAAAAAATCAACCCGAAGCGGGTCCCGAACCCGAAGTGGGTCGCGTTCGGGTTCGCAAAATCGACCTGTTTGCAAAAACAGGTCAGGTTGACCTAAACCCGAACAGTGCCGGGCCAATTCCGCGTTCGACTCGAACCCGACCCGTGACCCAAAATTGACAGGTCTATTTGTGAACACCTCGACTTAATGGCCTACTATTACAAATTTATTTGAGGTTTGTCGCACATTGTTAAACTATTGATGGCTATTCTTCAACATGTTGCATTCACTTAGAATGCAAATGTCTATGATGCTTTAGGTTTAGTTTGGACCAACTTGTTTACTGCTTCTTAAAGTTACTTTTTAGTACAAAAATTTTTTATAAAAATTTTTGCACTAAAAAATTACTATAAGAAACAGTTAGAAAATTGTCCCACGAAACATTAAACTAGCTTAAACAACATTTTTGAAGCTCACTGAATTCACAATTTATTGTTGATATCAATGCATGTGGTGTAGGCATTAGAGTAGTACTTTCCTATGCAACTTGGTTCAATCTACATTCACAAGATGTATGCCATCACATAGATATGATGAAATGATGAGCAATATATGTTTGAATCCCGATTCATCATTAGGACAGATCAAAAAAGAATTTAATATATAATATCCCAAGTCATTTAGATGCTATTGCAACAATGATTTGTCAGTAAAATTTCGCTTTAAAATTTTAAATTAAATATAATTATGGTCCCTTTAACAAACTCATCACAAATGCTTCGTCTTGCATCTCGGAGACTCGACTTGATTCCCCTACTATATCCAATCTCCTAAGCTTGATGTTGTCCCCTATCCCAGCCATATTATAACAACTTATGCATGATACAATCATAATTCAAAAATTAAGGGAGTTGCATGAATAAATAGAAACCAACCCCGTCATTTTTCTATATTATATGTTTCACAGTAGGTTCATTTAAAAAGAACGGGCGAATTGTAATGCCTCTATCTCACCACTAAAACATGAATTACTACAGCTATCTTACTCTAATATGGTTGGAGGACTTGAACCGTTACACAAAACCTAACCCTAATTTGAGAATATTTTTGTTGGCTTCACCTAGCTAATGATGTCCACCAATTTATCAAAAGCTCTACAATCCATCAAGTTTCAAACCTTCTCCAAACATTGCTAATTTCAAGAAAACTCTAGGGATATATAATAGACTTCATTGTCCACTGCCATTATCAAAGGACAAAGCAAATATTCTAGCTAGTAGTAGTTGATCACTTGACCAAATTATATGCTGGTTTTATTTCTCTTTTAGCCCAATTAATTGCAAGCTATGTGGCTAATACTTTCATCTCAAAGATTTGTCGCTTATATGGATTACCTCAAATTATAATTTTTGATAGAGGCGGATTATTCATGAGTCGTTTATTGCAAATATTATCCAAAAAATGAGCACCAACCTCCTTTCTTAGTACATCATATCATCCATAATTAGATGATCAAATCGTCAAAATTAGGAGAAATTATTATGTGCGGATGTCGAACGTAGTGTACCGTCCGGAGACCAACCAGAATGCGTCACGTCAGCAATACCGAGCCGGGTACCCAGCGGTACCGAGCCGCGCGCGTTACCAAACAATACCAAGCCGGGTATCGAGCAGGGGTGATGTGGCGCATCCTGATTGGTCTCTGGATGACATTCGATGTCCGCACAAAATTAGGGCTTAGAGCATCACTTGCGCTATTTGTATAATGAATAATTTAATAGTTTGGAGAAAAATTCTCCCATGAGATGAATACTCTTATAATGTCACTTTCCCCTCTTCTATTCTTAGCTCCATCAAAACACCCATATTATCATAGTGCGACCACTAAAAACATCCTATATGGCTTAAAGATTTTCATGTAGGAAGAAAATTTCTATTAGAGTGATCATATAATATACACTGATTTATTAAATTATTGTGATTATGTCATTCATATCGAGAATTGAATATTTTACATCAATGGAGTCTCATAAAATAAAAACTTTGACATCAATAGAAATAATATAATATTAGTTACAAACTTCAAAGTACAATAATGCATTTCTTAAATAACATCATGATAATACTTAGACAAATAAATGTAGTTTTTGTTGCAAAGTTATTATATTAATGAGAGCTGTCATTATATTACTCTATCTTTTGGGAGGATGAAATATCATATTATTATTATTATTATTATTATTATTATTATTTTAAATCTATAATTTATTTATTTAATAATACATGTAATCACCATTGACCAGGGCAATGTATACAGTTCTTGGTGGCTCGGTGAAGACATGAACACTTCGTGGGCTGCATAGAAAATTAGCGCAAGATTAGGAACTTTTATTTTATCCAGTGAACGTACGCTCCTCTACGTTCGGATCTAGGCAAAAAAAGCGCAATACCGAGTACCGAGTACCGAGTTTTTTCAAAAAACTCGGTATTGCGCTGTTTTGGTCTAAAACCGAACGTAGAGGAGCGTACGTTCACTGGATGTAATAAAAGTTCCAAGATTAGGGATACATTTTTATGGGTTAAATCTATTTAAAAATTTTAATTATTTTAATTTATTTTTAGATGAATATAATTTAAAATTAATTTATTAAACATATATATTTTATATTTATAATAAAATAAATCTAATCATTATAAAAGAGAAGATTGACTTTTTAAGCTTCATAAATTGAAGAAATATATCTGTTATTTTCTGTTTTTTTTTTTTTTTTTAATATAACTGAATGTTTGTTTAATATTAAATCACCCTCAATGAGGGATGACCTCTTGTATTTAGAGTGTTTTTTTTAAGCCAAAGTATATTGAATATGATGAACATATTTGAATTCAAACCTCATAACTTTGAACTTAATTTGAAACATAATTCTAACCTTATTCAAGCTGAAATCATATTTGAACTGGTTCAAATTTTGTTCAAATCTCATTTGAACTTGTTCAAGAACTAGATATCCAAGTCACAAACTCCTCCTCTCCTTCATATGTTACTCTCCCGTCACACACTACCACTCTCATGACACACGATCAAGATTGCCACACCCCTTCGATGGCTTTGCAAGTTACTTCCACCAGTTTTAAAAACTCACATCAAGCACCATCAATAACTTCTCCATTCTCCAGCGAGCTCTTATCACGAAACACTCTTCTCCTTCATATGTTGTCAGGTTAGTCGATGCCTTCCCATAGCAAGCTCCCACCATGAATAGCTTTTTTCTTTAGACATATCTCTCATCATGAACTTATCACTTTCATCACACACCGCCACTTTAGTCCATGCCTTCATGTTATGATATCCTATCCAGCTCCCCAATTGCGAACAATGATGTTAGTTGTTTGATTCAACGATCTAAAACTTTCATTGTTTTGATTCATCGTGAATATCACGCTTCGTTTCCAGGTTTGAAGGAAAAGTTTAAATTCGATCAAGTTCAAATCAGATTCACAAGCAATAAAGATGTTTTTGTATACAAATAAGAGTATTTGGCTCAGAATAGAACTTTATCAAATATTCCAAAAAATAAAATATAGAATAGTACTCAAAATTAGGAGATTGAGGCATATAAATTTAAATTTTATTGTAAAAAATATTATATGAAATGATAAATAGTGTAATGTGGTTAGAATGACATATGCATATGTTGTATGTAGTATATTGTTTCTCTTATACTAAAAGAGTATTTAGAAGAAAACAGTCTAACTTATAACTATAAGAAAATAGAATAAATTAGAATAATAAATAATTCTATTATTCTAAGAAATAATTCTAATAATATAGTAATATAGTCTATTTTATATATATATATATATATATAAGGGGTAAAAATCTTTTATTTTTGTAACCCAATCACTCTTTTGACTTCGGGAAATTTTTTTTTTTTATCACTATATTATTTCTTCAACACATCCATCTCCAATCCACAATAAAGAATAATTAGGATTAAAAAAAAAATCAATGATCCAATCACAATTCACAAGAGAACCTTTTCCCATATCAAACACTAATCTATTTTTAACATATAATTAGTAATTATATTAGTTAATCATTCAAATTAAGAAATGAAGCTAGTTTCTTTTTTGTCTTACTTGAATTGGAGTCGCAAGGCTTTATCCATTTATTCATTAGACTCGAAATACTTTATTGAACTTAAAAATTGTTATAAAAAAATATGATTATATTCTATTTACGACATACTTTTTTTTCATTCATTACCTTCCATGATCAGCCGTGGTCTTATAAACTTTACTAGTTGCCTAGACGAATTCCTTCATCCAAATGTTTAAAAGATCTTAGTCGCAATTAAAACCTGAGTATTTTACCGTTGAGTTAGCAAACCGGATCAATATGAGGTATAGATATGATCAAAATAAAAAAAATCCAACAAACTCATCCATTTCACTAAAGTGAAGGAAATATCCAATAGAGGAATGGAGATAAAAAGATATATTTATATACAGTCAAATTCTATTTGTTTGAGACGCCATTATCAATATGAATGGACTTTTTAGAAAACAAATTTAAAAAAATTATATAAAAACTTGTGTTGGATTAGCACAACATAAAGAATAAATAATAACTTTGAGCGCAAAAAAATTAAGGAATTAAGGAAAAGGTAAATATAGAAAAAATAGCGGCTTTCTGTAAAAAAAAAGTTACAATACAAATTCAAGAAGAACACCCGTTAGGGGGTTCGACAAAAAGAAGCAATAAAAAATACAAACAAGAAAAACAAGAATAAAATAAGCATGAATAGAATAAAAAAAAAACTTTGAATAAAGAATTACACAAAGTTAGGTATTAGTTACCCTATCCTTTTTTTATCCACAATTCCCATTTTTACTTTCTTTTTTATCAAAAGAAACTCAAAATTCTGAATTTTTATTACATCCGGTGCAAGGACGTAGAGGAATGTCCGGTTGGAGGCAATTTCCCGTCAAAAAATTAGTTATTTGCTCGGTACAACTAGGTATAATTTGATAATAATGAGGAATACCATTCTCTGAAGACCAATACCGAGTTGTATCGAGTTTTTCTGGGAAAAACTCGGTACAACTTTTGTATAACTCGGTATTTGCTCGGTAAAGCCCGGTATAACTCGGTATTGGATCTTCAAATGATGGTATTCTTCGTTATTATTTGGTTTTGCTCGGTATTTGTTCGGTATAACTCATTTTTTGGCAGGAATTTGCCTCCGACCGGACGTACCTCTACGTCCGGTCGGAGGACGTAATAATTGTTCCAAAATTCTTTAATGAATTTCGCTTTCCTTAAAATATCATAAACAGTTCGAATGGGTTGAGCACCTATTTCAAGAAAATTTAAAATAGGAGAAATATTTAAAAAAATTTAATGAATTATAAAAATTGTAGGAAGAAAAATAATGTCGACGATAGTAATTATCTCGACCTATATTTTGAAAAATTTGTCTATCAATATTTATTCAATCCTTCTATAAAAAACAGCTCGGATGACCTTAACCTAAACGAAAACCAAACTAATAAGAAAGTTTAGTTTTCTTTTACCCTCTCTTCCTCTCTCTCTCTCTCTCTCTCCTCGTCGAATGAATAGTAGCAGTATCGCTCGCTCTCTCTGTCTTCCCCTTCCTCATCCAGTATCTTGCCACAATCTCTCAGAACGCTACCGTGGCTGGCGGAGCTGTTCATTTCGTCTTTGAAGGATCGTAGTTCGGAACCCCAATACCTAAAGCCCAATTCTTTCCGCTCCTCGAAACCCTAGCATTCCAACAAACCCTACCATGGAAGAAGAGCCTCGGAGGGTCTCTTCGTCTGCTTGATTTCGATTTGATTGCGCGAAAAATGGGGGTTTAGAGGAGTGGCGGAGATAGGCTTGCTGAAGTTATTTGTCTTTTGCTTCGGTTGTTTTGAACTGGGGATCCGATTGGAGACTACCAATTTGAAGATGGATGTACGGGATTCGTCGTCGATTGCTTTGGGACGGGACGGGTCTTCCGAGGAGGAAGTCCTCACGGCTGGACTGGCCAAGGAGGCGGAGGTAATGTTCCAGAGCAGGAGATTTGAAGAGTGCGTCGAGGTTTTGAATCAACTCTTGCCTAAGAAGGGAAGCGATCCGAAGGTGTGATGCATTGCTTTCTTCGATCTTTTTGTTTTGGTGGAGTGTTGGTGTATGTTATTTTCTTGAAATGTTGGTTTGGGCTTGCTTTTCCGATACACACTTATAACTATTTTGAGTTTTTTTTTTTCATTTTTTTTGTTGAAAGTTTTTAACTTGACCATTTGTTCTGCAATTAGGAATTTTGGTTGGAGATTTTGATGCAAATACTGGATTTCTTATATCTCTAGAATTTTATTAGTCATTAGAGAAGAAATAATTGCTTGAATTCCATAGCTAATTGTGAATTTTTTTTTTCAACATTTATGTCATCATGGACTTGTATTGGCCGACTATGTTAGGCTTGGATAACTTCAACCTCCTTCAGATTCAATAGAATTCTATTTACTTGGATGGGGAATATGTTTAAACAGGGCAGATATTGATATTGACTTTTTTTTTTATTAGACTTAGCCTTCTGAATACATCTTTGGCGTTGCTAAAAGCTATATGCAAAAAAATTCTCAGGGAAATTAGAGAAAATTAAGTAGGAACGAGGAGTAGGTCCAATTTAACATTACTAGAACCTATGCAAAAATACTTGCACATGATGGGGTTAAAACATCTTGTAGCATTCAAGAGGAATTAATTTATAAGAAGATTTACAAAGCTGGTACAGAATAGTTGGCATTTGACTAATAATGATTATACCGGATTGTTATTATAGGGAGAATTTGTATGATTTGTATTGTATCTTGGTCTCTGATTCTTTTACTGCTTCTTTGTTTCATCATGTAATTGAGTGCATCATTTTGTTGAGATTTGGTATGCTCTTAAAAGCTGCAGTTGTATATTGATATCTCAGTATCAAAGTTTTAGCTGTCATGCAATCTGAATTTTTAATCAAATCTGCGAGGCCATATTGTTTGAAGAACATTAATGGTTTCATTGGTGTTCTACTTTACTGCATAAAGTTGATGTTCATAATCTCTTTGTGGTCTTAAATAAGCTTGTGTTCTGTTGTTGCTGTGGAAGTTCAATATGTGCTGATTGTGTAACTTGTGTTATCAATTTTACTCATTTCGAACACTGAGTTCTTTTTTGTTTTACATCTCCTATGCTTGATTCTAATATAGTGGCTGTAAACTATCTCATAATCTTGTGAATCTAGATCTATCATTAGCAAAAGATAAATTTAGGGACTAAGTTGAGAAATGGGAATAATACTTCAATTTCCTTGGTTTGTTGGTTGAATTTTTTTAATTTGAAGCATGCTGGACTTGGCTTTTCCTTGCTTGTTTGAAAGCATTAGCTCATTATTAATATCATGATATCATTTAAAAAACTTAAAAATTGAGCTTGATCATTGAATTATTTTTTATTTTATTTCTTTTTCCTCCAAGGATTTTTATATTCTTATAATAAATTTTAGATAAGTTTTGGGTTGCTTGAACTATGTTTTCTTCACCAAGCATTAGGTTTAGTAACTTTTTGCGATATTGTCATCAGGTATTTATCATCATTTTTCCCCTAGAAGTACATATTATCTTCCATGATTTTTTAAATTATTTCTCTACCTTGTTTGGTTTTTGTGACATGCTTTGCAGGTTCTTCATAACATTGCTGTGGCTGAATACTACCGTGATGGTTGCTCTGATCCAAAACATCTTCTTGATGTATTTAATAAAGTCAAGGTAAGGCACTTCGTTTTAGATGACTTGATCACTATTACTAAACAAAAGATTTTGAGTTCTTATAGTGTTTGCTCTGTTAGACCGTTTAAACAAGGTTTAGGTGGAGTCTGGTTTGAATAATGTGGAATCTGACTCATTTTTCTTTTTTGAAGTTTGCATTTTTGCAATGAATTTCTTAGTATGGTTAGAATCCTTGAGATTTACATTTGAGTTGATATGTATTTGTTTTAGAAACTTCTATATGAATCATACAAAAGCTGGGCTGCAAGAGTGTTGTTTTTGGCATTTCAATATAATAAGTGAACTTTGAATTTTTTGGGTAGTTGAGGATGCATCTATGATTTTTTATGATCAAAGTTTCTATATTTTATCACTAGTAGAATTTTATATCTTGATTGCATGGCTTCCTCAACTAGTTTGTGATTTGTGACTTTTTTCTTGCTAGGATATTTAAATTTTAACTGATTCTTCTTCTTTGATTTATATTTTATTGATATTGACAATACATTCAATGTAACGACTTCACAAAATTTTTTGGGATAATTTAAAATGAACTAATTTGATTTTCGACTTAGGTGTCTGGATGATATGATTTGTTGGTAGTTAATATATATGAGTTTGATCGATAGTTCCTTACGATAAATTTTTTTCAATTTCCACTAGTGGTTCAAAATGTAAGATGAAAATAGTATATCTTGATCCTGTATGGAAAATGACTTAGCTATACAATTTCATTAAAAATCAATATTGCACATTCATTAATCAAGAATGATGAAAAAAAAAAAACAATACAACATGCATTGATTGTACTCTAAAATATCTCTTATATAAAAATTTTAATTCAAAATTTTGCTATCAGTTATAATTGCTTAAAAAACATGCTTAAAATTTGTTTTGCTACTAACTAAGCATTGATTGATAGTTGGGCGCAATATGATTCTTACTCCATGTGGTATGAGTTGGCTTCATTCCAAAAAAGTAATGTTGATAATATTTGATTCTTTACTATTTTCTTTTACATAGTCAATAGAATATTTATTTTTATTTGTATGTTCCATGATTAAAAGATGCTCAAAATAATATATATTCGTGAAAATATTGGAGTTGCTCCAGTGGAAGATGAGATTAGATAGAGTCGCCTTAGATGGCTTGGTCACATAAAATGACTACCTTCCAATGACCTAGTTAGGAGAGTAGATGCATTAGATTTGACTTATGTTAAGAAAGGTAAAGGTAGACCTAAAAAGACTTGGTTAGAAACTATCAGAAATGATCTTTCTTTATTAGATTTAAATGAGAATTTGATTCTTAACATGACACAAAGGATACAAAGGATTCATGTATTGACCCCTCTCCCCTGTAGTGGGATAAAGGCTTGATGTTATTGTTGTTGTGTTGTGTTGTGTAACATGTGTTGTGTACACACACATGCTAATACATATGTTTGTCATATATGTATGCATACATGTTTAGTATGTGTACATACATGTTCATGTAATTATTAAGGTTTTAAATTTCGTAGTTGGATATTGAGGTGTTTTCTTTTTATAAAGCCAGACGTAAGTCTAGAGGTATTTTGAGATATAAGCCTCCAAATTAAATTATGAAATAATAAGGAATATATTAATATCAAAGTAAGATCATAAAAAGTTATTAAAGGCTGCTAACGCTAAATAATAAGTCTCTCATATTTCCAATTTAATATAAATAAATATTCTAAGATCATAATTTTGTTAATTCAAAAGATGCCCACACTCTTATCACTTGGAGGATTTTCAGTAGAATAATTGTCATTTTAGTTGATTGTGTTATCTCCTCTCTAATCCTTAGTTGCAACATCCTCTCAATCTTCATCATCTTCAATCAAAATCATCTTCCTCTGATCTAATCAATAAAAATTAATAAGAATTGTAATTAAATTTTAAATAATTACTTTATTGATTATTCTAATTTCTATTGCATAAAGTTTTGTACTTAAAATTTCTTTTACTTGTTGACATATGATAGTCTTGTTGAGATTTTCTTCTTTTAATTGTGATTGTGTAATTTTATTTTTGTCCTCCACATATTATTCTTCATTTGATGCGATATCATTACTAACTAATGATTTTTCATCATACTTCAAAACAATTTTCTTTGAATGCTTTTTTTTTCTTAATATATTGTTACACACAATTTAAATCAACGAGTTCATCCTGTAGCTAGTCAAGTGATTTCTTCTATTTGTATGAACTTGGTTATACATACTGCAATTGTGCTCACACCTTGATGACAAGCATGTAAAACTCAATATTTTGGTTACAACTCTTGGTAAATCAAGAGTTTCATCTCTAAATTGAATCCACCACTGCTAATTTAATTAAACAATTAGCACAAAATACAAATAATAAAATAGTAGATGTTAAAATTACTAGAGGAACATTTCACTATAGCATATTTGGGCTGTTGTAATCCAAAGAATCATTTTCTATATCTGAGAGCTACAACTTGGAAATCAGCCATAGCCCTTACCATTGAGTTAGCAATCAATCTATTCATGGAATTGTACGATCAACATATGATCTTTAGATCAGTGAACTTATTCTCAGTATATCGATATTGAGGGTTCAAATAATAGTCAGTAGCATGCGAATACTGATGAAATTGAAACTTCTATTTCTAATCTAGATAAGAAGTTCGTCAGTCTTGTTACACTTCCTTTAATCAACTTAGCATAATAGTTACATTTCAACTAAATGTAAGTCTACTCCCCCCTTGTAATTTACACTTGATTGCTAAAAATTCATGTTGGATCTTTCTATTTTATTAAACTCTTTTTCATAATCTTTGATGATTTGAAAATAATCCTAACCTAAAAATTTCATTCAAAATGGAGAACACCTCATTTGAAATACAGAATTTGAAGTGCAAATCATCAATGAAATAACAATTCTAAATAAGCATTAGGTAAATTAGAAAAAAAAAAAAAAGTCGGAGAGGGGCTACTGACAACAAGAGCAGAGGCAGTGGAGCAGCAGTGATGGTGCAGTTGGGTCGGAGTGTAGCTTGCTTGTTCCATGCAGTTCTTGCAGTATAATCTTGAGGCAGGATGAGGTTGTCAGTTTTCTTCTGAGGTCTCTTTTTTTAAACAATTTGGTTTAGGTTTAAGCAGATAGGTTTAACTAGATATTTTGAACATATAAATTACTTTTTATGAATTACCTAAATAAAAAAAATAGTTATCAAGATGAATGTATTTTTAGATTTTAATTAGTTTTAAAAACTCAATTTTCATTTAATTCAGGAATGTATTGGATGCACATTTGAGCCTATGCTCAAAATTATAAATTGCCAATGATGCTCCAAGTCTACGGGCAGACCTTCAAACAAGCAGGACTTGCTTTTATAACTGAATCTTTTTGAAGGCTAAATTGGAAATATAGAAAGTTTAAAACTGAGACTTATTTATATTCATTATCAGTCTTGATTATATGATTATAATATTATGTTAGATCACAAAGATAATGAGAAATGATTGCTTCTCAACAATCAAGCTAATGTTTACATGAATTTCATATCATCTTTACTCCCATAGTTGTTACACCCCAGGAATTAACAATGAGTAGCACTATTATACAATAACGAATTAGACTTAAAAAGCTTAGTGTTACTTTAATTCAATCAACTCGTGGTTCACTGTGGAAAATTAATAAATCCTTTCCATATACTATCAAGTGTTTGACAAACTTGTTCCCCAAAGATAGTCCAGGCAGCAGAAAATGACATTGCCATTAAATGCACATTGATCTAGCTCTTAAAATGTTATTAGGTTTTTCAAATCTTTATGTTAAAACACTATGAGAGCACTGCAGCATGAAAAAAATCATTCCAAGCCTAATATCTTGTTATAAAAAAAATTTAAATTCTAGAAAAAATCACATTCATGCTATGGCATTTTATTGAAACGAAGAAAACTCCTGTGGGAATTTGTTATTATCAATCATTTCCTTAGCTTCGTAGTTTCATAACAACAAACTAAAACCGATATTATAGAGAAACAGAAAAGTAGATGCTCAAAGCAGCTGACACTTGACATTTACAGTCAAGGCCTAACAGTTTTCTTCCCCAACCTACACCCATAACTGTTTTTTTTTTAGTAACCCTAAAATGTGTACTTTGCTTGCTTATCCAACATTTTTCATTTTTCTCTCATGTTTAGTTATGCAATTCTGCATCAAGTATAGGAGCAATCGGGTTCATTTTTTTTCTGTTGATCACCTGTTACATTACAAACCTTAATTTGATATTTGCATTAATTATTTGGTCAATTAGAAGATGTTTGATACTAACAAAAAGTTTATGCAGATGTGCATATAAATACACATTGAAGGTGTCGACTTATTGAGTTAGAACAGGCAACTGTGCTTGAGATCCTTCTGGAACATGATCCTAGGAATTTATCTCCAAATTTAAATTAATAAAAAACTACAATTAATTGAAAAAAATAAAAATAAATCTTAGTTCGCTCATAAATAGCAATGAGAAAATTCTTGGTCATGAGTTAACAATGCTTAAAAGCTATTATAATGAGGGATATTTTGTAAAGAAAATCTTTTTTATTCAAGCTAAAATTAATGTTAGATATGCATATAAAAGTTTGTTAGATCTGAGAAACATATGTTATATGAAAATATGAAATAAAGAATGTCATACTATACATGCATTTTTTTGTTAAAGAGTTTAAATGTTAGAAATGCTATACTCCCTTAAAAAATATATGCACAAAAACTGTCATTATAAGCACGCGATTATGTTGACCAATAAAAAACTTTTCTGGAGCAAAAGTGCATGACACCTAAATTTGATTGGTACACCTAAAGCTAAGTAAAAAAAAATAAAAATTGTGCAGATTTTCTTAGGAGTTTAGCATTACTCTTTAAATTTGTTTGATTGGTAAGGAAAGATGTAGAATTTAGTGAGTTGTATCCACCATGTAGGTTTTTTTTATGAAACTTAAGATCAATGTTTTTTCTTTGTCTTTTGTACGCTCAAATACTTATATTTATTAGAAAAGGAAGTTTATAGTGAAAATTGGTGTTTTTCTATAGATTTGACCACAAGTTTCTTTTATCTATCTAGATGGATAGGTAGATATGAGCTATCAAGGCTGTTTGTCCTTTTAAACATTCATAAAACTAGCATCATGCATGATTTTGTGCATTTTGTAGATCTTTTCATCATCCTTTGATGGTCTAATGAGATTTCCAGATGGATGTTAGGGATTGTACTATGAGATTTTTTTTTTGGGCTCGAGTTGTTGAGATATCTTTAAT
The DNA here is from genome assembly GCA_022539455.1 of Dendrobium nobile. NCBI lineage: Eukaryota > Viridiplantae > Streptophyta > Magnoliopsida > Asparagales > Orchidaceae > Dendrobium > Dendrobium nobile. The sequence continues at coordinate 70,566,181 of CM039736.1, forward strand.
ATATGGGATGTTATTGTACACATAATTTATTAGGTGGTTTTTGATTGGTGAAATGCTTGTGGAGATGTTATTTTTGAAGTGGCCTTCTGCAAGCTATGGATCTTCTTCACTTTTAAAATTACGTGCTTGCTATACAAAAATCATGAGATGTAGTGTTCTTTTATGGTTTTAATCTGCTACTTGAAAGCTGCTTATGGGTTGAGTTTTGTTTGTTTTGATATCAAAACCATTGAACATGTGTCAACAACCTAAACAATATATTTTTTTGTTTTCATTTGATATTAATTGCTTAATTGCAACACATGAAAAATCACCTCTGGTGCAATCCTAACCATCAACTATGAAAAGTTTTTAATGATCACTGCATGGTTAAAAAATCATAAAACCCATGAAATGTTTTGTATTCAGCAGTGTTTGACAAAGAAGATTGATGGTGTGTTTACAAAACATTTACTATTAATTCTTATTATGAAATCCACAAGAATTGACTCCAATGGTATATTAGCATGTTCATATGGACACTTTATGGGTATGAGAAATTTATTATATGGATTCTCAGGACAAACCCACCGTTAGAATTTTAATTATGGCCTGCTGTGTCAACGTTTTTGTTATCATATTGATCTGTAAAGGAGTTATGCACTCGTTAGGGATCCTTCATTTCTTTTATAAATGATGATACCGTTTATTTAGTTGAACCACGTGGTAGTATAAGAACTTGTTAGGAGTAGAAATAAGGCTTTATCTATTTGGAGTTGATTAATGTTGTATATATTTGACTTCATGTTACTAGGATATAAAATTGTTTATATTGCTTTTCAATTTCAACACTTTTTGATAACTTGTGCTGACGTTATTGATTTTAGCTGGTGTGCAATCTTTAGCATCTTTTTCATATTCTTGTTATGAAATTTTCATTTTTTTTTCTATACTTCTTTGAAATTTAATGTTTCCTTTTATTGACTGATCACATATTTTTGTCAATTTAGAAGAGAAGCGAAGAACTTGCTCTTGCAGCTAGAGATCAAACTGAAGTGGCTAGCATAGTTGGAAATAATGTTAATTCTATATCCAGGGGCAGTTCCAATTCCCTAAATCAGTCGGCTGCTGCTGATACTGTTAAGGTGGCATATGCAGACGAGTTTGGCACCTCTGTTGTGACATTTAACACTGTATGCTATTATAGATGATTAAATTAATATTTCTGATTTTTATATTTTTTTTTCCTGACAATTTGTTCAACTTTGGTGGTTTCATAGGCTGCTGTGCTCTATCATTTGCATGAATATGCATGTGCTTTGTCATTTCTAGAGCCATTATATTACAACATAGAACCAATAGATGAGGTATGATGCACTAATACTTGTTTACCCTGTATGCCAAGAAAGCCTAATGTAACAAAATAATGTTTCATTTCCAGAGAACTGCTCTTCATGTATGCCTTCTAATGCTTGACATTGCATTAGCTTCCCAAGATGCAACTAGAGCTGCAGTAAGTTTCTCTGCTTGCAGGTTTTCTTTAAGTTTATCTTTTTTTTAGGAAGAACTATGATGTTAAATTTATCTAAATGCATTCAAAGTTAAATCACTCTTAGCTCCATTGATCCTTTGTTTTTGTTTTTCCATGTTCATGATTTGCACTCTCTGCTGTTTTGGCATTTTGAACTCTAATATTTGCGAGTCTTTCTTCATATTCACTAGCAGTTATTTTATTTCGCCCTGTTTCCAGAGTACTAATTCTTTTTTTGGACTCATGTTTGGTACACCAATTTTTTTACTTGACTGAAATTTAAGATGATAATTTCTATAGAGGTACAATAAATTGCTCTCAATTGAAAAAAAAAAGGGCTTCAGGGCAAGAAACTGAGTGAAGGGTTGGATTTTGGTTTATAATTTGGCGGTAATTTATTTTTGTTTGTCTTCTTTAGGCGTTATCCTTTTTGGCCAAAGCATTGATGGGGCAGAAATTTTCTTGAAGTTAACACGAGTTAAACTTCTTCATATAAGTGCCAAATTGCATCTGGGAAAATTAGATGGAAAATAAATTGTGTAAATTGAGTGTAATACGGCTGAAAAAGTTGTTTATAATGAAGAAGCCAGAAGATAGCAGCTGAGTTGTGAGCTAGATAATGAATCCCTGATAGATCTTTTTTTCCCTGGTATTGATGGTAGTTTCATCAGGTGGAAAGTATATCTTAAATCCATTCAGTGCTTTCCATATTGCAATGCTTTTATTTGAATGGTTTCCATCTTAATAAACAACCGTCATGCATTTATTAGTCTTTCAGATTGAGAGCAAGCAAACAAATAAACAGGCAATAGCTGTCCTGTGTCTATCTGCAAAGGACATGAGAAAAAAAATATATAAAAAGGATCAAGTCCAGCAGCACTGGTTGGTCTTAAAAATGTAATTTGTTCAGGGAAATATTCTGTAAGGAAAGTCTTTCTTGAGGAAATTTAGAAGTAATAGTCTTTAGCGGAAATATTGGACATACCATGTTTTGACTTGTTAGCTTGAAAAAATTAGTAATTGGTGGCATCTTCTTTATGTCGATCCCACCTTGTCTTTAGAGTGATTGGCATAAAAGAGTGCTAATTTGCTTTAGACTGTGTTATCTGAACTCATGGCGTAAAATATGCGATACACAGATGAAATATTGTGGTTCTTCCACTAGATGGAATAGATCTGATAAAAGTATTCCCTTATATTTGTACAATTGTGCTTCGTTGTTTGGCACTTTGGCTTAAAATGAATGAAGTAAAAAGTAATAAAAACTAAAATGTGATGATTTTGACAGTTTAGTTAAAGCTTTCCCTGTTAGGAAGGATCAGAGTAAACATTGGTAACCTTTTTGCCCTCTGCAATGGTCTTTTTATATTAAGATTCTATGCCAGATGAAACCACTGTGCAAGGGTTAGTTCATGGAGGGAATTAGCTAATATGATTAGTTTCTCGAAAATAATTTTAAAGGCGTTATTAGCAATTTTAAGATGCAAACTGTTTGTATTTCGTGCTTTTTTTGTCTTTAGGTGGTATATAATGGTGGAAACTTTCTATGAACTAATGTTAATGGTAAATTTGGAATCACTACACATATAATCAACAAATAGTGTGCTATAATGAAGAGAGTTGGTGTTTTCTAAGTAACTAGTTTAATTGCATGTGCATTCAATGCATGATGATAGGATTAACAAAATCATTAAGAGGAAAACGCAAAATTAATTAAGATTTCTATTTGTTAAAAAGCTTTTTTTCTTAATTTATTCTTTTACAATTGAAGTTTAAGTGGGCATTTATATACCTTTATTTTCCTTGAATAGAATATTGTTAATTTATCATTGATATAAATTTTTTAATAATGATTTTAGACATGTGCATCATGGAAGATACTAAAAATCTTTGTAAATGAATTGGAAATTCCCCAAATAGCCTACCAACTATTTGTATATGACAAATTTTATCCTAGAGCATCACATTTATCCAATTTAGTCCCACTACTAAACTAAAATGATTCCCAATGATCCATCAGGTAGAATTTGATGGAAAATTGATTGCAAATTGATCCTAATTTAGTCCCTCGGCTAAACACTTGAGGAACCATTTGAGATTAATAGTTTCTATATATTAAATCCACTCAAGAGAAGTAAAAAAAATGACCACCATCATTCAAGTTAGCTAAATACGTCGAGTAAAAGCTCCTCCAAGAAGAATTATGGTTACATATGCACAACCTGACTTTATGTTGAAAGACTTTTCTATTGAAGATTTTGAAGTTTAAATTTTCATTAAGGATATTTTAAGAGGCTGTGAAAATTGATTTTGAGTAGTTGGGAATCAAGCCCTTGGATGTTAGCAAATAATTACCCAATCTATGACAAGGAAAATAGAATTTCAAATGCTGTAGTGCTATCTTTTCACTCAACATCAGTGAAAACCTCTAAAATCATTCAAGAGTATGAGCCTACATCACGTTGCCTTTGCATATTTGTCTTATTTTCGTCTGAATCCAATATGAAAATTTTTATGAAAACATGCTTCATTTTGTGACCTTTAATAGGACACAATGGAGAAAAATGATTCATGTAGCTGACCCCACGTAGTGGGATAAATGCTTGATGTTGTTTTTGTTGTTGTATGCTTCATTTTGTGCAACTCCTTTTGAATTGGTTTATACCCTCCAATTCCCCGTCACCATTTTTGCAGCCTTTTTTACCCATTAAGATAACATAGAACCTGACAACAATAATGACGAGGATGGCTTGGTGGAAATTGAACTGGAGGGTGGCTATAATGATGTTGTGATAGATGTCGATTTGGTCGTGGTAGACGGTGAAGTGAACGTTAGGATCTTATTTTATTTTTTTTTATTTGGGGGGGGGGTGTTGAGGGACCGAGAGAAATATAAATGTTTGAGGGTTTTATCTAAGTATTGTGTTGAAGTTATTCCACAAGAATGTAGAGAAAGGAAATGGCACAAAAGAAGAAATATATATGATAATTTGGTCCATAAAATGTCAACTTAAAAGTTAAGCAAGATCAATCATCTAATATATTAACAACTAAAATACTACTATTGGTTTTGTAATTCTAGTAAGGCTTTTTCGAGAGAGTTGAGAGAGGGCTAGAAGAGCGGGAGAATTATAACATGGAGAGGTTACAACTGAGAGAAGAAATACTACTTTTATACCATTATATTAAATGGGAAGAAACAGAAGATGAATAAAGAAGGATTTTAGGCTTAAAGTATAAACTTTTTAATGAGAATCTTCGGCTTGGAAGTACATTGCTACAACATTAAATGATTAGTCACAAGTTTACTAGTTGGAATGGATAGTGGTGCATTGCATTGAGTGCCCTTTGCAACTAGCTAGATACACTAGATATTGTGAGTTTTCGCATAAATTCTTGTTGGAACTTATATGAAAGACATTTTGGGAAAGATTAAGATCTTTTGGAAGGTATTTTTGGTGAGAAAGGCATACTCATTGAGAGAATTAGAAGGGTTCCCAAGATAGAGTTTCAAAAGGACCTCTCGAGGTGATTCTTTGGGAGGGGTTCTTCAGATAAATTCTCAAAAGTGGCATCGGAGGGCTCCAGAGAAGGTTTCTTGAGAGAGGCTTTTAGGATGTGTGCCACTTGAGTGGATGTTGACGTGGTCTTACCACATCAATTTTTTTTTTAATCTTATTATTTTGCGATATTTGCATGAACTTAGGGAATTTTTTTGAATTTGCATTATCACCCTATTTCAAGGTATTGTAAGTATAGCATAGCATATAGGGATTTAAAATATAGTTACCTTTAAACTTTGAATATTAAACTTTGATAGAGCAACTTTTAACTAAAAACAACCATGAAGTGCTTCAGGAAAGATCTCTTCAACTGACTGAAGGTTAAAAAACTCAAAGAAACTAGTTTTTGTTGTTGTGGTAGTTGTAACAGTGACAAAGCAATTGACGAATCCTCTCCCTAAATTTCATTGGGGCCTACTATTTTAGATCTAAATGTTTAGGCTAATTGAGGAAGAGGAAGTTATTACAAAGGTTGGAGGCAGCAAGACTCAACTAGAGGAAGAAATTGTTTTTGTTTTATTTTGTTTTTTTCTTTGCTAGGCTTGTGATGGTAGTAACTGTCACACCCAAGTTTGGCTCACCCTCTACCACAAACTGAAGTATAACAGAGAAAGATTTCAACATATCAAACTCCACTCTTAGCAACAGGAAGCATGTAATATTACTTACTGAACATCAACATAATTAAAACAATTACAGAGCTCTACTAAAACTTTTGAACTTTCCTTACATATCAAAAGGTTTATACAGCTATTATTCAGTTCTCCTCTAAGATCTCCTTGTACTCCAAAGCATATTTACATCAAAAACAGATGATCACCTCTTTCTCGCCTAGTGCCCTATGGGCTCCTTTCCCTTACCTGCAGTACAATCACTGCTAATGAGCTATTGCCCAATGAAATACACCATCAATATACAAGAATTAATAATAAACAAATAAGAAATGCTTAACAATGCTAACATAGTTAAACACATATTAAAATATCATATTGAGCCTGAAAGTGTCTAGCAGTATTATTTATCTTGCCAAAACTATTCCACATCTTTAAATAAGTTATATAATGACTATAAGCTTTTGCACCATTTCAACTTTCCAATTCAAGGTTGGGTCTAACTTCCCAACTTTTAGAATGGAAGCTGTTCTTTCATTCAGGGTTGAGTCAGATTTCTCAACTTCTAGAATTAAGAGTGTAGGCTTACCTCATCAGGTCTTTCGCCTTTTCTTGTGCGAGTCTATCCTCCATATATAACTTATTTCACCTTTTATATAGTCATCCTTTTTAGCTCTAATGACATATGCTTTTGATGATATAGTTGCGCTTTAACTGCCCTTTAGCTACGCTTTAGTTGCGCTTTAGTTGCGCTTTAGTTGCACTTTAGTTGTGCTTTGATTGCGCTTTGGTTGCACTTTGGTTGCACTTTAGTTGCGCTTTGATTGCACTTTTTACTCATTCACTAGTTTATGAATATTTACCCTTTTATGCTTACGAAATCATTAACATTGCTAAAGATTATCCTTTACATAAATAATTTCATACATATACAACCATATTCATACAAAATAACCAAAATAAACTAGAATACATGTGATCATAAACATAATCAAGAAGAAGTGCAATAATAAAACATTTACTAATTCTTATAATCTTGTTTGGGTATCTCACCTCATGAGGAATTGGTTCTCCTAGACTCAACCTTCTTTTCTTTTTGTAAATAACCTTCACTAAACTTCCTCATTCAATAGCACACTTTTTTCAAATTTTGGTCACCACTGTACCAGTTCATTTCTCCATATTCTTGAATTAAGTAACCACCACCTTCAGCTATATTTTAGAAATTCCAAAATTGTAATTCAACACAAAGATTACAGAAATTGCTTATCTCAGATTTCTGAAAGCTTAAAACTCCTACCTCAATTTCATTACATGATAAATCAGCTACCAAGCTTGAAATTCCCACACACAACCCGTCTCTTTCAACTCCAGTTCTCCCACGGCTTGCAGAGCTTCGTCTCTTGAATGGGAAGGAAAAATAAAATGAAAGAATGGCTACAGGTGTTGCTAATATAATAATATAACCATTCCACTAAAAATACATTCTTTATTATAATACTATATAATTAATTCCACTAAACCACTATACATTAATGCTATCCGTTGGATGAAGTATGAGAGAGATCAGCCATTGCATGTCAAGCTAAGTGGATATGCTACAGTAACCGTAAATAGGAAAATGGATTATTTGCTTTAGCAATTAAATCATTTATTTAAATTAATGCTAAGTATTATTACAGCTAATACTTTTAATTAAGTGTTTAGAACAAACTCATTTAAATGATAACATGCCTTTTACATGAATACATATAATTATACTATAAGGATCAAAATTAAAATTAAAAGCTAATAAAATAATTTGACATTTTCCATATATGAAAAAAAAAATAATGGATGATTTTATTGAGAAATATTCCTACTTACTTTTAACAAACTTTGGGTATTATAGTAACCATCGAATTTAAAATATAGTTGAGAAAGCATGAAAGAGGAAGAGATGGTTGAGTTGTGACAAGCAATGTTCCCCTACTGATGTAGGGGAAAATGCAAGGGAGGATGTTGGCAGCAAAATCGAGAAATAGGCGGAGTAGGAGGCTAGTTGTTAAGGTGAAGAAACAAGCCTAGGTATATGGAAGGTTGAGAGGCCACTGAGGGTTTTATTTTTGATACGATTATTGGGGATACTGGACAGTCTGAGATGAGGAAGACAGTGGCAGAGCTTTATTTACCAGTGGTTTAATAGATATATGAGCTTTGGGAGTTTCATTCGTTTAAGGGCTAGGTGGGTTTGCAAGTTTGTAGAGGGGTCATTGAAGAAAACAACGGACCATTCTCATCATGTTTTTTAAGAGCAGTTAATCGAGGCATAGAGGAGGATCCAACCTCTACAGATTTGACAATCTAATTAGTCTAAGAGGATGGAGGTCGTTAGGGGCATAATTGTTTTGATAGATAAAGACTTGCCTCCCTTTGCAGTGAATTAGCTGATCATATGAGGAAGTTGTATTCCTTGAGGGAGCGCTTAGATGAGTAGAAGATGTTATTAGGGAGGATTGAGGAGAAGCTTAGAGTGATAAACCTTGATAAGTCAGGCTTTTAGGCTCATCTCGAATGTTGAACCTTGAGGAGTTGTTAGACTTGGCCATGAGGAACCTCTGTCCCAAGAAGGCAACGCTATCCCGTTATTGGTAAGTCGAGATAATAATGTGAAGTAGCGGTGGTAGAGTTTAGTTATGAGGTAATGGGTCAACCAGGACAGAATACTTCTCGAGATTGTTCAGTTGACCCGCAACATGCTACTTAGCCTGGAAAAAGTGGTCCTTAAAGATTTTAATGCCTTTTTTTTGAAATACTTACTCTTACATTAAGCATTTTATCTTTCTTGTAACAAAATTTTTCTCATAATAAAATGAACACTTGTTTGTCATGTTATTTGATTATGTACGCTTTTGTTATGTGTATGTTTTGTTCATGGAAATACTTTAATCTTTGTTTAAAAAGAGTTTCTCAGTGGGAATAGTGTGCGATACTGAGAGAGAAAATCAATCACTATAAATGTGTCCATTTTTTGTATTAAGAAGATATATTGTAATGAAATAAGTACCTTTTGCTCAGTCATGATTGTTTCCTATAAAAGAGTAACCTGCAGGGTCTACATTGCTTATTTTAATATGGAATATGAAACACATCATTGTTATAACTCGAGATTTGCAATAAGGTGGAGATTTGAGAACTGACTCCTGCACAAGTGTTAGGGATTCCCATTGAAAGAGTATTGCAATTCGGTCATCCAAGATGTTTCAATTGTAAATAGTTTAGTTATTTCCTTTTTCCACAACTTGGTTTCTTAAATTTCCTTTGAGCTACTTTACAACTTGTTATTCTATTGCCTTTATCCTCTCAACTTCCTTACAACCCGAATGAGTGAGATGGCTTCCCAAAAGGAACCAACAAAGGAGGTGGTGTTGCACTTAGTGTTGGGATAGCGTTCCTGCTAAGCTATGAACCATGGACAGGCAAAATAGGATGTTTTTTTATCCCAGCAGAGTTTCAATTTTGAGGCCTGCCAAATGACGAGAGGCCCAAGATTGCATATAACTCAATGGTACTCTGCCTCTTTGAGCATTAATTTTCAAGCAATAATTGGATCAATCACTTGGAGACTAGATAGAAGATACATTATTGATCTGCAACTTTGTACTTGCTCAATTGACTCTATAGGTTTTTTTATTCTGCAGGATGTCAAGTGAAAGTTTGATTGGCACCAAGGTATCTGGTCAGTGTAATAACTTTTATTCTTTTTTGCCTGCTTTTGGAGAGGCAATTGTTTCTTCTTGGAAGGGCAAAGCAACCATTAGGGATCACCTGACTTCCTCCAATAGAAGGATTGATAGACAAATATTACTTTCTTATCTCATTGAAGTGGTGGAAAATCCAACAACACATGACCTTGCAAATATTGAGGTGCTGGAAAAGATGCTTGTTGGACGACGCACTTGTGCCAAGGCTTTATTGAACTTGAAGGACCTTTAAAATCCCACGTTGGAGTTGGAATATGCTAAGAATGCCATTTCTTTGTTGTGGGTACCTCTTGGCAAGTCAGAGAAGTTAACAGTGGGCAAAAGAGCTTTTAAGAGGTTGAACCTATAGGAGATAATGCAGTAGGCAATGCTGATGTTAGTGTAGGAAGATGGTGGAGTGCTTCTGATGCCCAGACAGAATTACCAAGTTGAAGCTTGTATCAAGGAAGAAGCCAATGAGTAGTGGCGCCATGTTGGGCCATACCTGAGGCAAGGTGGAGGCGGTGAGCCTGGAGGGAAAAGTAACGGTGGAAAAGGCAGTTGACTTGGCTATGTCTTTGGGACAAGCAGCACAAATTACCTTCAAGTCGTCTACTGGCAACCTTCCCTCTAAGTTGCGATTGTGAGACCATGTGCAGAATAAGATGTATGTGGAATACACCTCATGTGGGTTTTCTCTATGGATTATGATGGCCCGGGAAAAGTTCTCAATAGGCTTATATTATTTTGCAATGATGATGATCAAAAGATGTCAGCATAATGATGTTAATGGTAATTTAGCGTCCTTTTGCACATAAACAGTATAAATTTTGAGATTTTGGCATCTAGAGTTGACAACATCTTATTGTGGTGGCATTTGAATGATCAATAATGAGTTCAAAGTTTAGCACAAACAGTGATTTGTTGCATTGAATGCACGTTACAGCTAGCTAGAAACATTGGATATTGTGGGATTTGTCATAAATACTTGTTGGAACAATTACAAAGGTATGTTGAGAAAGATTTAGTTCTTTTGAAAAGTACTTTTGGTAAGAAAAGCATGTTCATTGCTAGAGTCGGGATGTTTCTCAAGATAATTTCTCAAGAGGACATCCTGAGAAGGGCATTTGAGGATTCCTGAAATAGGCCTTTGAGGCACATCACTTAAGTAGAGCCCTTGTTGACTTGACATTGTTATGTTAGTGTTTTATCTTATCCTATTATTACCACAACAAACACGTGGATGTGGAGATTGCATCAAATCCTTAGGAATTTTTTTGTATTTAAAAGCAATAAAATTCATGTTGTTGCAACGACGAATTAGCTGATCTTGAGGCTATCATGGTCATTATTGTGAAGGAAAAAGACAAAAAAAATTTGGGTGAAGGTAAAGAGGGATAGAAAGTGAAGGAAAGGATTAGTGTGAGGAATTGGAGTGGAGAGTGAGGAAAGGGTGAAGAGGATGAGGAGAATGATGATGGGGTGGGAGGGGAGGGAGATGGGCTAATGGGGGGAGTTGATGGGATCAACATAGGAAAAGTCAAGGGAGGAGAGAACATAGTGAAGGATGGTGTTTGTGACAATTGCATGGAGAGGGAAGCCATTAAGTGAAAGAGGGGGTAGTGGGGAAGGGGAAGAACAACAAAGAGGGATTCAATTAAGATGATTAGGAGGAAATCGACATTGCTTAAAGCGTAGGTGAAGAATCGATCCATGAAAGTAGTTGGTTTGATTAGGAATGGATGTAACTTGGAAGGAATTGGATTGGATTAATGAAAGGAGAGTTTGAAGTTGGGTAGGCAGAGTGCAAGTTTTGGTTAAAAAGGTGAGCTTTACTTTAAAACAAATATAGAGAACTTTCTTACTGCATGCAAATGGAGAAGAGCTCAAACAAAGTTGTCAATAATAGCTAGAGTTGGAAACTCCAATGAAGGCTCAAGGAAGAGTATCTTCCTCTTCTTTTCAGAAGGTTATGATTTTTTTTTTAAATTAAGGACTTGTTAAAGGTGAACGGATGGGATTTCTTTTTCTAAGCCTATTTCTATTTTTGTTTGAAGGGATGGGATTTCTTTTTTTTTATTAAAGGTGAAGTTTTACTATTGGTGAGATCACAACCTCCCTTTTAAGTAAAAATAACAATGAAAATTTGACTTTATATGCTCCATAATGTTTGAAATTAGAGAAATATGACCAATTTAATTTTTGGGAAAAAAAATTTAAATTCGGATAAAAATTACCTCATAATTTGAATAGATGCTCTAGTTTATATAAGAGACCTTTTGTACAAGAAATTGATTAACCTCTCATATTCTTTACAACTTCTCTGGAGATTCTCATTTGCAATTGGTGGTTTTAAGGCAAAATTTCAATGCAAGGTTTGTCTTTATCTATCTTTGGCTAGTTAGCAATTTTCTTTGAAGGTTAGTGATGGTATATGCTTACACTTTGAACACCACCACCAAAAAAAAACATAAAGCCTTTTTCACATTACGTGGGATTGGCTATATGAATCATTTTTCTCCATTGTTTCCTGTTATGAGTAAAATTCTTATTTAAATCTGATAAAAAAAGTCATTTCTAATATTGTTTTAATCAAATTCTTTTTAGGTCTACCTTTCCCTTTCTTAACATAAGCCAAATCTGATACATCTACTCTCCTAACCAGGTTATCGAAAGGCCTCCATTTTATGTGACCAAACCATCTAAGGAGACTCTCTGTAATCTTGTCTTCCATTGAAGCTACTCCAACCTTTTCACGTATATGCTCGTTCTTTATCCCGTGTCTAAGAGTAAAGCTACTCATCCACCTCATCCTTATCTCTACAACTCTTAACTTAATATCATGCTTATCTTTTAATGGCCAATATTCTACACCATAAAGCATTGCAGGTCTCACCACCATCTTATAGAATTTTCCCTTAAGTTTGAGGGGGACTTTTCTATCAGGCATGAAGCCCGATGCATTCCTCCACTTCAACCATCTAACTTGAATTCTAATAATAATATCCCATCTATTTCACCAGTCACTCTGAACAATAGACCTATGATATTTAAAATGTGTACTCTTATTAATGACTTGATCGCCCAAAATCACAATCCCCCTCTAGATCCATTATTACTGAAATTACATTTCATATATTCAATTTTAGATCTACTCAAAAGATAACCTTTAGACTCAAATGTTGACCTCCATAATTCAAGTTTACCTTCAACTCCATCTCTAGTCTTATCAATAAGAAAAATATCATCAACAAAAAGTATACACCAAGATACAACCTCTTGCAAATGTCTAGTGAGAACATCCATGACTAAAGCAAAAAGATATGGGCTTAAGGCTAATCCTTGATGTTATCCATCTGAATAGAAAATACTTGGTTAAACCACCTTGTGTTTGAACATAACTAACAACTCCCACATATATATCCTTAATGACTTGAATATAAGTATTATTAACCCCTTTCTTTTCTATAACTCTCCATAGCACTTCTCTTGGAAGTTTACCATATGCTTTCTCTAAATCAATAAATATCATACGTAGATCCTCCTTATTCACTCTAAACTTCTCCATCAAACCTCTCAATAAATGTATAGCTTCTATAGTAGATCTACCTGACATGAATCCAAATTGATTTTAAGAAATATTAGTATCATGTCGCAAACTATGCTCCATACCTCTCTCCCATAGTTTTAAAGTATGACACTTTGAACACCAAACCTTAAATATTAGATATAAGATTATCAGCTTCAAATATTGTTCAATACTTATTCAAATCTTGATTGAGCCATTTTCGGCGCATAAGTGAACATTCTTAAAGTTTGTTTGTATTTTGGAACCAAGATAAAACAGAAGTTGTAGAAGGTTCGATCATGATTTGATCAATGTTGGGACATTGTTCAAACAACTTCTAGTAAAGTTGATCAAGTTACGATCATATGTTCGATAAAGTTTTGAGGATAGTTCAAATTTATTGCTTTGCACTGTGCTTTTATTTTGCAATTAACTCATTTGAGTTATCTTGTTATGCTTGAAGATGTATGCTTGGGTTACATATAAAGTTGGGGGTGTGATGAAAAAAATTGTTTGGCATTATGAGCCATTAAAGGTTAACAATATTATTGTGTTGAATTTGAAATACAAGCACACAACATTTGAATATGCATATCTTAGTTATACATGTAGAATGGCATAACTGCTTTCATTGAATGTATTCCTGATTTCAATGGGTATGCGATTAAAGATCAATGTAAAGCTTAGTAGCCTGAATTCATAGTTACAAATCGAAAATACACATGCTATTTTTGATAAAAAATAGTTTCAATCTTCATGATCTTCAAGAGCACAATTTATAGTGATATAGATGTAGTCATATTTCGGCATTTTTTAAGTGCTATCCATGTTTCTCTTGTATTTAATTGTATCAAAAAAATTTTTTTGCTATGTCATAGCTATTGTACTTGTACACTCAACATGTTGTAAAGCATAATAACTGCTTTAATTTAATATAAAGCTCCTTATTAAATATTTTATCATTTATTCTGTTTGTCATATAATCTATTGTGTTGTAGATATTGTGATGCATTATGCTAGGATATAGTATATTGTTTAGGAAGTTCAAATCTTGTTCGAATATGTAAAAAAACTTACTCAAATATATTATTCAACTGTTTAATAAATTATTCTAACAAAGTTATTTGAACCATGTTAAAAAAAATTCAAATAAGAATGATTAATGCTCAATTAGGATTTGAAGAATTTTCAATCATGTGATCTCAATGTTGATTGAATTCTATTCGAACCTTTTTTTTTTTTCAAGGTTATTCAAATTAAATTTCTTCACAATGTACTTAAAAAGGTAGTTTGCAGTCCAAAGCGAGGGTATTTTGGTCTGAAAGGAATTTTTGGTATATTTCCCTAAGAAAATAAATAACATGTATATTTCTCCTACTTTGGACATTATGGGACAATGGACATATAAACTTAAATTTCTCATTACCAATGCTTAGAATAACTAAAAAATAAGATAAGTAAAAATTGTATGTTATTTTTCTTTTCTCACGGTCTAAACACCTCATGTAACACTTAGCACAAATGTGGAATGAGGATAGTGTGGAATCCAAATAGTTAAGATAAGGCTAATGATGATGATGATTATGATGACCATTCATTTTCTTAAAACTTTTAGATTAATTTAAACACTTCCTTTTTAGTTAGCAACGCATAACTATTTATGCTGGACATTTATAGCTCACCATGTGTTAATTTTTATATTTCGTCTCTTATACTATCAGATGAATATAAAATGTCATAAAGTTACTATTAAAATCAGGAATTTGAGAGGAAAAATCTTGCCTTTATTCAGTAATATCTTCCCTATTTATAGATCTATACAAGATATCGTAATGAGAAATAATAAATTACAGATTTAATATATAAAATCCCTAATACACTCTTTCCTAAATTAGTTCCTTTATTATGGCGTGATCTATGTGAGCTTCCCACGGATTGACTTCTGTGATCGTCGGATCCTTCGCATTGGGAACGGCTGGATTTCAACACTCTCCCTCAAGCTGGAAAATATGGATCTGTCATTCCCAGCTTGTCAATCATTCTGAAGAAGGCAGGACTGTCCAATTCTTTGGTAAGGATGTCTGCAAGTTGATCCTTTGATGATACATGGTCGATACTTACTAGATCACTGTCTAGTTTTTTTTTAATAAAATGTTTGTCCACTTCTATGTGTTTGGTCCTATCATGCTGGACTGGATTGTGGGCTATGTTGATTGTTGATTTGTTGTCACAATGTAGCTTCATGGGCTCATCCCACTTGACCTTTAAGTCTTCTAGGATTATTTTGATCCATAGTAGCTCACATATTCCCAAGGTCATAGCTCGATATTTTACTTCTGCACTAGATCTTACCACTACATTTTGTTTCTTGTTTCTCCATATAGCTAGGTTACCTCCAAGAAATATGCAGTATCCAGAGGTAGATATTCTGTCAACAGGTGATCCCACATAGTCAGCATCCGTGTATACTTCTAGGGTTATTCTGTGATCTCTCTTAAAGAGAATCCCTTTTCCTGAGTTTCCTTTAAGGTAGTGCAACATCCTGTCAACCGCTTACATGTGAATCTGTTTTGGATTCTGCATAAACTGACTGACCATGCTTACAACAAATGTTATATCTAGTATAGTATAGGAAAGATAGAATAATTTTCATACAAGTCTTTGGTAGGCTCCTTTATTCACATATGGATCCTCTATAGCTTCCCCCAGTTTAAGATTAAGTTCTACTGGTGTTGGTGCTAGCTTACAGGCTAGTTTCCCTGTTTCTTTGAGAATCTTTTACTTGAGTGAGCTACTTCGATTCCAAGAAAGTATTTTAGTCTATCAAGTTCTTTGATGTCAAATTCCTTGGTAAGACTTTTCCGTAGACTATATTTCTTCTTTTCATTATTTGCAGTCAAGATAATATCGTCCACATACACTAGCAATATTGTGACTCCCCTTGAGTCTGATGTTTAAAGAATAGTGTATGATCCCCTTGGCTTTGTTTATACCCATTAAGGAGCATAAACTTAGAGAACCTTTCAAACCAGACCCTTGGTGATTGTTTGAGCCCATATAGGATCTTTTTTAATTTTTACACATTGTTACCTCCAGAATTTTAAGAAAAGGAGAGCATCTCATCACTTATACAAATGGATATAGTACAACCCAGATTGACTATTTTCTTATAAGAAAAATAGATCGTTTAGATTGCAAAGATTGTAAAGTTATTCCGAGTGAAAATTTATGTACCCAACATCGATTATTAGTTTTGGACCTTAAGATAAAAGGGCAGATAATAAAAAATAAAATAAAACGATATTCTAAGATTAGATGGGGGCATTTAAAGAATATTAACAGAAATATTTTTTAGAGTAAGATTTTAGAGCTTAAGATTTTATCTATGCATGAGGATGCTAATGTTATATGGGAAAAAGTGGCTAGTGATATTAAGAATAGTGCAAAAGATGTGCTTGGAGTATCAAAAGGAAAAGCTCCTAATAGTAAAAATAGTTGGTGGTGAAATCCAAATGTGCAAGAAAAGATTAAGAATAAGAAGATTTGTTATAAAAATTGGTTTAATTATAAAATTTATGATAATTGGGATAGATATAAAGAGGCTCGTAAGGAATCGAAGAAAGCAATATGCGATGCAAAAATCTTAGCTTTTAGTGATTTATATAATAGATTAGATACTAAGGAGGGAGAAAGATATATGTATAAGTTAGCCAAACAAAGAGATAGGAGTAGTAAGGATTTAGTTCAAGTGAAGTGTATTAAGGATGAAGATCAAAAAATACTTTTCTTAGAAGATGATATTCAACAAAGATGGTTGAGATATTTTGCTAAACTTTTTAATGAAAATTGTGATAATAAGATTGACTATAGTGACCTTAGCACCCTAAATGAAAATAAAGATTTCAGTTTTTATCGACGTATTAGTAAAACCGAAGTTAGAGAGGCTTTAAAGAAAATGAAGGGTGGAAAAGCTGTTGGACCTGATAATATTCCAATAGAAGTGTGGAAATGCTTAGGAGATGAAGGAATTTCTTGGCTTACTAAACTTTTTAATACTGTTTTGAAGACTAAAAAGATGCTAGATGAGTGGAGAATGAGTGTGTTAATTCCTATTTTTAAGAATAAAGGTGATGCACAAGATTGTGCGAATTATAGAGGAATTAAGTTAATGTGTCATACTTTAAAACTATGGGAGCGAGTTATGGAGCATAGGTTGCGGCGTGATACTAATGTTTCTCAAAATCAATTTGGATTCATGCCGGGTAGGTCGACTATGGAAGCCATACATTTATTAAGAGGTTTGATGGAGAAATATAGAGAAAATAAGGAAGATCTACATATGATATTTATTGATTTAGAAAAACCATATGATAAAGTTCCAAGAGAAGTGCTATGGAGGGTTCTTGAAAAGAAAGGAGTTAATAATGCTTATATTCAAATCATTAAAGATATGTATGCAGGAGCTATTACTTGTGTTCAAACACGAGGTGGTTTGACCAAGTATTTTCCTATTTCGGTTGGGTTACATCAAGGATCAGCCTTAAGCCCATATCTTTTTGCTTTAGTCATGGATGCTCTCACTAGACATTTGCAAGAGGATGTACCTTGGTGTATGCTTTTTGCTGATGATATTCTTCTTGTTGATAAAACTAGAGAGGGAGTTGAAAGTAAACTTGAATTATGGAGGTCAACATTAGAGACTAAAGGTTTTCGCTTGAGTAGATCTAAAACGGAATATATTGAGTGTAATTTTAGTAGTAATAGACCTAGTGTGGGGTTTGTAACTTTGGGCGATCAAGTAGTTAATAAGAGTACACGTTTTAGATATCTTGGATCTATTGTTCAGAGTGATGGTGAAATAGATGGGGATATTCTCAGCAGAATTCAAGTTGGATGGTTGAAGTGGAGGAATGCGTCGGGCTTGTTGTGTGATAGAAAAGTACCCCTCAAACTTAAGGGAAAATTCTATAAGATGGTAGTGAGGCCTGCAATGCTTTATGGTGCTGAATGTTGGCCATTAAAAGAGAAGCATAATACTAAGTAAAGTGTGGCAGAGATGAGGATGCTTAGGTGGATGAGTGGCTTTACCCTTAGAGATAGGATACGAAATGAGCATATACGTGAAAAGGTTGGAGTAGCTCCAGTAGAAGATAAGATTAGAGAGAGTCGCCTTAGATGGTTTGGGCACATAAAATGGCGGCCTTCCAATGACCCGGTTAGGAGAGTAGAGGTATTAGATTTGACTTATATTAAGAAAGGTAGAGGTAGACCTAAAAAGACTTGGTTAGAAAATATTAGGAATGACCTTTCTTTATTAGATTTAAACGAGAATTTGCCCTTTAATCGGACACAATGGAGAAAAAGGATTCATGTAGCTGACCCCACGTAGTGGGATAAAGGCTTAATGTTGTTGTTGTTGTTGTTACCTCTAGAATTTTCCTTAATCCTGGTGGTATTTCCATAAATATTTCTTCTTCCAGATTGTGGGCTCTGAAAATTCGGCCCCGGCCTCCCCGCCGCAATTGTTTGTTGCTTTTTCTTTGGCGAGGGAGTTTTAACGGAATAAGTTATGGGGTAGATTTTGGAAGGCAGATGGGTTTGTAGATAAGACACTACCTAGAGATTTCGCCCTCATTTTGCGAGGACTTTATGATCTGAGTTCTAGTTTCCTATAGGCGCAAGCCCTTATAGTTAATTACCCCTCTCGGTCACGAGAGAGAACTTTCGATTAAGGCTAGTCATCAATCAGATAAGTAAAGAATACATATTATCTGGCATATAGTAGCTGCAATGGGCTTAGGATTTGGAGATTTGGAGAATTGATATTTAAAATAGAAATTGCACCATCTTGCACTTAAAGCGAATGGTGGGGGAATGGATGATGGACTCGATCAAGATCCCATGGTTCCGTCGTCCCGGGCCATCATGGTCCCTTGTCTACTTACTCAGAGGAGGTAGTCGACCCAACCTAACAGAAGGATCCTTATCGGCAGCCATGGGTTGCTTCGTCCAAGGGGACCTTGTAGACATGGGGTGAATGTTTGTCTAAGGGGACAAATTTGAATCCACCTTAGCTAACAGAGGGTTTTGTGCCCTATCGATCATATCCTATTGATTCATATCTCAAGGATTTGATGCCAATAAGGAGCGTATTGGCTCTGGCCATAACCTGTATTTTGTGGTGCCATTTGGCGGCAAAATCACTCGGTTCAGAGGGCCCCGGGTCATAACCATTTATCCTGCGGTGCCATTTGGCGACCAAACTGCCGGTTAGAGAACACGTACCACGTCCTTATTGGCAGGAGATTGTTTGAGAATGGATCATAGTGATATTTTCGACTAGGCATTAGCTCTTTGTGAGCTGAAGTTATATTTGAATTTGTCCATCTCGGCAAACTATTGCGGAGGGTGGATGGATTTTGCTTTAAATGATTGATGGTTTGATTTCAATTTTAAATATTTTGGATTTTGGGAATTTATGGAGTTTTGGTTATTTGGGTGGCACTTTGAAGATATTTGAAATGGACTTGTGGGAGGCATTTTGAAAATATTTGTGAACCCCTCCGGTTGAGATAAACATTCAACACGGCCATCATCAGGGTGTTTGGGGTCATTTCTATTTTTGGATTGAACCTTGTCGACTCGGCTGAGCTGTTGACCGAGGATCGGGTTTCTCATAGGCTTTGTGCATTTGTTTGTGAATTTTCATTGTTAAAGGCCTTGAAGGCCTAATATGAATATATAAGATAAATATTCCGGTCGACTTCGTGGCTGCCTATTTATCCGATAATTCGAACCCTGTCTTCTCCTATTTACCTGCTTAGGAGGATCGGGTTTCGTAGGCTTCATGACTTTATCTAGTGAATTCGCTTGATTATTTGAAGGCTTAATATGAATATATTAAAACAAATACACAGTCGTCACAACCGTGTGTTTGTTTGAAGGTTCGAACCCTGTCGACTCCTATTGATCTGTATAAAAGGATCAGGTTCGAACCTGAATTCATTTATTGACCCGCATAGCATCCCTAGGTGTCACGTATGTATCAATAACATGCTCGAAGGGGCCCATGCGGGTCGAGATTGTATTTTTCTCTTTAGTGTACGTATGTGTATACAATTTATAGTGCACGTGCAGGGTTATACCGAAATAATTATAGTTGTGCAAGTAATCACCATTTGAGTACACAACATTTTATTTGAGAGCTTATACTCGTCTTCTATCCGCTAGTACGAGTGTTGCGGACCCGGTGGCGACGCGCTTGATGTTACAAGGCACCTCCTCATCTTGATATTATCTCCCATTTCTCAATCACCGGGGAGGGTTCTTCTAGATCTTGAAATCAGTGATTGCTGCCTTGAAAGGGAGCCTTTTTAGGATCATCAATATAGTAGATTTGTTGTCTCTAATATTTGTAGATGCGAATATTGTTTTCTTCCTGAGTATAGGATCAAGAAGAAATTTTGAAACACCAGGAAGTTTAGTTCGAATTTGCTCAAACATCTCTTCCATTCTGCTAGGGGTGTCCTTTTTCGTACATCGAGTTGCCCTTATACCCGACGTACTTGAAGATCTTTAATCACCGTTGTCTTAGGTGATATATGTACTAGTGCCCACAGTGGTTCGTTAAACCTATGATATATCCACTGTTGTTATTCACAAGTATTCATTTGCAGAGGACCGTTGTATCCACTACGCCTTCTGGAAGTGTTTGTAGAAGAGCTGTTGTTTCTACATCATGCCCACCTTTCACCAATATCAGGTGGCTTGATGTTTGTACTTGTTTGTAGGGATGTATCTTCCACTATCAAGTGATAGTGTTGCCTTCTTCAATCAACAGGTAATTGTAGGGATTGTTGTAGGAGTCCACTATATTATTTATTTGCATACATTGAGGTCTTGTAGTTTGAGTTTCCTCGTGTATGATTCAAGTTTTGTTCTTTGCATATTTTTGAGCCCAAGTTTAGTTTCATTCAAA
This sequence comes from Dendrobium nobile, assembly GCA_022539455.1. Lineage (NCBI taxonomy): Eukaryota > Viridiplantae > Streptophyta > Magnoliopsida > Asparagales > Orchidaceae > Dendrobium > Dendrobium nobile. Next base: position 70,587,133 of record CM039736.1, read on the forward strand.
CTTGAATTCTTCAAGTTTACAAGTCCCCACTCAACATTGTATAGTTCGGGTTCAAGTGTTTGTTCAGTGTGCAAGTTCTTGTTTTTCACATCTTGCTCTAGTTTGAGTTCACTTGAGTCTGAGTTAGGTTCTTGTATTATGTTGAATTCCATATTCTTATTGAATTTTATTCAAATTTGGATTCAATTCATTTAAGTTCATTTTCATAGGTCCCCTGCTCGTGTTCAATCAAGTTCAATAGTCCACAAGTCATTGTTCATCGGAGTCCTTTTGTTCTTCTTTGAGTTCAAACAGGTCCGAGTGTAGTAACATTTCACCCGAAATTTCGGCAGCCTCCCGGCATCTCCCCTGTTTAGGGGAAAACTACGGAAAATTGAGCCTTCCCACCACGCACAATAAAGGCGTGTATGGTGGGTGTCCTCAGACGAGGACACCGCGACCGTGATCCTTCCTCCCACCACGTGCAATAAAGGCGTGTATGGGGTCTTCAGTACCTGTTTAAAAAGGTAGTTTGCTTTTCCCTCGCTCGAGGGTACTTATAAGTGACTCCGTCTCGCCGTAGGTGCCGCACCGGGGTCCCATTCCACCACGCACAATAAATGCGTGTATAGGCGGTTTTCCGGTGCGCCACGAATGCCGAAGTAGAGTTTAGGTGATTGCCCGCCTCGTCATAGGCGTCAGACCGGGGTCCCATCCCACCACGCGCAATAAAGGCATGTATAGGCAGTTTTCCGGCCCGCCGCATACAACGAAGGCGAGAATATGAGTTTTAGAGAATGCATACCTTCGCGGGGTTGTTGGCACGTGGATTGAGGGAAGGAGAGAGAGAGACATTTTTTATTATAATTATAATAATTAATTATATTTATTAATAATTAATTATAATTTAAAAATAATTAATTATAATTAATAATTAAATCATAATTAATTATAATTAATAATGACTGATTTAAATTAAAATAATCAATTATAATTAATTCAAAATAATTATAGTTATAATTAACCATAATTATAATAAAAAGAATTAATTATAATTTATTTTAATCTAAAATTAATCTTTATTAATAATATTTAAATATGATTAGAATATTTAATTATAATTAATTATAATGTAATAATAATAATAATAATAATAATAAAAAAAAATAATTAATTTTTAATTAAAAAATTTTACAGGACCTCACAGAGAGTCAAATCCCTCTTTTCCCCTCTCGGTAAGGTGGATTGTTGGGATTTGGCCGAAGAAGACCGTGCAAGGGAGAAAGTTACCTACACAACAACGAGCTCCCAACGTTGCTTCCGTCCAAAATGCTGTAACTTCCGATCCGACGACAGGGAACGTCGGATGAGCGAAGTCGGCCGACTGCAGAGGGTCAAAGAGGCACATGAACAAGAGGAAACTAAGCGAACTCCGTTGGTTGCCTCCGATCAAATTTCATAGCTTTCGATCCGGCGGTAGGGAGGGCGAGTGAAGTCGAACGACACAGAGAGGCTGGAGAAGCGTCAAGAGGGAGAAAGTTACGATCGCAGCCAGCGACCTCTCCCTTGCTCCTGATCAAAATGTCGAAACTTCCGTTCCAACAGGCAGGTAAAGTTGTCGAATGAACGGAGTTGAGCAACACGGAGGAGTCAGGGAAGCGCACGTACAGGAGAAATTTGCCTTCAAAACAAGCGAGCTCGCTGTAATTGCTTTCGATCAAAATGTCGGACTTCCGATCCGGCGAGAAAGGATAGTCGTCGAATGAGCGTAGTCGAACAGTGACGAAAGAATTGCGAGAGGAAGAGAAGAGGCCGAAGGCCTCATTGCCTCGAGCCTTTTAACGACTCAAAACGAGTCGTGCGGCGATCGTGGGGAGAAATGACGCGAGACATGGCCTCGACGTGCGAACAACATGGCTACGGCGTGCGACATGCGGGATGAGGGCAGAGCAGGTACGTTGATTTTGATTTTCTCTTTTTTTTTTTGTTATACAGCAGGTCAACACAGATCCCCATGTAGGGCCAATTGTACTTAGCTGTTATTGAGAGTAGAATTCCGACAGTGTTCATCTTGGCTGCTGGTGCAAAAGTTTCCTGGTAGTCAATGCCATATGTCTGAGTGTAACCTTTCGTCACTAATCTTGCTTTGTATCTTTCTTGTGTGCCATCAGCTTTGTATTTTACATAAAACACCCATTTGCAGTTTACCGGTTTTTTCCTGTCGGTAGATTGATGATCTCCCATGGCTTGTTCTTCTCTAGGGCCTGCATTTCATCTTTCATGGCATTTTTCCAATTTACATCAGATAATGCCTCAGAAATATCTTTAGGAATATGAATATCTTTAGAAATATCTCAGAAATATCTTTAGCAATATCTAGTGTTACCAAGAAATTTTTGTGTGTGGAGGAAAAATTATTGAAGGATATAGAGTTGGTTATAGGGCATAAGGGAAGTGGAGAGTTTATCTTATTTTCAGGAGATGGTTCAGATTCTTGGATCTACTTCGAAGCAAAGGTTGAACTTGTACGCCTGTAATATACATTCCCAAATCTAAGGATAGTTTTATCTTCAGCTTCCCTTGTTTGAGTTTCAAGGGGGATTGGTTTGATGTGGTGGAGGAAGGTCAAGAGGCGCAAGCATACTTTCATCATCTTCTTTTGTTTCAGTCTCCTCCTGAAGCTGAGGTTTGGTAAAGTAGTAGTTTTGTTCATCAAAAGTGATATCAATGGATTCAAGTATTTTCTTTGTAGGAGGGTGATAACATTTGTACCCTTCTGGGTGGCAGAGTATCCAATGAAGATATATTTGAGTGCCCTTGGATCTAGTTTTCCTCTGTTCTGGCTGTGGATGTGAACATAGGCAGTGCACCCAAAGATTTTAGGTGTAAGGTTATTATGGGTTCGAAACTCGGAGTAAAAGGAGGACAAAATATCCATTGGAGCTTTCATTCACAAGATTTTTTACGGTAGTCGATTTATGAGGTAGGTGGCAGTTAGGAGAGCTTCTCCCCAGTAGGATTTGGGTATATTATGGTGGAGTGGGAAGGCACGAGTGGAGGCTAGGAGGCGACCATTTTTCCTTTCCGCAATCCCATTTTATTGTGGGGTGTGAACCCAGGAGGACTCATGGATGATGCCTTCGCTATGAAAGTAAGAGTGTAGGGTTTGGTTGAAGTAGTCTTTAGCATTATCTGAACGAAATCTCTTTATTTTGACCCCGAATTGATTCTGGATCATGGTGTGAAAAATGGGAAGAATGGTGCTAACGTCGGATTTATTTTTGAGAAGATAGATCCAAGAAACCCGAGTTCAGTCATCAATGAAAGATACAAACCAACAAACCCATAGATGTTGGGGATTTTTTAGGGTCCCCATATATGAATGAGGTAGAAAGGAGTATTGCATCTTTCATTCTTGTTTGGAAAGGAGGTTCTTTTATGTTTGGCTAATTCACAGGTTTCACAATGCAATTTTTCATTTTCCAATTTATGGAAAAGTTTTGGATAAATGTGTTTCAAGATTTCTATTGATGGATGTCCAAATCTGAAGTGATTAAGCCAAATGGTAGATTTCTTGTCAACTAGGGATAACATAGAGTAGCTAGATTTGTTTGGCTCTTCCAGGTAGTACAACCCACCTCTCTCTATAGCAAGTCCAATCGTCTTCCCCGATTCTTGATACTGAAATAGGCAAAAGCAGAGTTAAATAAAACTTAGGCAATTATGATCCCTGGTAAGTTTTTGTATGGATATAAGATTTGTGGCTAATTGAGGAACATGGAGCACATTTTTTAGAGTGAGGGAAGGGAATAAGAGTATGTCTCCTTGACCTTCTACTTTGGCAAAAGAACCATTCGCAGTGATGATTTTTTATTGGGCAAGGATCATAATTTGGCAATCATTCTGAAATCTACCAAAATATGTTTCTTGTTTATATTAACAAAGAATTGCTTCAAGCAATAGTTGAAATATAATCTTTCTGCAAAACAACAAAAACTACCTCCTGTAAGTCATGCAACCGTTGCAGATCTTGGGATGTACATCCGCTGAATGGAGCAGAAGCGTTATATAAGGATTTGGATGGTCATCTTTTTTTCTGCTTGCATGCAAATTTATGCCATTCTGAATGCAAGTCCTGGTTGCTTTTTATCCCCAAGTCTATCATTTGTTAAACTTGTTTTCATGCATGTAGTTATCTATGGGCCTAGGCAACACTTCATGAACTTGTTAGGCAACAATAGACTAAAAAAAACCATATTTGATTATAGAGAGAAGGAGATGGTGAGTTTACATTCTTCCCTATTGTGTTTTGCATGAGGTGTTAAACCTATTGCATAAATATTTTAGCACAACTTCTATCCCAATTACCTTCATTCTTCCTTTTTTTTTTCTAATCCTTAAATATTAATTTTCATCTATCAGTTTTATTGTTTGAACTTACCCTTCATTGTACATGCATAAACTACCTATATATGTTTGACTAACTTATCTTCAACAAATGCTACATACGCTGTCTTTGTATTATAATTATTTCTAAATCTGTCATTTTTAGTTTTTTTATAAATCCATCTTAATATTTCATTTATACGCTTAACTTGTCTATTAATGGTTTATTTGCTTCTCAATATTCAAATCCATATAGCATAGTTTACCGATTTAATAACTGGTTGCACAAGAAATTAAATTGATCAAAGGGATCTATGGCAAAGTACGCCAAGTGTTAATTCAAAGTTTTTCAACTAGGACTGATACTTACTGTTTCTTTTAAATGGTTGTAATAAGTCTGACGCAGATGATGGTATGCAATGAGCCAAAAAACTATGAATAAAGTTTATGTTGCCAGGGATTTCGTTAAGAATGTTTTATATCAGAGCACCGATTAATCTATGTTTCAAGTTATTTCTATATGGACAGCACACTAATAGACCCACAATTATACATTTTACATGAACGCTTAAGCATGATCATGTTTTTATTAGAAGCATTGTCTTAATTATCACTCAAAACTGATTTTAAATGGGCTTTTTTTATCTGGTGGGAACTAATTGGATAACTAAATTTTTAAATATTGAACATTTATTAAATAAGTATTTTTTGTGTTATTAAAAGCATGCTTTAGAAGCAAGATGAAGTGATACGCCAGCTCTTTGCATCACTTTGTTGTGTAACACAAGCTCAAAGTAAAACGAGCATGTTAGTTGTCTTCGCCACATCACGTTGTACTCTCCACGCTCAGTTTCGTCTTACAATTAAATACTAGTATAGATTTTATGGCTCGAGTCAACATTTATCATAGTAACTAAGCACAATTGTTCACTTTCCTCATTGTTTCTTGTAGCTATTGAGTCATGACTCATTGTTCTTCGTTCTCTCCCATTGGAGCTAATCGCTTTTTGGAAATATTCTCTTCATGCTCTCTTGCCCACTAGTTTTCTAAAATGTTTATCGCTAGTTCTTGATGTAGATGTTAGTAGCTTCTTGCAAACTTCTTTTTCAGAATACTTTTCGATTCCTCATCCTCATTTGCTCGTTTCATGTTGTTTCCATTTTTCATTATCTAGCTAGTCACTCAATCTCACGAGTATGCTTAATTTTTATTTATTCATTTCATCGCTTATATATATATATATATATAAGCTTGCAAATAGCTGGAAATTACTATCATTGAATGTATCATTATATTTAGTGAAAATTATTATTTTATGTGGTGTAAATTTGATTGATTAAATGACTATTACATGTGCATAATATATGTATATATGATATATAAGTCATGAATGCTTTAGTTAGTGAAAGCATTGTTTTGCATTGCACACTTTATGCAGTGAAGCAGAAAAGGAACTTCTATGTTTCACATTGCGCTTAACATTTTGAGAACATTGGTATTTTTATTTGCAGAAAGTACTTTAAAGTTTCCTAATTTATTATAAAATAAGATTATTTGAATATAATATTTGAAAAATATTTAATCTTTAAAAAAAATGAAGTTACCTAACCCGAGGTGAGGCAAAGCACTGAAATTGTCAAAACCCTGAGGCTGAAATGGAAAGGAATTTTAAAACCTTTGTTAGAAGCACACCAAATCACTCCTAAAGTGGAAGATGGTATCAAATACAATTTGTTGCACTGCTCGTGACATTAAGAGCAAATAAAAGTAATCGTTAGATCCATTATGTGGAAGCATATTACAAGGACCACTTCATTGTTGTGTAATCATGTTTAAGAAAATGTTGATCCTGAACTATGATTTTAAAGCAGCCCTTTTCATTTAGCAGGTGTCTGTGGACACCTTTCTAAATATACCTTATTTTTTTGTTTTATTTGCTTTAGAAATGCACTTCTAAGACCTGGTTAGGAGAGTAGAGGTATTAGGTTTGACTTATGTTAAGAAAGGTAGAGACAGACCTAAAAAGACCTGGTTAGAAAATATTAGGAATGACCTTTCTTTATTAGATTTAAACGAGAATTTGGCCTTTAATATGACACAATGGAGAAAAAGGATTCATGTAGCCGACCCCACGTAGTGGGATAAAGGCTTGATGTTGTAAGAAAGTAGGTTTTTTAGCTATGGACCTAGCAAAAGAAAAATTGAGATAGGTTCCTATAGTATTGGATTCCCCCCCTCACAATCGGACGTGAAGGTTTCCTCTCATCCGGCTCAAGTAGTTACACCAAATAAAGAAAGGGGTTCTTCTTCTTTTTAAACTTTGTTCGAGAAAACCCTACAAAAAGCTACTCTTTACTCAAGTTCCCAGTAGGACCAGCCTTTCATTGATTCATTCTTATTTTCTTTTCTTTTTTCTTTTCACTCTAACCTTTTTTACTTTCTTTTATGTTTCTTTTGTTGTAGAAATGCACTTCTAAGAGTAATAAAGTAAATACTACCAAGACTATAATGATTATGAAGAATTTAGAAGACTTGCAAAAGATGCTAAGAAAAGAAAAACTTTTTCTTTTTTGTAATAATATGCTAGATACTAGGGAGAAAATGAGCTTTATAAATTAGCACAAGAAAGGGATAGGAAAAACTACTTTTATGTCAATCAACAAATCATGAATGAATAAGATAAACATGGAAAGTAAGTACAAAGAGATTAAACATCACAAAAAGATATTAAGAGTTGTTATGTTGGGTTAAATTGATTGCCTACATCTATAATGGACGAGAGAGGAATTGATTCACAATCAAGAAGCCTCCTATGTATTTATATAGAAGACATGAAAACACTTCTCCAAACCCACCCAACTACATCCAAGCAAAGGAGATAATGGCACCAGAGACGAGAGATTATAAACATAGAATATATAAATAATACGAGGTCTCTTCTTGGATGCTCCTCGAAACAACACCAGCATGTTTTTCATGGCATTAATGCGCTTGCCCACTATAGCATCACCCTTAATACAACAACACTGTGCTTGCACCATTGTAGGACAATTCATCTCATTCACAAATCAATGAGCCAAATATTTTCTTAATTTCATTTCCTCTCTTATTATCTTCCTCTTCATGTTAGAATTCCTTTTTTTCTCTCATCACAACATGCATTTCTTTGTTTTCTTTTTTCAGCAATAGTTTATTATATTTCTTCACTTTTTTTGGTTACTCAACAACAGCCTTTAGAACTTCACAACCAAAGGAAAGCTCAGCCCATGCACCCATGCTCATTATATTGTCCATGACACAATAATCCCACATGCTGCATCAGATTCTCTTTCATGCATTATCTAGAATTGAAAGAGGCGTGTTTTCAATCTAATCCGAAATAAGAACATTTCAGAACAAACTTTTGAACCTGTTCTTATACAAGAATATAAGAAAAGCTTTATTTATCCCAAAACCATTAAATTAAAATTTGATGTTTATTCTAATAATATTATTGAGTTCACATCCTAACTGAGAAAAGATAACGAAATTTTAATAAGATTAGATGCATTAAAAGTGGTGATAATAAGATCTTAGTAAAGATGAAGATGTGATACAAAGATGAATATGCTACTTTAGTTGATGTAAGTTATCTTTTTTGAATAACTTAATAAATAAATAATGAGGTATATTATAGCCGGATGAAAAAAGAAAAGCGGAGCTGGCTCTAAAGAAAATGCATAAATGCAAAGATTTTGGCTTAGATGAAATACTATCAAGCGTTGAAGAGTTATGGGAGATTTTGGAATAATTAAGTTAAAAAACATTTTCAATATAATTTGGAGGATTAATATGATGATAAATGATTAGAGGAAAATGTTTGTCACAATATCAAAGAAAACATAGTGTTGGATGGCGTGGGGATCTCTACGGTTTGGATTTATATTTTCATATGCCCATCATTGGGATAATGATAATTGATAAATGAATTTGTGGGGATCCTACGTTTTATTATTTTAATGTACAGTTGAGATTCACATGTTTAGCATGATCGTCTCATAGGTTTCATTCTTGTACGTGAGAATTGACACCATAGGATTTGACATTAGTTGATGAATCGTTCAAATATTTAATATTTAAGATGCCTAATTATCAATCGATTTTATCATGAATTAAGACAAACAAGGAATCAATAACTAATGTAGAACTTTGGGGAAGAATTAGTGGTTAACCTTTCCGAAGATTTTAAGTGGAAGAGTAGATCTCACTACTTGGTTAACCTTTCTGAAGATTTAAGTAAACCATGTGTTAATCCTTGATATTATGATTAAATATAACAACTTTTTTATTAGAGTTTGATTCTGACTAGATTTACAAAATAGTGTATATTCAGAAAAATATATTGGGTTCTATGGAGAATTAATTTATTCCACATAAATATGAAAAGTGATGCAAATTGGGACTCATCAAAGGTATAAAAATATATTTTCCTTCCCTTTGATGACTTTTGTATTATCAGTTGATCTTAAATACGTTGTTAGTATTCATTAGCATACTAGTAACATGGCATATTTCAGGTTTGAAAGGTCGTTATGCTTAATACTGAAAGTGGCATCGTATTTTTTGTTTGGCTGGCCTGCAGCCAATTTTCCCCGTCTTTTTAGTCTTCATCTTTTATGTCACTCGACGTGCCATGAACCACAAGACGAGTATCAGACACAGAAGAGATGAATCAATGTGGGGAGGGCTCCTGCTGTTTAGTGTACGGAAAGAAAATTTAACAGGAATTTAGCATCCCTATTATGTTGCTTCCACTTTGAGATACATTTTGTGGAAATGTCATTTTATATAGATTATACTGTGTTAGAATATCTTCACGAGGGGTTGGGTGTATTTGCTTGGTGGATGAGCAAAAAGACCTTGATTTCATTCTAATTTCAATTTCTATTTCTTCATATTGTAATTGGAGTCTTTCTGTTGCATCAGGATGTAATTCATTACTTAGAAAGGTCTTTTGGAGTTGGCTACATGACAAACCAAATTGATAATGGTGCCAATCCTCAACACCAATCATCAAACCAAGGTTCTAAACTCTCCACTTCAAATGTTGGTGCACCTGATGCCTCCAGCTCGGAGACAATCGCAAGCAGCCATGTTTCTGAGAACCCCCTTACTGGAACTTTATCAGATGATTCTCTTGAGTTTGAAAACCTGTACTCAACGTTAGACAGTGGCAACCAGAGCCTGGGCCGACCTGTGACTGATATTTCGAAAACAACTGTAGATCGATCTGTTCCTGGTAATGACCTAAAACAAAAAATACATCTTTACAAGGTACGCTTGCTGCTTCTCACTAGGAACCTAAAGGCTGCTAAACGTGAGGTTAAACTTGCAATGAATGTGGCACGAGGTAGAGATTCTTCAGCAGAATTGCTCTTGAAGTCTCAACTAGAATATGCCCGTGGTAACCATAGAAAAGCTGTGAAGCTTTTGATGACATCCATGAATAAAACAGAGCCGGTTATGCTGAGTATGTTCAACAACAATGTTGGATGCATTCATTATCAACTCAAAAGCCCCCACACATCGGCCTTATTCTTTACAAAGGCTCTGAAAAGTAGTTCATCGCTGCGGTCCGAGGAACCTCTGAAGCTGTCAACCTTCTCCAAGGACAAATCTCTTCTAATTATATATAATTGTGGTCTGCAAAACTTGGCCTGTGGAAGGCCTGTAACTGCAGCTCAGTGTTTTGGAAAAGCCAGTTTGTATTTTTACAACAAGCCAGTTTTCTGGCTCCGGTTAGCTGAGTGTTGTCTATCAGCCATGGAAAAAGGGCTTTTGAGACCATCTGCTGGGGACATAAAGCTTCATGTTGCAGGATCCGGCAAATGGCGACAGCTGGTATTGGAAGAAGATGTCAGCTCAAGAAGTAGGTATTTCAAAGGAGTAGAATCCGTGTCAGGTGAAGATGAGCAAAACAAGCTATCACTCCCATTCGCTAGGCTTTGTCTTCACAGAGCCCTGTTTTTGTTGGACAAGCTTGAGAAGAAAGTATCAAGGCCCAGTGCTACAATTGATTCATTGCAGGAAGATGCTACCCAGGCCAAATCTATCAAGAGCTCAGGCCATAAGAATGCATTGACTGGAGATCCAAAGGCAGCCACTGCAGCATTGGTTTCCATGACTTCTATCACCAATGGCGATTATAAAGAAAATAAAGGTGGATTGAGCCCCAACACCACCTTGCAGAGTTCTGTGACCACTTTTGAAGAATTGTGCAAGGAAGAGAACAGCATGATTAAGCAGGCCCTTTTAGGAAATCTCGCTTACGTTGAGTTGTGCTTAGAAAACCCACTTAAAGGATTATCTGCTGCAAAATCACTTCTGCAGCTGCCAGACTGTTCAAAAATTTATACCTTTCTTGGTCGTATGTATGCTGCTGAAGCACTTTGTTTCCTGAACCGACCTAAAGATGCTGCAGAATATTTGTCAGTCTATTTCAATGAGAATGGTAAGGTGGAGCTGCCTTATTGTGATGATGACAGAGAGAAGTGGAATTTAAAGAGAGGTATGGATGGTGAGGAGTTAAATGGTTCACAGAATGCTAGAACTATGTCAGATGCAACTCGCGGCGGGCTTCTTAAGCCTGAAGAGGCTTGTGCTCTTGCTTGTGTAAATCTTAGTATAATGTTCTCTCTTCAGGGCAATCTTGAGCAGGCCAGCCAGTTTATGCAGAAAGCTCTCTCACACTTGCCCGAGGATCCAAGGGTTTTGCTTGCCGGGGTTTATGTGGATCTTCTGCAAGAGAAACCACGAGATGCTCTTGCCAAGTTGAAGCTTTGTAACAACATCAGGTACCTTTCAGCTTCTTCATGATGCTTCTTGCACTGTCAATCCGGTTTTCATGATTGATCTAATCTGCTGGATTTCCTTGCCCGTGTCCCTCAAGTCTTGCAAGCTAGATCTCAGGCTTTAGACCCCTCTGTACAATAGAATGGTGGAATGTAGAATAAGGATATTTGCTTTTACCCTCAATTTTTCTTTTGTTCTGAAATTTTAGCTTTGATATGAGTCATGATAGTCTAAGATGTAGTTTATGAAGGATAGATAGTTGAGTGCATTGTAGGTCTGGTAAAAGTTCATTCATTCAGGCAAGCATATGGAAAAGCCTTTCATTGTTATTTTTTCTCTCATGAATGTTGTTTGCCAACAAGTTGGTGCATTGAAGTCTCTTAAATCTGATCCCATATTTTAGGATTAAAGATCTATTACTATTAATTGTGCTCCATTATCTTGATTTCTTTTGACTGCAAACTTTTCATGATTCACCATTGTTTTTGGCGCGACTTCCTTTTCCTCTAGATTGCTTCAGATATTGTATCAGAATTTTGATATTAATACTTGAATTGCGGTTGGAGCATATTGAGGCTTCGTTTGGGACTACTTTTTTACTGCTGCTTGAAGCAGCTTTTTAATATAAAAATTTTATTTGTTGTACTAAAAAGCTTTAATAGGACACAATGGAGAAAAATAATTCATGTAGCCGACCCCACGTAGTGGGATAAAGGCTTGATGTTGGTGTTGTTGTACTAAAAAGCTGATTTAAGAAGCAAGAAGAAAGCCGTCCAAAGCGAAGCCTGAGTTTCCTCCGACCCTATCATATTTTATATATATTTGGGTTCTTTTCGCTCTGCTGTTATTGATAGTAGGATACCTTATGCTGAAAGAAACTCATCAATTGTATATATAATAGTCTTTTACTTTTACTCCTACCAGCAAAATATAGTAGAGGGTTTTTATTTTTAATTTTATTTTTTTTATTTGTTATTGTTTGGTGTAGCTACTACAGCTGCTGAACAGATATGCTAAGTGATTGTCAAATGTTTCTCTTGGAGGATCATTCCATTTAGGCTTTTTTCTTCACAGGATTGAAGAAGGGTTGGTGTCTTCTCAATAGATATCCAGACATTTTCTTATATATTGAGCAGATTGTAGAAGCTAGTTTAAATTTGTCTTTTAAAAGTAAATCCAAATGCCATAGAGAATTTTGATCTTTTAAAAGTAAATGACCTATAGGTTAAGGCAAAATCCTTATGATGCCAACTTGTAAGTAAAATAGAGATATCTTGCATTATGAATTAAGAAATTCTTATAAAATCAAAATAATAACTTCTTAAGATTGTGATCATGATAATGGATACTCAATGCTCCAAAAGTTTGAGGCTATGATGAGATAATAATGTAACTAATATATCACCTAGCTATTGAAAAATTTTATAAATAGGATTAAGAGATGCACTATTTTCCTTTTATATAGTTATTTATTAAATCCTTCAACTCCATGACTTTTATTTACACAACTATCTTCTTCAAAGTTTTACCTGGCATACCATTATTGATGAATTGTTTGAGCTCTGAGCATTATCAGGTTGATGAATGCGTAGATGTCATAATTTTTTGTTACTATAACAATCAATGATTTGGGAATCCCCACTTAGCTCGCCTACCCATTAACATAAGGATACCCAATGGATTGAGGGGGGGGGGGGGCGGCAAATGCCCCCCTCACATTTTTTTTTTAAAAAAATTTAGAGGTTATATTTTAAAATATTTTGAGTATTTTGGGTATTTTGCCTCCTCTCAAAAAAAATTTTGCCCTAATTTTATCAATCCTAAACGTCTTTGCTCATCCCCCACAAAAAAAAAAATTTTTGTCCATCCTGAAAAAAGAAGTTGGATCTGCCCTTGATACCAATTGGAAATTATTATAATTGATATGGATGTGGAGGATATGGTATGAATGTAGAACACAAAGATGATTATACTTAAGGCTTTTGTTGGAGGAGCCTAAACAATCTATTGGAAAGGCTAGTGAGAAGATGCTGAAAATTTTGATAATAATAATGTCATGGTCATCACAACATGCCTTAATGAATTATAGTAGAATGTTAACCTTTGCCAAATAATACATTTTATAGGCCTAAGAGGATTAATGGAAGGTAGATTTAGAATATAACCAAAAAATTTATCTTAAATAAATTATGAATTTAAATATTTATTTTTTATTTGGAGTGTTAGGTTTTCTCAAGCCCCTAAAGTGCATACCTAAGAAAACTCGAGATTTAGAAATCCAGCTTGTGTTTAGGTTGAATATATGACATGGATTGATAGGATATGGAGTTCTAATTTGCTAACTTAATGGATAGACTTAATAAATGTCAAAAGGGAACATTATATGGTTAAAATCTATTGAATATAATAGTTTAGTATGAGGGAAAAAGACTTACGTTCAAGAACATCAAATATGTCTTGATCATCACAATAACATGTAATTACAACTCATTTAGATGTTAGAGAATTGATTTTATAACTAAAAGAGTTATAAATGATAGTTGGACATGAAAAGTTAAGACAAAATAGATTAAGACCTTATAGTTTTAACATTCTAGGTCATTAGAGCATTGGTGCATTTAATTAAAGAAGACAATCGATCTAATTTGACTTAAAATTCTTATTAGTAATCATAGCTTATATCATCCACAAGGACTCATAGACTTTGGAGATGAAAAAAGAAGATGAATAACCTAACTATTTAGCTGAATAATCCCGATCAAGATCTCATGATTTTATGTTCTCAAGTCATGAAAGCTCTTGCCTTCTTTATCAAGTGGTAACCTTAGCATCATTATCAACAAAAACATGCTATAATTTATAAGGAGGCCTCATAGATCTAGCAAATAAAAAGATATACAATCTAATCTTAGGTTAATATATGAGATTTATACTTTATAACAATAAAAGGGACCAACCCATATTGGACTCATAGTACAACTATTATTGTACATATCTTGACTAACAAAAGAATCAATGCTCTAAGGCTAAATGATGAAACTAAAGGAATCATCTTCTATATAATGTTGAAGATATTAATTTTACCATATGGGATCAACTGAACTGACTAGTAGGCTTACAACTTGTCTAGGTAAGGAATACCACTAACCCCTTAAGTGCATTTATAAAAGTAAAGTCATCAAGGCTCAAATGATGAGAGACAGAGACATCCTTAAGCTGATATGCATGTACATGACATGTATGCCATACTTTTGTTTTAGTTATATATGATAACTTATGAAGCCATGTCATGATGCTAATTAGTCATACATCAATACTTTAGAATGATAAGCCAAATGCTTAATCAACACATATATTACAACATATATAAGACATGTTGGTTTATTTTAAAATATAATCAAAAGAATAGTCATGTTTGTATATTTTTAAAACTTGATTTAAAAAAGATATAGCAGAGAGTCCTACAAAATTTTATTATTTCTTGAAGTTTGGCTTGCCTCAACTTGGTCATTATCTTGGCTATTACCTAAATGCTTTATTTGGTTATCCTTATTGAGGATGTCTCTCCAATTCTCTCTATAGTTTCATTACAAGATGTTACTCTACTTATACTTGTAATACTTGTTCTCATTTTTGCATCTTTGATTTCATATTGTGAGAAAAATATTATGCTGTCACCATTATCTAAACTCAATGAATATTTAGTAGAAACTAAAATATTTTATATTAGAGAAAGCAGCATATTATGTATGATCATTCACTAATTTATATTCTAATATAATATCATTACTTTGTAGGTTCAACTAAGGCTTTGTTGGGACAGCTTTTAGCCACTGATTTTTCATTACTTTCAATAAATTTTTGTACTAGAAAGTTTTTGTAGAAAACAATAAGAAAGCTGTCTCAAATGAAGCCTAAGATTTCACTTGGGACTATTTTCTTACTGATTTTAAAGTTATTTTCTAGTACAAAATTTTTTTGAAAAAAAAAAATAGTGGTTAAAAATCCCAAACGAAATTTAAGTGACCATGAATATGTGTAGTATCATGAAGAATATTGCATTAGAGTTTAAAAACCTTGCACATTTTATGAAAATTAGTAATATGTTTTTTACCAATCTAGTAAGAAGATGGGATTATATAAAAAAACTAAACTTATATATTTCAAGCTCTACTTATGAATGAGCTCCTTGATGGATACATCTCCAATGTTTCTAATGTTATATGGATAACCTTAAATTTTTTTTTTTTTTCATGTAAATATATAGTAGTAAACAATAAGCAACATGCAAAGAACATAATAACAAAAAATCATAATGATGAACCAATGAATAACTACAATAACTATCTTATTAGAGAAAAAAAAAGAACCCTATATACATTGAGATCATGATAAAGAGCACATCCTTAGTTGCTACAATGCTCTAAAGCTTGTGCTAAATAAAACACCACACATATCCTCATTGCCAAGAAGGCCAAGTAGCATGTGACCCTTGACACATTCAAATTTATAAGCAAACAAATCTAAGAAAGCAAACTATTCTATATAAAGATAGAAGAGGGAAGTAGCATTATAAAAATTTAGTAATTCATAAAGCAATAAGAATAATCAATCCAACTACTCAAGAGATTTGGAGGATGCACACTACATTTTCATAGCATTAATTAGTTACTATGAATACTTATGGGAGATGCTATATTCATTGTCTTTATTAATATTTTAGTGCATGTAATATTATTATGCTATATTGGTAAATATATATATTCTTTGTTGTTATGTCATTGTAATCAACTTGTTATTTTAAGAGTATTGTTATATTTTACAAATAAAATAATATGTCAATTGTTTCAAATTAAATATATTATTAAACATAATATCTAATTCTTCAAATAAAAGTGAATAAAGAGGGCTTTCTTTGAAAATAAAAATAAAAATATTTACTGACTTGAACTTCTATGAGAAAAAATAGTTAATCATGGGATACATTAAAGTGATACAACTATTGATTTATGAAGCCGTGATGCAGTTGCTAAAGGAGCAATGGTTGCAATGACCATGAGTGAGGAAGGGAGGTGGGCAGGGGTAGATCTATAGTGGGGGCCCTGGGGGCACGGGCCCTCACTGACCCAATAATTAAAAACAGCCCATTTCATGTTATATTAATTAAAAACTTATCATATATACTGACCCAATAATTAAAAACAGCCCATTTCAAGTTATATTAATTAAAAACTTATCATATATAAGATTAATTATATATTAAATTCAATCTCTAAAGCAAATTACTCCATCCACCTCCTCCTCCATATGGCAATTTATTTCTTTTTACTCTCTCTCTCTCTCTCTTCTTTATTTCTCTATTCCATTCTCTTCGTTTCTTTCTATTTCTTTCCCCACTCTTTTTTAGGAAATATTTTTTTTTTTGGGAAAAAGATAAGGCATTGGTATGTTGTAGGAAAAGGTAAGGTTAGACTATGTTGCAATAACTTAATTAATCAATAATAAATTTTAAATAAATTTTAGAAAGTAAATAAATTAATTAAATAATATTAACTTCATAATTTTATATTATTTATATTTTTCTTTAACTAAATGTGAACCATTATATCTAATAAATTTTATATATAATTACTTTAGAATAAGTTAGAATATTATGTTAAACTAATTTAAATTTAATTACTATAATTATAGTTCAAAAATTAAGGCTCAATTTAATTAATTCAAGCAAAATAATCTTAACTATAAAAGTAATTTATTTGAACTCAATTCATTAACATAATCTCATGGAAAAATATTATTTCTCAATAAATAATAAGATAGAGAGTGTTATACCTGTATATATTTTTTAATGAGAACCACTATAATTTTGAATGTATTTTTTTTATTTTTTATTTTTTATTAAAATAGTATCTCAAGATCTATGATTACACAAAAGAAAAATATTATTTAAGAGCTATTTAATGGCTAGTATTAATTTGTGCCCCAATTAAAAAAAATTCTAGCTCTGCCTTTGGAGGTGGGCCGATAGGGCAATGCCAATAGATCTGGTAGTGGGGATGGCAGTTGCAACCAATAGCAATGGCACACTACGGGAAAACATACGATTATCGTCGGAGTTTCCAGCAAATATATATACGCTGATAACTACGACATTTTTACCGGCGTCATTTGTGACAGAATTATTATGGCATCTTTTTCGGCGGAATAGTCGCCAGTATGTTTCCGACGCGGTATACGCCGGTTTAGACGTCAGAATATGTAAGCATATCATATAATGCGGTGCATTTTACGCCGGAAATATCCGGCATATTTACCGGCGCATGAGATGCCAGTCATTTTAAACACAACGGAATATTACCATCGTACAAGACGTCGGAAAAACTTCCGGCATTTTATACGCTGAAAATTCCGCCGGCGAAGTCCCTATTTCCAACCCGAGCCCGTCTGGCTTTTCATTTCCTTCTGCCGTTTCGTTTGAAGCATCCGCTCGGCTTCGTCGCCTCAGTGCGCCCCACCGTAGATCGCCGCTGCCAAGCCTTCCAGACTTCCACTAGAGGTCGCCGACGATCACTACCTCCGTCGCCGGTGAAAGGACCCAGTTTTCGGGAAAATCCACCGTGAGTTTCAAAATTTTTCGTTGATTTTCTTAATATAAATTTGCCTAGAATGGTAAGGAGTTTTGTTTTATAGGTTGGAGTAGCTCCGCCGGTGTGAAGACCGTTCAACCTAGTTTGCCGACGTTCACCGCCTCAATCGCCGATTTCGTCCATTGTAAGATTTTACTTCTTGTAATTTTTTATTAGACATTTGCAAGAGGATGTGCCTTGGTGTTTGCTTTTTGGTTATGATATTATTCATGGTTATGCGAGTAAAGAGAGAGAGATGATGGAGTAGACCTAGTGAGGTGATTGTGCCTCTAGGCGAGCAAGTCGTTAATAAGAGTACATGTTTTAGATGTATTGTTCATAGTGTTACAGAGATGATGATACTATGGTGGATGAGTGGCTTTAGCCTTATAGATATTTTTTTTATACAGAGAGCAAGAGAGAGTGCAAGAGAGAGTGAGGGAGATAGTGAGAAAGGGAGAGATCAAGTGAGGGAGAGAGTGGGCTAGAGAGACAAAAATGGAGGGATAAACATAGAGTGAGAGGGAGAGGGCAAAATTCTGAGAGCGAAGAAGAGGGTGAGAGAGAGTGAGAGTCACAGATTCAGAGTAGTTGTTTAGTTTTTTCATTGTCATATGAACTTGTATAAGTTTTTGAATATTTGGTGTTAATGAATAATTTCTGATGTTTTTGAATATTGGTTGATGTTAATGAACAATTTGTAATGTTTACATTTATGTTTTTAAGTATTTGTTGAAGTTCTTGAAATCTGTGCTGTGTAGATATGTGTTGTGGATCAGTTTTTGCTAGAATTATATGTTCATCTTTGCAGGTGTGGAAATCTGATTGCTTCCTTGGAAGGCATTTTTTTTGTTTGTGCTACAGGTTTCCGGCAGAAACGACGTTGGTATTTCGCCGGAAATGACGATACAACGAATTCTTTGATTCGTTCCGGCGTCTTTGATCCGCTGGTTTTTCCGGTGGATAAGGCGCCGATTAAAATTCGTTGCTTTAGTTTCGGCGTACGTTGCGACGTTTCTTCCGTCGGTATTTCCGGCATATTTTTACGTCGATAATTCTGGCGTATTTAACACCGGAATAATCTAACGAAAATCAACCTAATTGGCACACACTTTTTTGCCGGTAATGCACCGGAACGTACGTCGGAACGTGTTCCGGCGTATTATTTACGACGGAAAGGATTTTCCGACGTGTGCCAAACTGGAGCAATAAATTCCGCTGGAAATCCGACGGAAACGTTATCTTTCCGTCGCAATTTTCATGTTACCGGCGTATTACGTCTGCCGGTAATGACGGATTTTTCTGTAATGGCAACAATGGTAGCGACTATTGGCAATAGCCAATGATAAAGACAGTGGTGATCACCAGAGGTGGTGGCAATAACTATTTTAATAAGAATCTGACTTATGAAAAAATTCTTTGATTAATGTTCAAATGTAATTTAAATAAGTCATTATTCAAAAAAATTATAAAATAGTTGAATTGCAAGTTTGAATAAAGTTTGTATAATGTTCAAACATAATTCAAATTTGTAAAGCCAGATAGTATAAAACAATAAACTATAATTATAAAATTTTAACTTGAAGATTGTCATGATTTAAATGGTTTTGATCAAGCAATAAAATGTGTATTTTTAATTTGCAATTAGGAGTTCATATCACAAAGATGAAAATTGGGGAAGTAATCAAAATTATTTAAAATAAAAAAATACATAATAAGAAGGCCAAGTTTTACATAAATTTTAAGCATTTCATCCATTGATGAGTATAAAATTTAGCAAACATAAATGATGATTTCTTGCCTCTCATATTAAGTATAATGATATTATTAGCCTCATATCCCCTAAAAGCTTTCTCAACCCCAATCTAAAAATTAAGAATCTGAAATTATGTTTGAATCGGAGTGCTACAGCGCAAAGATTGTGATGTTGCAGCGTTGGCCTGTGAATATTGCTGCGCTACGCACTAAAATTCAGTTTTATGCCTATTTTTCTCATTTATCTCCACTCACTCGCCACTCACGCTATCAAAGCCGGTTGTCGAGGAAGGAGAAGGAGAGGGAAAGAGGAGAGAGGAAAGGGAAGTTTGCATTTGGGTCGTTGACCGGCTTATCCTTTTTTGTGAAAATTGCTCAGATCGTGGTAGGTGACTATTATCCTATTATTATTTTCAAAAATTTTGATTTTGACCATATATCCGATTTCTTCTAAATTGAATTTATTGCATTTTCCTCGGATTTAGTGACTTTCTACCATGTAACTTTTTATATATTATTATACTGATTATTTTGAATATTTTGATTGGTTAATTGTGTAATTTCACTAGTAGAATGAAAATTATTATGTTTTATACGATTTGCACATAATAAAAATGTTATATTTTTAGTTTAAGCATATTAGTATTATAAGCATTGTGAATGAATATAAGTATGTGATTAATAGTTAGTTGTTATTACTATTATAATACTATAATAATAATCTATGTGAGGACAAGTAAAGGCCAGATTTACTGATGTTGGCTGAAGACTATTTGAATTATATAAGATGGTTGGCCGACGGTCTTTACTTTAAATACTGTTGTTTGCTATTATCCTCTAATGATTTAAATGATTCACAAATTAAGAGTTATAAGGTGTAACATCCCAAGACCTGAAGTGAAAATTTGAACCTACTTTTCTATACTTATTAGATTTCTTTTTTCCTAAATGAATAAGTATAGAGCCAGCTAATCATCAAGAATATATTAAATAAACATTTAGAGTGCACAAACCATAAGTTTTCTATTTCCAAAATAATTGATTACAATAGTTCAGAATATATAGTTTCCAACAAAACTTAATTAAATCTCAACTACAAAATTATAAACAAAATTCTAAATATCTGCTAAAGCCAGTCCTTCCAGCTCTCTATTTAATCGGCCTTCTCAATAGGACCTCTTCCTTTTCCTAAAATGTAGTAAACAACAAAATGAGTACAAACTCAATAGGCCAATACCAATTTTTTCATAACAGAATCTCACTCATAACAAAATAGAATCGAAATAAAATCATAAAAATATTGTTTAACTTTTAACTTTTAAGTATATTGATGTACATATACATGCAAAATGCCCTTATAACTCTCAATCTTCCACACCCCACATATTCAAGATAGGTGCAAAGTAGAATTAGAATAGAATAGAACTTTCAATACATAACCAATTCAGAGCCAAAACTGAATAATTAGTTCATAATATTTCCACCTTATGGCCCAAACACATAATTTTAAAACTCCTTTTTTTCCATTTTTAAAAAACTCTAGGATATCATGAAATGCCTGACTCCGCAGCGTCATCAACAAAACTCCTAAACTCTCCTAAACTTCCTAGACTCCATTCCAACACCATTGGAACACCACCAGGCCACCACACTTTCCTCAAAACTCATTTTGTTCTCATTTTCCTAAGACTACAGTGCTGGAGAGCCAAACTTGGCATTGCAGTGCTCGTAAAGAAAAAGTCCAACTTGTAATTTTTCACTTTCTCAGCCCACCTTTTCTAATTCTTCTATTCTCTATTCAATCGAAGCATACTCGCAACCACTAAATCAGTTAAAATTATAATTAGGAGTAGATAATTACCTGGATTTTAGACGGCGGATATTACAATCTCCTTCCTTAAAGAAAATTTCATCCTCGGCATTTTAATCAGAATAGGCACGAATACAAACACTTCATTTCAACTTCTTCCTCCCAATTTGCTTCCCTTTCTGTCTTGTGCTTTCATTAGACTTTAACCATTAGGATTTATTTCTTCCTCAACTGCTTAATATCAAAGGCCAGAATACACTCAGGTTCATCCTTATAAGTCAAATTGGGTGCACTTCCAATTCCTCAACATCGAGTTTTACACTAAATACCCTTTTCCTTAACACGGATACATAAAATACATTGTGAATGTCAAACATGTGATCCGACAAAAATAATCTATAAGTAGACATTCCAATTCATTCAATCACCTCAAATGGTTTAATGAATCGAGGACTGAGCTTCCCATCCTTCCCAAATATGCTTACTCTTTTCATTGGGCTAGCCTTCAGATAAATAAAATCTACAATTTGAAATTCAACAGACTTATGCTTACGATTAAAATACTTATTATGCATATCTTAAGATGCTTCCAATCTCTTTTTAATTAGTATGATTTTTCAATGGCACTGCCCACTAGATTATAACCTATTAACTTCCTTTCTTCTACTTCAGTCCAAGACAAAAGAGCTCTGCACTTCCTTCCATATAAAGCTTCATACGGATCCATGTAAATTCTTTTTAAAAAACTACTATTATAAGCAAACTAAATAAAGGGAATGTGATCTTCCCAACTTCCGCCAAAATCCAAAATAAAAAATCTCAATAGGTAATTTAAAATGTGAACCACTCTCTCAAATTGCCCATCTATTTGGGGATGAGAAGTTGTAATGAAATTCAACAGGGTCTCCCCAAATCTTCTTGAATATACTTCCGCAATCTTTAAGTAAATCTTCCATCATGGTTAGAAAAAATAACCTTAGGAATTCTATATAGTCTAACAATCTCCTTCACATATTATTTAGAAAACTTATCTACATAATCAATTTGCCGCATTGGCAGAAAATGAGCAGACATTGTCAGTTCATCCATAATCACCCATACCGCATTAGCACCTTACCTCAATCTAAGAAAACTCAAACACAATCTATAGTAATTTCTTTTTACTTCCACTCAAGAAAAGGTAATGGCTGCAATAACCACTAGGTCTCTGATACTCAGTTTTTATCCTCTGATAGGTTTCACATTTAGAGATAAGTTCCTCCACTTCTCGCTTTATTCCAGGGCACCAAAACATACAT
Source organism: Dendrobium nobile (assembly GCA_022539455.1). Classification (NCBI taxonomy): domain Eukaryota; kingdom Viridiplantae; phylum Streptophyta; class Magnoliopsida; order Asparagales; family Orchidaceae; genus Dendrobium; species Dendrobium nobile. Next base: position 70,609,819 of record CM039736.1, read on the forward strand.
TTTTTTATTATGATACATCTTATTACTATCTAGGTGAATGATGTATCCAGAATAATGGGCTTCATACAATATCTCCCTCCTTAAACCATCACTAGGAAGAACCCATAATTGTTTTTAAAAAAAAAAAATTTAACCCTACTCATCTCCCCATAACTCAAGCCTCTTTCCAAACTGGATCTACTGCACTAGTTTCAAATATCCTTCATTTACTTTCTGGGCTTCCTTAAGTCCATCTTTCAATGAATGTTGCACTAACATGTGAGAAAGCACTCCACCTAGGATATCTACAAAAAAAATCACTTCTAGTTCCAACCTCCACATTTCCCAAATCAAAGCCTGCTCAGAAGTAATCAAACTGGCTGCAGCTCCTCAGGACTTTCTACTCAGTGCATCAACAACTGCATTCACTTTACCTATTTGATAAATAATGTTTATGTCATTATCCTTAATTAGCTCCAACCATCATCTTCATCTCAAATTCAATTTCTTCTGGGTAAATATATACTTCAGACTCTGGTGACCAATAAAGATCTCACACAGAATATCATAAAGATAAATCCACCAAATCTTTAAAGAAAAAATAATAACTTCTAGTTCCAAATCATGAGTCAAGAAATTTTCATATGTGGTTTCAACTTCCGAGAAGCATAAGCTATCACTCTTCCATTCTACTAAAGCATATATCCCACTCCCTTCAAAGAAGCATCATTTTATACATGAAACCCTTCCATACCTGATGGAATCACCAATACAGGAGTTGATACCATGCACATTTTCAATACCAAGAAACTCTCTTCACATTCTAATATCGAATCAAACTGTACGACCTTCTGATTTAGTTTTGTCAAAGGGATAACAATCTTTGAAAACCATATCAAACTTTTGATAATATACCACTATGCCGAGAAAACTACAAACCTTAGTCACTAACATTGGCCACAGCCAATCTACGTACCACAACCTTCACTTTCTATGGCTCTAAAGAAATTCCCTCTTTATTCACCATATGCCCTAAAAATACAATGTAAGTTAGTCAAACTTACATTTCAAAAATTTAGCATACAATCTTTGTTGCCTCAACATCTCTAGAGTTAATCTTAAATAAACTACATGCTACTCTTTAGACATTAAATACACCAAAATATCATCAATGTACGCAATAATAAATTGATCTAGATACTCCTTGAATATCTTATGCATCAGGCCAATAAAGATAGATAGAATGGCATCACAATATACTCATATTGCCCATACTGAGTACGGAATGTTATCATTGCAACATCATCATTCTTCACCCCTAACTAATGATAGCATGATCTCATATCAATCTTAAAAAAGATAGCTGCACCTTCCAGTTGATCAAACAAATTATCTTTCCTGGGCATTAGATATTTATTATTCATTGTTACCTTATTTAGCTATATATAATTAATACACATTCTGGAGATCCATCATTTTTCTTCATAAATAATATAAGAGTTCTCCACGACAATCCACACGGCCTGATGAATCCTTTTTTTAATAGCTCTTACAATTGAATTTTCAACTCTTGTATTTCTCTAAGGAGCTTTCTCTATTGAAGTTGTATATGTAGCACTTCAATACATAATTCTATCTCTCTCTAGAGGTAATCTATATTACTCCTTGGAAAAAATATTAGAGAAATCCTTCACCACCGGAACATTCTCAATATCTTTAACTAACTTATTCAAATATATATCTCACATAGGCCAAGAATTTAGAGTTCCCTTTTATCCAGGTTTTTTCCACTTAGAGTATAGAAATCATAGAAGTCTCAAAAGTTGGATTGCCCATAAAATAAAACACATCCCCATTCACACATAAACTTACCCTCTTTTTAATACAAGTAATTTGAGTATGATGTTTACTCAACCAATCCATCCCAACAATAATATCAAACTCTTTTAAGGGAAATATAATCAAGGCTATTACCAGCTTCCTACCAAAAAACTCAAGCTCGCACAAATATTTTATTTACAAACACTAAATCCCATGTAGGAAATATAACAGATAACTCATGACATAATGGAAGGAAAGGTAAACTTGGATCACCTAAAATATGCTCAGACATAAGGGAATGATTAGCTCCAAAATAAGCAATAATGATACAAGGCCACTCTAAAATAGGAACCATACATGTTACCATGCTTAGGGCTTCATTTCCATCTTGATGGGTCAATCTATAAACTCTGGGCTGAACTAACATCCAACTCTGAGCCTCTCCCATCAATTGTGCTACCAGCCCCGTTGTAATAATCCAAAAATATTAAATGAGTTAAAAAAGATAAATAGATAATTCTTCCAAATTTGACTCTGGGTGTGACAAATTGGTTTCAGTGATTGTTTGAAGAATTGAATTATAACTAGAGATGTAGGAATTGATTATGAGCTGGATATAAGTTGGGTATAGATTTTCATTTCTACATTTAGTTGATTGAATTACACATGTATATATCTTGAGTTCATATGTTATTGATTAATAAAGAGGATTTTATCAGTGGATAGATGGACCCATACTGATCAGGATATAAAGAGTGAACAGGGTGCAGCAACAGTTCTAGTGAGTTCATATAGTTTAATGTTGCTTGCCAATATGCTTTCACAGGCAATGAGTGATGCTCAGAGTTGGCATATGGGATATAAGAAAGTAGAGGAGGATAAGCATTTGTAGATGTTTCATAAATTGAAGCCACTGTTATTTAATAGAGATATGGAACCCCATATAGTAGAAGGTTGGCTATTGATGATAGAAAAAATATTTGACAACATGCGGTGCCTAGAGAATAAAAAGGTACTCCCTGCAATGTGCCTATTTGAAAGAGAGACTAAAAGATGGCATATAAGACAACAACAAGAGAAATTTCAAGGCATGATGAATGTAGAGATTTCCTGGCTTGAGTTTATTGTTATTTTTAAAGACTAGTTTGTACCACCATCAACCCGACAACAAATGTAGGAGGCTTTCATGAGACTGGACTAGAGGAAAGAACAATGATGTAGAATGAAGAAAAATTTATAACACTTGCAAGGTACACTCCACATCTGATAAGTAATGCTTTTAAATGAATTTAAATAGATTTTTTTTGTTTTAAATTTTATTGATTTGTTTTCTCATGAAAATGTGAAGGGTGATATTTTTCTAATGAGGGCAGATTATAATAACCCAAAAATATAAAATGTGTTTAAAAAAAGATAAATATACATTTCTTTCAAATTTGATTCTGGGGCATAACACCTGCAACTTCATCATTGAATAGGGTGGCACAGCTTCTATTGTGTTATGGATTGTAGTAGCTCTATAACTCTGTCAGTTGGTTGCTCCAAAATCTTAAGGGTGCATATATAATTACACTTTAACTATTCAAAACAAAAAACATGTTCAATAATAAACTCAGTTCATCAATCATGCAGAATTAAGAATAAAGAGTTCAATCTCTCCCGATTATCATAACAAATCATTTTTTAAGGCTCTACTACTACAATTCATCACAACCGTTACTCTGTTACCACTATGTAACTCCCCAAAACCTAAAGGAGGAATTTGAACTTATTTTTCTATTCTTCTTATATTTCTTTTTTTCCAAACAAATGCCCACAGAGCCAACTAATCATCAAGAATATATAAAATAAACATTCAGAGTGTGCAAACAATAACCTCTCTTTCCAAAATAATTAATTGCAATAGTCCAAAATTCAGTGTTTCCAACAGAACTTAATTAAATTTGAACTACAAAATTATAAAAAAAAAATTCTAAATACATGCCAAAACCTGTCCTTATCTTTATCTAGCTAACCAGCCACTCAACGAGATCTTTAACCCTTTTTAAAATATAGTAAACAATAGAATGAGTATAAACTCAGTAGGCCAACTCCAATTTCCCCATAACAGATTCTCACTCATAGCAAAATAGAATATAAATAAAATTATAAAAATATTATTTAATTTTTAAGTATATTGATGCACATATGAATGTAAAATGCACTTACAATTATGCCCCTTATAACTCCCATTATTCCATCTCCAATCTATTTAAGATAGGTGCATAGTAGAATTAGAACAGCACTTTCAATACAAAACTAATTCAGAGACAAAATAGAATAATTTAGTAAAGAAAATTTTCACCTTTAGCCCTTGCAGATAATTTCAAAAATTCCTTTTGTTCCAATTCAAAAACTTCAGATTAAACCTTTAATTATGCATTAAAATTTCTAAAAATTCTAATAAATCCAAAATAAATCAAAAAATTATAATTAATACCTTTAATTGACCAAAATTCAATCCTTAATCAAAGAAAAATAAAAGCCCTTTGAATGGATTGTAATTTCAAGCTTAATTTAACTTTAATTAAAAAACTAATATTTAATTAATTTTATTAATTAAAAAATTAAAAATTCCAAAAAAAAAATTCAAACACTTGAGAACACCTCCTTAGATCATTCATGATCTTTGGAGGTGATTTCAAGAAGTTTGAAGTTCATTTGGATCCAAATCTAAAAATCCCTTCCTAATCCGGAATTAATGAATGAGAGGTAGGAGACACTTAGAGATTCTGAAATCGTTTAGAAATGCCCCAACCTAATTTGAGAGTTAGGCTTTAAATTTTGGATTGAGGAAATCATTAATTTGAGTTGAATAATTAGAATTTCAGTTTCAAAATCAAATATGTCACTATAAATGATATATCGCCTCGAGAGGTAAAAAATATCATTCATAGTTATGTGTTCGATTTTGAAACTGAAATTGTGAGTTAAAATTTCCAAAGAAAACTAAATTTTTAAAAACCCCTTTTTCAAACTTTCAAACACCAACACACCATTGCAACACCACTAGGCCTCCACACTTTACTTAACTCTTTTTCTCATTTTCTCGAGACTACAGGCTGGAGCTTCAAAACTCGACTCCGTAGTGCTCATAGAGAAAAAGTCCAACTTTTGATTTTCAGTTTTTCAGCCCACATTTCTTAATTCTTCTATTCTCCATTCAATTGAAGCATACACAACTATTAAATCAATTAAAATTATAATTATGAGCAGATAATAACCAAGATTTCAGACAACGAATATTACATAAAGAGTAATTACTTTGTCAACGGGCAATGAGTGACGACTCTGTATATTCAACCAACGGTTACTGATTACTGATTATCGATTACTAAAAAATACCACACAAGGCATAACTCCTTACTTGTTTAGTATGAATATTGTAATATATGTAATTGCACTAATTTACTATTATTGAACTATTGTTACTATACTTTTTTATCATTATACTAATTATTGTTACTATCATGATTCTATTTTATTGTCATTGCCATCGATTTTATGGATACTAAAATTGTTACTGATGGTACTCATATTGTTGCTAATGTTGTTACGTATTTATTATTATTATTACTACGATTAGCTGATTATTTACTGATTTATTATTACTGAACATGTGATTCATAAACTAAACATGTGATATTGAGCATGTGATATAGGATACTTATTGGATAATGATATAGAATGATTGAATCTCATGATTATACTGATTTGATTGTACTACATTGTTATAAATTCTGACAATTTTTACAGTATTTTTTGGTTTATTGATTTATACGATTTTCTTACTACTACGACATATGATTTGTGAAGGATTATTTACTACTTATTTGCTTTAACCTCTATATTGATTTACTAGTTTACTTATTTGATAATGATATATAATGATTGAATCTCATGATTATACTGATTTGATTGTAACTTCTTATTCAAAAACTTGGTAAAATAATACTCAAGGGACTTTGAATTGTAAGGGTATTTTGATCTAAATGAAATTTTACGACTTGTTTTTTCCAAAAAAATAAAACATCATATATATTTCTCCAATTTTAAGCCATATGGAGCATATAGTTAACTTATCTAAAATGAAATCACATTTGTGTGATGTGATTTTATTACTCGTGAGCTGAGTCAGACTCGACTTGATAACAGGATCGACGAGTTGAGCTTATCGAGCTCGTGAGTCAAGCTCGAAGGCTTATGAGCTCGAGCTAGAACAAGCGTTGGGCTCGACGAGCCGCTCGACTGGGCGGGATTCACGGGATGAGCTCGGGACAACTATAGATGGATGTGCTCGGGATGCAAACGGATGTGTTCGGTCTGACAGATCTCGACGGTGGCGGCGCAGATCTCAATAACGAGCTCGGGATGACGGCAATTGTTGCATCAGCCAAAATATTTCGACAGAGCGGATCTCGACGATGGAGCTCAGAACGGACGCGCGGCTACAGCGGAGCTTAGAACAAACACGACGATGATATACTGTTCTCAACCACAACGGACCTCGGGACGACAAAGAACACAACCCAAATGGACCTCGAGACGACAAATCATGACATTTTGGGCTTGAGCTCGACAAGCCGCTCGACATGAGATAAGTCGAGCTCGAGCTCGGTATCTTACAGTAGAGCTCGACTCGAATAACCCCTGGCTCAAGCTCAGCTCGACTCGTTTGCAACCCTATGGCGTATACATTCATGATGTGATTTAATTATTAGAGTATATATAAGTACTATCAAAATCTAAATTATAAAAAATAATAATTTTATTACAATTAACCATAAGGTTTTATAACTTTGATTTATAAATAATTCAAGACAAAAAGCATTTTTATTATGAAATATGTAAGAAAATGATAAAATATTTAAATATTCATATTTAATTAATAAAATAAATATCATAAAAATTTTAATATTTTAATTTCTTAAGAACTGAAGAACAAGTTAAAATGATAAATATTTTTAATCTTATATAAATACCGACGGCTAATCTTTGGTAGCAAGAAAGGCCCGGCCCTGCTCGTGGTCTTTTATTTGTCCGAACCGTCTCCTATTCTTTTCTCTTTTCAAACTCTTGACTTCGATCGATCGTGTTGAGAAGGTACGTTATTATCTTCGTTTTCCTTTCTTCTTATTTGGCTCGGTTGTAGATGCGTGTTTTCTGAAGCTGACCTAGAAATTGCACATCTTTTTTGGGTTTTCCTGTTGGAATGCTTTGCTCAAGATCTATTTAATCTGCCGGAGTTTTTGTGTTGTTGGAGGCCTAATTGATTTGTATTTTTATCGATTGTTGCCAACGATTGGTGTCTATCAAACTCGCTCCTCGGTTCTGGTTTTTTCGGAGGGCGGGGGATCGTGAATATTTCTGGTGGGTATGCAATTAGACCTAGGGTTTGGGGAAAGAATTTGGGGAGTCGTGTTTTGTCTTTACTAGGGAGATGGATGACTGGAGTTTTCAGATCTGTTTAATTGGGGGAATTTTGTCGATAAGGGGATAACTGTGGGGGATTAGCGTATTAGGATTACAATTGTGTGGGGGTTTTATTGATCTGGTGGCAAATTGAATATATTGATTTTATGAATTGTGTGTGCTTGAGGGATTCTAGGGTTTTTAATTTGTTTTTATGTTTTTTGGCTGATTGTTATCTATTTTTTTAAGGGATTTTCTGTTTGTGGATAATTGCTTTATGGGATTAAGCCTTGGAGTTATGCTATGTGAATGGTTGTTTTGCAGAGGTGTACAAGTTGCATGTTGGATGGATGATGACTGTTCCAATGGATAGCCCATCTGCTCCCACTTCACAGGAGCTTGCACAACGCCTCTTCAAGAAGGTTTTTTCTCTCTTTCTTTTGTTTTTCATCTGTATGGGTAAATTCTACCTTTTGATTGATAGAGAAAATTTCTAGGTGTCAAGATTGAATCCGCAATATATGTTTTTTTTTTTTTGTTGAATATTCATATTTGTTCATAATTTTAGGGATTATTGTTCCTGTGAAATATTTCCCTAAATTGCTTTTAAACTTTCATTGTATTTTATGTATGGTAATAGCTTGTGACACCACATTTGTTGCTTATATAAATAAGCTCATGTTTTTTTAAAGTGATCTATATCTTATAGTTCCTTTTGTTTGGAAAATTTAGATTAGCAGCATGTATCAGAAGTCTGTAGTTTATAATTTCATAGCAAAGAACCTTGATTATTTGGTTTATGTTGATGTAGTAAATGTTCTCTTTATAGAATTCCATATTTCAACATTTTACATTGGTTAAGATTGCTTGATATGCTCATATTCTCAATGGGGTACTTGGTAATTTGGTCATATTTTGTGAGCAGCTATGTTTCATTTGGAACCCTAAACAACTTTACTAAGATTCAGCGGTGGTAGAATTTTTATTAGTATCTGAAGAAGACTTTATATGGTTCTGTATTTTTAGTCTTACTTAAGTATACTCTTTTTTTCAGTCAAAAGCTAAGATTTTTCTTTGACTTCAATTTGTTTTGATCCTTTTCATCTGCAGGAGATTTACAATTGAATGGCTCTAATTGTTATTAACTTTTGATTTTCCTTGATGATTTGATCAAACCATGTAGTATGCTATGATTTGTTCAACTAGCCAGTCTTCTTTGAATCCTTATCATCATCATCATGAGTCTTATCCCAACTTATTAGGTCTTACTCTCATCTCAGTCAATTAGCTAATTAATAGTTTCATTTTTGTGGCTATTGCCATATTGAACTATTATCATAGAGCTTTATTTAAGCAGTTTGCTTCGGTTGTATTGACATATGCATGTAGCCATTGATAGGATGTATCATCTAAGAGATTGACAGTCTGTATAGCCAGCTCTCTTTAGGACATACAACAAACACCAAAACCTCTCTAAAATCAGTCTCCTTACATCAAATGCATTCATATGATAATGTATGGTCAATAGTTCAGCCTATTATCAAACAGTTGTTTTGCATTCTATATTTAGATTATCTAATATGAAGGCAAGTTGCAAATAGAAATTCTAAAAATTTTTAGTTATGTGATTTCCATATTCTTATCTATTGCTCATGGGCTTTTGTGCATTATTAGAAGGCCTCCTTAGTTATGGTTACCTTGGGAGATTCTTTGGTATCGGAATTCATATTTCTTCATACTTTTCTCTGTGTTAGTTTAAATTGGCAAAGTTTTGTTTGCTTGTATCATGCTTATGCCTACCAATGTGGTTACATTAAATGAATGTTTTTTTCCCCAGAATATTGAATTAGAAAATGGCTTGCGGAAGTCAGCACAAGCAAAAATTCCATCAGATCCAAATGTGTGGCTCCAAATGCGTGAAAATTATGAAGCCATTATCCTTGAAGATCATGAATTTTCTGAGAAACATGAGGTAGAGTTTATGCTCTGGCAGTTGCACTACAGGAGAATTGAGGAGTTCAGATTGCACATCAATGCTGCCAAGTCGACAGGATTAACTGGAACCCAAGTTGGTCGAGGCTCAGCAAGACCGGATCGGATTAAGAAAATCCGATCTGCTTTTAAAAGTTTTCTTTCTGAGTCAACTGGATTTTACCATGACCTGATACTCAAGATTCGGGCAAAATATGGTTTACCTTTGGGATACTTTTCTGAGGGCACTGAGAGCCAAATTATTCTTTCAAAAGATGAGAAAAAATCAGTTGAGATGAAGAAAGGGTTATTATCTTGTCATCGCTGTCTAATATATCTTGGGGACCTTGCTCGATACAAAGGCCTGTATGGGGAGGGCGACTCTGTCATTCGTGAATATACTGCTGCTTCTAGTTATTATATGCAGGCAGCTTCCCTTTACCCTTCAAGTGGAAATCCGCATCATCAGGTTAGGTTTGTAATATATGTATGGTTTATCGTTGCAATTGTATTATTGATAATGTATTTGTTGCTGTAATTTACACTATTTGGGAATTTCATCTTCTTCAGTTGGCTATTTTGGCTTCATATTCAAATGATGACTTGGTTACCACATACCGGTATTTTCGAAGTTTGGCCGTGGATAATCCTTTCTCAACAGCACGGGACAATTTAATTATTGCATTCGAGAAGGTTTTTTTTTTTCCTTCATAATTTAATAGTTCCAATATACTTTTAGATAATATTATACTATTTTCTCCATTATTTTTTTTTTTCATTTCTTTAATTCCTTTTGCATCATTAAATGCTTGATGATTTTTGTTAACATTGTTGCTACTCTAGTTTTTGCATTATGTAGAATAACTTATTTAGGTTGGTTTAAAGATAGGCCTTAATGCTTTCAATCAATAGATACTTCTATCATATGGCACATGCTCATAATGTCTTATTGTAATGAGTGATGTGCCTTCATTTTATGTACCATCAGTTTCAATTGAACATCATCATGCTCGAATTGTTTGGAGCTAGTTTTGTGAATTTGCATTTTTCATTCATTGTTCTTGAGTGTTGCTTGATATATTAAGCCTACAACAAAAACAACAGTAAGCCTTTTTCCCAATATGTGGGGGTATCTCCATTGTCTTCTATTAAGAGTCAATTTCTCATTACATCTAATAAAAATGTCATTTTTAATACTTTTTAACTAAGTCTTTTTAGGCGCCTAATATATTAAGCTTATTTTTCTCAAATCATTTTGATCAACTTATATTCATATAATGTTTAGTCTACCCTTAATCCTTTTAAATTAATTTTATCTGCCTATCTTATATGTGAATTTTTTGCACAGCATTGTACATGCCCAAACTATTTATGTATATCTCAGTTGCCTTGTCGTCAATTAATATCACTACTATCATTACTCTGATATAATATTTCATTAATTTATACATCCTAATTTCATCATGTGTCCATCTTAGTATTCTCATTTTTATTGCTCTTAGCTCAGATATTATTGACTTTCTTATTGCTCAAAAGTCGGATCCGTGCATCTCGAACTATTGTATTATTTTATAAAGTTTATCTTCAAGTCTCTATGATATCATCTAGATACTTCATTTTAATCTTTGACGTAGTGTAATAACATTGTAATCATTAGAGTTTTTGTTTCATTTATCCAAGGTCATTATCATATATTTTATTTTTTTAGGCATTTATATGGTGTGTGTTTTATGTGTGGTGTGAACTTTTATGTGTCATACATTTACCACAAGAGCAAAAGCAGCCTAAATTTCTACTTGAAAACTCAAATACCAACTCATCAGTCTTCTCTCCTCATAAAGTTTTCAGTCTTCCTTCCCCTGGGAATACATAAAAAAAAATAATTTTAATTTAACTATCGAAACCAACATGCAAGTTTGCAATCCCCCCACCACAATTACTGCATTCTCCTTACCTTAGTGTTTTGTTGGCCACTCCCTTGGTCTCCTCTCACTTGTGATAAATAACTTATGTGATTGTTTATGAAAGAATACAACATTTTGCTAAGTGTTTAAGTTCTTTTTGTGTTTTTGTATCTTCAAGGGAGGAAAAGGTGAGAGTGCAAGTGTGCTCCCTTGGAGGACTTCTAAGGGAAGCAATGCTTATAGTGAAGGAATGCTTGTGGAGATTATATTTAATTTCATCATTATGCATTTTAGCTTTGTTATGTCTACATATAAAGCTACTCTTGGATTGTTATTGTTCTTTTTTTAGCTTTGTACTTTTTTCTCGAACAATTTGCCATTCTCTACCTCACTAAATACAAAAATGTAACTTTCAGGAAGTTTGCATTTTTTTTGCTACTCTTTAACTGGTAAATAATCGTAATGGTAGTTGGTTCAATTGGAAAGAACGGTGAAAATTTAAATTTATAATTTAATAATGAAGTTTTTTATGTCTTTCTTCATCAATTATCTAGCTAAGCTATACAAGTTATATCCTCATATATATATATATATATATATATATATATCACTTTATTTTTTTAGTAATATTAATTGATAATTATTAATTACACATTATAAAAATTGAGTATTAAATACTAAGTTTTTGTTCCGTTAATTCTAAGTCTATTAAAAAAAAATCTTCATTGTTCTAATTTTTCTCTTATCTTAATGGATCTCTAACAAATTAAAACTATATCATCTATCAAAAGCATATACCAAGGCATATTAATTTGAGTATATTTTGTAGGTATCTCCATAACTAATATAAAAAGTTTAGTTTGCGTTGGTTATTGATGTAATCTTTTGTAATTAAAAACTATTTTATCACTTATCAGCTATTAATATTGGTCAGTATTCTATCATACATATCTTAATAACATCATTATACATTTGATGCGCATTTCTTCCTCAATGCGCACCAAATCAAATCTTGTAGTGCGCAATGCCTTCTCAAGATCAATTAAAGTTATAGGATATCCTTTGATTTCTATACTTTCTCATTATTTACCTTAACACAAAGTTGCTTTCATAGTAGATATTTTTTGCATGAAAATAAATTGGCCATATACAATATTTTTCCATCATTGCATGGATGCATAACATAAGGACCGTATGAATGGGGATTAACTATTTTTTGTATGTGCAGGCAATAAACACCGGTGTTTTGAAATGCGTAGCTTCTACATGCAGTTTCTCTGCAAATTAAATGTTTTGGTCTGATGTTTGAGCTCAATTAATGAATTATTATGACTAGGGGATTATTTTTAGTAATTCTATGCATCTTTTTATTTATCGTATAATTTGGAAATTATCCATATATTTCTTTTTTCAAATTAAATATCATATTATGGTTCTATTGAAGACTAGAGGCTTACTTCCATTTTTAAATGTGCCCTCAAATGATAACCACTGGTGGCCTGCATTTTCCTGTTTCATTCATCCTTTGTTGATAAGGGTATTTGTCCAACCAACCTAATACAAGTACCTTTTTTTTTTCAAATGTTTGTTATATATTTTTCATAAGTATGGTTTTTGTGGCATTCCGTCTTGTCAATTTCAAAAACTGTCAATGTAGTGTAGGGAATGACATTTCTTTATAAATCAAGTAGACGAACAGGTTGGTCCCTAAACCATGCATGTGTGAGAGAAAGAGAACTTCAATATTGATTTCTTTCTTCTCATTTTTAATTGTCCTTTGGAGGTGTAACTTACAGAGAGTCAACTCCTATTTAGATAATGCTCACTACCTTCTTTTCCGTGGTTTTTTGCTTCACATTTTTTGCAGTTGATTTCTGGTTATTGATTAGTTGTTTTTGTGTACATCTCTTGGATCGCTGACATTGTTACTATGCATAGTTAGAAAATAATTCATTTATGAAAGCAAGAGGAGTCTTACTATTTCTTGAAACATATGAATAATGAAAAATGAGCAATTCAGTTCAATAGGTTTCACAAAACCTACAACTGCATTCAATGCTTGAAATAGAACAATATGCATGCTATACTCATTTGATCATGAAAAGTAAATATGTGCATAATAAGTTAATATTTATGCTATTCGTGTACATGAATCATACCCAATGCAATCATGACCAATAACTTCTTTTTAAAATCATGTCCAATATAACATAATATTGTATCAGAATTGAGTAATTGACCCAAATGATTCGTATCATACATAGAAGTTTATTATAATATATATTAAGCAAGTGAGATGATATGAGGTATCATATCATATCAAATGATTTTGAATAATTTGTCATCATGTATAGCAGCATGACATCATATATATGTTTGGCAAGACATGGATTCTGATTAATCATATCACATCATGCATCTCATATCATGTGTTGTTTTTCGTGTAAAATATCATATCTTATCATATAAATATAATTATCATGTGTAACAATGCATCTATGATGCATAGACACAGACACGGATTCACTACACAAACAAGGGACACGTCAATTATTGAAAATATTAGACACGAACACAAGTTGGACACAATATTATAATTTTTATTTTTTTAAAATATTGTATAAAATTTAATAAGTACAAAGTCATTTAATTAGAATTTTTGCTTAAAATATTAGGATGTTGAGAGTCGGGCGTTGTTGTTTTGTATCAGGCATCGAGAGAGGATACGACAATGTTATAGAGAGTCGATCATCGATGTTATGCATTAAATATCGTGCGTCGATGTCAAGAGGGTGTCTGTTGTTGATATTAAGAGGGCATTGGTCGTTGATGTTAATAAGACATCGGACAAAGATGAGCTATCAAGTTGTGGGTGTAGAAATTGCTAGCTTTGAGCATCAATGTCAAGACTCAGATTTTGATGTTGAGATGGTTTTGAAATGTTGATGTTGTAACTACATCAAACACGCATGTCGGACACGCATGTCCAATTTGTATTTAATATTTTTTTAATCGAACACGTTTTCGACGTGTCTGACACATGTCAAAAGAGTGTCGGACGCGTGTCATGTTGGATACGTGTCAGACACTGCATGCATTTTTAGAGAGAAGTGTCAATGCGTCATAGCAATGCATCATGACTTGTATATTTATAACAGTCAATTCATATCATCATAATAGTACATCATAACATATGTTTATATAGCAAATTAGAGGATCTGGCTAATCATATCATATCTTGTGATATTTTTCTATACCAATCATAAAAGTTAGGTAAAGTATCATAACGCATCATATCAGTAAGAACAATCATTGTTAGGTGGCATCATATATCGGAGTTGTTACCCCCAACCTGTCAACACTCATAATCGTATCACATTTTTCTTTATAGCTTCCATCATATATCGGGTTTACATAGTTAATCCTATGTTTAAAGGAAAGTTCATTGGCCCATCCTCCTTCACAAGGTATCATATCTTCGTTAACCTAAATCATGTCACACACACACACACACACACACACATATATATATATATATATATATATATAATATTTGATATTATACTCAATATTCTACTCGTTGTATCATTTTCTAATTCATATAAAATAATATGTAAATCATCGATAGTGAGTTTCACATTTGCATTCTCAACAAGTGAACCATAATAGATATGCATGTTGTAGCGAATGAACCGTATCAGATATTCCTGTCATTCTTTCTATCTAGACTTGATGCTTCAACCATTTATCAATTTCTTAATTTATTTATCTTAGGAAATATGCCTCAAAATATAAAAATACTAGGTGAAAATTCAATATGATCTTGTCAACATATGCAAAATTATTTGAACTGCAACATACTAGAAGTTACGTGATGAAATTTGCTAGAAATCTTAATATTGCAATTTTTATAAGTTTTGATCAAATTAAAATTTAGGAAATATAGAAAAAGTAAAATCATATAAATTGAAGATAGGGTAACGGTAGCCTAACTTGGGACAGAAAAAATTTTCAACTAGCCTAATAGATGAAATCAGTTCTATGACCTCCAAAACCAACTTTCTACTCTCTTCCCTCTCTCTCCTTTTCTCATCTTCTCCACCTTTCCAAATGAAATGAGTGAGTTTTTTTATGGGTTTTGGAAGTTGTGTGTGTGTGTGTGTATATATATATATATATATAAGCGCTATTAGTTACAGCGCAACAGTGCTCTCAAGCGGAAGATTCCATATATCAAAATAGAGAATTCGACGTCGTCGCACTCCATCCGGTGCTACAATGTTACCTTTAACACTCAGTGCCACAGAGCTCACTTTACAGCTCTGCAAAGCCTCCCAGACGAAAAAGACTGCACTGTAACGCCCTAAAGGAGCAAAATTCAGGAATGCATGAAAATTTTTGTAATCATTAAATAAACACAAATTTCCTACTAGGTTCAGATCAGGTTACTACAAACAGTCTATTTACTGTAGAAACGTTCATTACAAAAATCTCCCAAACCTTAACATATGTTAGACTATGACCAAACCAAGTCATGAAACAAAGAAAACAAGGCTGGGATGAGATAAATACAATTGAAATTTTTTTTTTCTTACTTCACAGTTCCTGTCCACACAAAAAGAAAAGAAAACAGAGTTTCTAAGCTTTTGAGAGCCTATATGTGTGATTATGCTTCTTAATGCATCCCCCTAATTCTTGCGATGATGAGCCACCCGGATTTACGAAGGGCAGTCTTAAATTCTATGTGCCAGAGAACACACCAACAATGGTTGGAATGTTCCAGCCTGCCAGCAATTTAATGTAGAACAAAATTAGGTAGTTACATTTATGAAAACGGGAATCTAAACTTAACTATTAATTAAATAACAGAGAATCTGATGTAGAAGCACTTCTTGAATCCAGAAAATGGTGGAAATTCTTCCAATGGCAGTGCTGTGAAATGCTGGATGGAAATTTGGCAGCCTACAACAACAACAACAACAACAATAAAATCAAGTTTTATGCCACTACGTGGGGATGGCTACATAAATGTTTTTTCTCAATTTTGTCATGTTAAGGCTGGAAATTTGGCCGTCTACAAGATTAAGACGGAACCAATGCATTAGATTAAATTTTCCTAGCGGTAAGCAAGAAATGAAATGGGAAAGTTCGGACAACAGAGAACCTGAAATAAATATTCTGGATTTCAAGAAGACAATGTAACCATGTTGTAATCCAGGAATTGTTGGAATATATCCTGCTGTCCTTGTTTTTATATGGACTGTAAGCCTCCAACCCTTCTAAGAAATGCATTTCCTATACCCAAGAAATATGACTTGCCTTTTAGAATATAATCACGTGTCCCTACTGTTCTTCTTTGAATTTTTATTGGACCCTTCCATGGCAAGTGATTGCTGCCACCAACTGTGGACAGCTGTTGGAGATGGTTTTAGGAACTTTTTGTTGATGGTGGTGGAGTCACGGACTGTGCTATGAGCATCTCACACTCTCCGCCTCTCCCAAAACAGGGAATCCTTTCCAATAATCTGGACAAAACCTGATAAAAAACTCCCAAAATCTGACATCTCACTAAACTCTGAAGGGAAGGATATAAATAGGCTAACTTCTCCGCTTAACCTCTAGACCCTGTTAATTACTAAACAAACCCTTTTGAAGGAAAGAAAAGAAAAAAATAAGCCTTCTAAAATTAATTAATTTTGAACATAACCTCCTCCAAACTAGGTCAGTTAGTCAATTGTGTTTGTAACTGGCAAGCCACCTATTTGACACTAAATAAAATTTTCTATGATTAGTTTGTTGCATGATTGTTTGTGCCAAGTTTTTTAGTTTGTACTCTTGTTGTTTTTGCGGGATTCATAAATCTTAGAAGGTTGTTTCATCCTTAGAGCATATTTTACGGTTGGATTGAAGTCCAAAATTGTCATGCCACTATTCGTATCTGGCTAATTTAGCCATAAAGTATCACATTTCTTTAATTTAGTCCCACGATTATATAAATATAATTCTGAATGGTACCTCAGGATTTATATTGGGATTATTTTTATATAGTCAGGGGAGTAAATTGAGATCAATTTGTATCCCAATTTCCATCAATTTCTACTTGAGAGATCATTTCAAATTAATTTTGTATAGTTGAAGAAATAAAATGGAGAATTTTGATGTTCTGGGACA
Organism: Dendrobium nobile; assembly: GCA_022539455.1. Taxonomy (NCBI): domain Eukaryota; kingdom Viridiplantae; phylum Streptophyta; class Magnoliopsida; order Asparagales; family Orchidaceae; genus Dendrobium; species Dendrobium nobile. The sequence continues at coordinate 70,627,116 of CM039736.1, forward strand.
AATTGACCCCATATATATAGTTGGGGAATTATTTTGAACTTTTTTTCTGTTATGATTTTTTTTTTTTTTGTATTGTTTTTTCATGAATGTCATTTAAGTTTCCATTTATCCTGATCCTTGTGTAATAAAATGACAGAATCGCCAAAAAGTAGCACAACTTCCTAGTGCTAAAACTGCTGCATCAAATGTGTTTCCTCCACGATCAACTGGTAGAGGTAGAGGCCGTGGTGATGCTAGACTTCTTGCAAAAGACAGAAATATGGAATCTCCTATCAAAGAGCAGGAACTTAGCACGGCGGATACTTTTAGCGCCTTTGCCACTCGTTTTGTTAGACTCCATGGAATTCTATTTACACGGACTAGGTATAATGCATTACATTGAATTCATTTATTTCGAACTAGGTTCTGTTTGATTCAAACTCCTGTGGGCATGTGATTAACAGCTTGGAAACTTTTGGAGACGTATTTTCATCAGTGATAAGTGATTTGCATGAACTTTTAGCTGCTGGTCTCGAGGAAGCATTTAATTTTGGTATTGATGCCGTTGAAAATGGTCTGGTTATTGTGAGGCTCGTTTCCATTCTTATATTCACGGTGCATAATGTGAATAGAGATGCTGGAGGCCAGTCATATGCTGAGATCTTGCAGCGGTCAGTGCTGTTTCAAAATGCTTTTACAGCTTCATTTGAGTTTGTTGGACATGTCCTGAAAAGATGCATTGAACTACGTGATATTGCTTCAAGCTTTCTCTTACCTGGTATTATGGTTTTCATTGAGTGGCTAGCTTGCCACCCAGATATTGCAGCAGGATTTGATGTTAAAGAAAAACAAGCCACTGCTAGAACATTTTTCTGGGATCAGTGTGTAGCCTTAATGAATGCACTTTTGTCAAGTGGCCATGGTTACGTAGATTCATACGAGGATGAAACATGTTTTTCTGATATGAGCCACTATGAGGAAGGAGAAATTGGTAATAGGCTTGCGTTGTGGGAGGATTTTGAGTTGAGAGGATTTCTTCCTCTAGTGCAAGCACATCTCATTTTGGACTTTTCAAGAAAGCCTTCTATTGGCGGTGATGGAACTAACAGGGAAAGAAGGGCTCGGGTGCAAAGGATATTTGCTGCTGGAAAGGCTCTGATGAATGTGGTTAGAATTGATCAGCAGGGATTTTATTTTGATCGGCTTCTCCGGAAGTTTGTCTTTGGCATTGAGCCTCCTGCATTTGTTGGTGATATGCATGCTGGTTTTGCAGATGCTCATGAGCAAAATGTTTTAAACCATGCTAGTTCAGTTGAAAGCATAAGCAATTTAGGAGGGTCACAATCAAGCGTGACTGATTTTGGATTAGCTCCAGTAAAAGCACTTCTACATGTAGATGGAGAAGAAGATGAAGAAGAAATTGTTTTCAGGCCAGCTGCAAACGAGAAATTTCCCAACATTGTTGTTTCAACGCCTGCTTATGAAACTGTTCAGCCTGTGCATGTCGCCTCTATAGGTCATTGGGATGGCAGTGGCATACCACACTCCTTTCCTTCCGTTGACACTAGGTTGTCAAATGGTAATGGTATGCCACACTCCTTTTCTGTCGCGGACACTCAGTTGTCAAATGAGCTGAATGCCAGCAGCCAACAGAGAACTTCCATGCCCGTCACATCTTCCCAGCCTTTGTTGAACTTGGATATCAATACATCAAAATGGCTTATGGAGAAAGAGGCTATGTTATCCGATAGATTCAAGAATATGAACGTTGGGAATGGTTTGATGTTTCAGGGAGGCTTGAGCACTTTTAATCCTACTACATTTCCCCCCCCTGCTATTGTCAGCACCTGTGGTTTGTTGTCTAATCAAGTGAATGTTTCAGATACCATTATACCATCTCCTCTTGATTCTATAGTTCCACCTGGTGGAATTACTACTGGCTTACCTGTGAGGACCCCAGCAGCCTTGCCAACAGTGCCTAAGAAAAATCCTGTGAGTCGTCCAGTTAGGCATTTTGGTCCTCCTCCAGGATTTAGCCCTGCTTCCTCTAAGCTTCAGGCTGGGTTCATCCAGAATTTGGCTACAAAGGATCAGCAGCTCAATATTGATGACTATAGTTGGCTAGATGACTATCAACCATCATCAACTAAAGCATTGATGGAGACCTCTGTAAGCCATGCTTCAGTCATGCATCCTCATCTTTCTGCTGACAATAGTAATACATTCGTTGGTGTCACAAACTTTCCATTTCCTGGAAGGCAAACACCTCTGATGCAGAACGATGTAACTAATGAGAAGCGCTGGCAGGATTTCCAGCTTTTTGAACATCTGAAGCCATTTGCTGAACAGAACCTCCCTCATACAAACTTACGACCTGCTAAGCTGCCAGAACAGTATCAAACACAATCCATGTGGTCTGGAAATTACTTCGTGTGAGATCATTCGTTTGATGGTGACAACAGGTAATGTTTTTCTTTGATTTACTTAATTCTCGTCTGAATAACTACGCATTTCTGAGTCTTATTAGTTCTACTGTTGTTTTAAAAGGCTTGTGCAGCAGCTACATACCTGCAAGTGGGTGACTAAAGCCATGGGCCTTTTCTCCGATGCTGTCATTTTAATGTTGTTAAAGGTTCTGTTGGATCATGAATGATCTTTGGAGCGTAGCTGGTGCTTGCCCTGTAGCTGGTATGATTTTTGGAATTATTTTCTCAAGGATTGCCATTATTTACTGATTTTAAGTATAAAATAAGATTTTTAAATTGCAGAAAATGGACCTCTCTCATTTCACGATGAATGTAAATATTCAATCCTAATGAGTTCTTTAATTGTGCTTGACAAAATTCAATTAAATTTAGTTATGTCTGCCTGGGTTATTCTTTTTCATCTTGTCAGTTCACGTATTATAAATTGTTATATTTCATTTATTTGGTTGTTTTTTTGTAGTTTAGCAATTTTTAAATGTATATAAGCAGGCACTTGGAGTACACGAGGATGCTTCTTTTTGTCTCATATTGCTAGTGTACTATGGTGTTCAAATCATTGCTTATATTTGTTGGTTGGAAGGGATCTATTCTTTGAATGCTTTTAATGCTGCAAGTGATCAAACGCATAATTCTTTGAATATTTTAATAAACTCTGAAAAGTCTTGATCTTCTGAAAACAATGTGTTTATTGGGTGAGTATTTTTGGAATTGTGTTGTTACTTTTCAAACTTAAATTTGTGCTCCATTTTTGATGAAGCAACTGTCTTCTTTTGGCTTCAATTTGAAACTTGTTTTTTACCTGGTTTAGGTTTCGTTTGGGACAGCTTTCTTATTGCTTCTTAAAGCAACTTTTTAGTTCAAAATTTTTAATTTTTATACTAAAATGTTACTTTAAGAAGCGGCAAGAAAGCCGCCCCAAACGAAACCTTAATTGTGATGAACCAAAATTGCTTCCTAGTTCAATAATTATTAGTTTCAGTTCTTCTACATTGGTTTCTTGTTGCTACTCTTGTTACATTACCCTATACATATTCGGTTTATCTGCTGTGCAAGCATGGATTTTTTTTCTCATATATTTTCCTTGTACAGGTTGTGTTCCAGAGCTTGAAGATATGAAGAATACAGGGATCAGTTAGGAATGTTTGATGGCAGGAATAAAACAGGCGACCCATAATATCCCTATTTGTTCTATTGGTCTGAGATATCTGTTGGCAAATCATTGATGGGTTTGGTATTTGTTGGGCTGGGCCGAGTTGCTGCAATTTGTAGCTAGCCCTCCATCTTTTAGATTCCAGGTCTCAATTTACTGTTGAAGCATATGGTCTCTTATCTACCTTAGTGGCAGAGTTCAGATTGGCTTTTTGTTAAGTGAAATTTGTTGAAGTAAAGCTGCTGCTGAAGTATTTCAGTGGGGATAATCACTTATATCAGCTTCTACTGGATGGTCGACAAGTAGTGTAAGGATAATATCAGCATAAAATTAAAGGACAGAAGTCCATGCCTGCCTTTGTGGCCAAGAAACCAATTATCTCATAAGTATTACTTTTAATTTGTGTGTTTATTATATGTGGAGGCTCTATGATGCCTTAAGAAGTTATTTGAGTGCTTTCTTATCGTTTTGCACTTTCAGTCTGCTATTTTCCAGATTATTTGTTTGAAGTTTGTTATAAGTTGTACTGAAGACTGTCATCTTGCTATTAACTTGTTTGATGCATCTTGGCTGTTTGTTTAATGATGGTATGTTTAATGTTCCATTCTTGCATTATTAGAGCTAACAATGAATCTCAAGAGCAGGATGATGGCTTGCTTTGGTTGATAAAAGTGGTGCTTTGTTTACATGTACTGAGCATGCTGCTTAGGTTTTGTTTGGGACTGTTTTCTTACTGTTTTTTAAAGCAAATTTATAGTGTAAAAATTTTAATTTTTTAACTAAGAAGTTGCTTTAAGAAGCAGTAAGAAAGCCATCCCAAACGATGCCTTAGTTTGCTTTAAGTGCAAGCATTTGAATTTAGCAGGCTGGGTGATGCAATGCAACTTTTTCATTATGGGAAAGGGCGAATTATTACGTCCGGCTGGACATCCAATCCAGAAGTGTCATGTCATCCAAATACATCGGGGTCCGGTGTATTTTGGTGACATTGAGTGTCTGGATTGGTGTCCGGATTCATGAATCAGGACACCGGATATAATAATTTGCCGTGGGAAAGATTGCAGATCTGGCTTTTCATAATCATGGCAGCCTTATTGGAGACATTTTTCATATTTTTTTCTTTTTTGATACCCTGAGGTTCTATTAGGCTTCTTATAAGTTTGCTTGTTTGTTGGCCCTACATATATCTGTATCTATCTATGCTTCTATAGTATATTAATGTGGGATTTATATTTCATCAAAATTGTATATATTTGTCTAATATTAATTTTTTTATATTTAAACACTATTTCAGTGTGTATATACTATATAGTATATACGCATAAAAAAAATGTGTTTTATTTGTTAAAAAAATAATGTTAATGAATTTTTTTGCGTGATTTAGAATTTTAAGTGTTATGTAAATAAATATAAAGATGTTAAGTGCTAGGTAGATAAATGCATACGACTTTTATGATATACATATATAGTCTTTGTTATTATTAATTAAGGTTTTGTTTGGGGCGACTTTCTTTCTGCTTCTTCAAGCAATTTTTTAATACAAATTTTTTTATTTTTTGTACTATAAAGCTGCTTTATGAAGCATTAAGAAAGTCGTCCCAAACAAAGCCCGAATAGAAACTCAAATGCAGGAGTTCAAAATATTAAATTTATAAATATTTGTGATATTTAATATTAGATTTTTATATATCTATGCGACAATCAACTCAGTGTCTTAGCTAGTTGGTGACTATCAGATATCAAATTCTTAAAATGTTAAGCATGTCCATTGACTTCGTAGTTAAATATTATTATTATTTTTCTTAATTTAGTTATTAAAATAATGTGCTTGATTACTGAAAATCTTGTTTATTAGAATTTTAATGTAAGCTCTGCCTAAAAAACCCAGCATCCAGTCTTCTTCACTCTTTTGGAGGAACATAAAAATGAAGCTCGAAATGAAAGAAGATTAGAACATGCTAGGGGTGTCAATTCGGGTCAACGGGTTGGATTTGGGTTGAACCCGAAATTGACCCGGCACTATTCGGGTCAATCCGAACCCGACCCGGTTTTAAAAACGGGTCAGGTTTTTGGACCCGAATCCTACCCGATTCGGGTCCAGGTCAACCTGACCCGACACAAATGACCCGGGGTTGATCCAAAATTGCTAGATTTAGGATCAAAATCAGGTCAATCTTCGATTTTCGGGTCAAAGCGGGTCAATCTCGGATTTTCGGGTAAAATGCGAGTTTTCGTGTTAATTTCGGGTCATTTTCGGATCAATTTTGGGTTGCTAGGTCAACCCGAACCCGACCCAATTTTTAAAACGGGTTGATTTGTTGAACCCGACCCATTTCGGGTCCGATTTGACCCGAACCCGGATTTTTTTAGGTCGGGTTCGGGTCGTGTCAAAAATTGACACCCCTAGAACATGCAGATAAGGATAATGATCCTTCAATCATCATTGAAGATTTCAAGTTTTCAACGATATCAGAAGCTGTGAATTTTCAAGTGAGAAAAAAAGAAGTATAGTTAGAGATTTTTTGGAAATTAAGGCAAGAATAGAGATTTTTAACTAACAGATGAACATTTCAAAGTCACTTCCTTATTAGAAGGGTAGAAAAGTAAATCCCTCTCCCTTGCCGGTAGGGTGCAATATCTGAAATTCACAATTTCTATTTTTGGATTAGAGGGGCTGTTATACCTAAAACTTATATCGAATATCTCAACAAAGCTGTGTGTTAGATTTCTATATCATAGTAACATTCGCTCAGAGAAACTTCAATTGATCTCCTGGAAAAATACTTGCACTCCAAGGCATTATGGGGGTCTTTGTATCCCTTCAACTTCTCTTTTGATTTCTTACTGCAAAGCTAAATGTTTTTTTTTTCTGGAATGGTAGTATTGTGAAAGGTTAAAATTGGTGAAATTATATTAGGGGTACGACTTATTATATGAAAGCTGATTTAAATTTTTTGCTTAGGTTGAATTCCCAACTTTCTTTTTGTTGGTACCTTTGGATTTATGGCAAATCCTTCACCAATTTAATGGATGGTTATGTTTTCATGACTCATTTTGATTGAAGTTTGATTATTGACTTTATTTATAATGGGACATGGCCCCTCTCTCCCTTTTCGCCTATGCACATTAAGGTCGGCAAGCTTGGGAAAAAGACTCATCGAGTCCCATTAGAAAGGGTACTGTTCACTTACTCCATCTAATTTTGAGGAAGCTTTTTTTTTTTGGAACGGGATATCCACCCGCTACCACCCTTGAAAGAGTGTTTGGCGGCTTGACTAATCCTCAGCTGACCTAGAAGAGACACCCACCCTAGAAACCTGCTGACTCGCACTTGATTGGGCCCCACTTAAAAAGTGTTGCTGCTCGAGGGAAACGAGCACGGGTTAGGGGGTTCCCAACCGTACTCACCCACCAACCAAACTAAACAACGGTGAATACTTTGAGAAAGCTTTTACTTGCCTTCCCTGCGATAACACACCGTGGACACTGAATTTATTACCATACTTCATTTATGATCCAAGAATTTGTGACGGTTTTATGATCCAACTTTCTGGCTAATAAGGCAATCGTCATTGCTCGGCCCAAGAGACAATTATATAGTGTTAGAAGAAGATCACTGAGCTATTAGAATGGTAAAGCTAGAATGTACAGAGGCGATCAACGGTAAGCTTTGGCGTCCACATGGAGGTAGAAGCACTGCTGGACCAGAGAAGATGCAGCGTAAGACCTCTCTGATACCAACTCACAAAAAACAGAGCTCAGTTCCTTAGCAATGCTTTTCTCTTCTTCACCCGTCTATGTATAATTACACATGGTAAGAGGATGCAGAAGAAATAGACACACCTGGGTGCTTATTTGTGAAAGAAGTGGCCACATCATATGCTCCAATAGTATAGCCTGGATGGAAACAGAGAACAGATATAAAAGAGGAAAATTTAGTCTGTGCGGACTCGGACGGTGTCCGGAGACGAAGCCACATCATTTTTTTGCTCGGTACCGCTGCTCGATACTGCTCAGTACTGGAAGAGGTAGTTTATTCTAGTTGATCTCCGAACCGTCCGGTATCCGCACAAAATAATTTCTTGTAGAAGAGAGGGTTAACAATTTTAGTTGGTAACGAAACTCCAATATTACTGATAAAAAAATCATATCTTCAAATATTCAACAGAATTACTATTATTATGTTTACATCTTATTAGTAAATTTTATTATCAGGTTGATATTTTACAGATATTTATAAGTTTTGACAACTTAAAGAGTTAGCTTTCCAAACATTCACAGAATTTAATTACTGCATAGCAGTTTTGGATACATCAACTTCTTTGCAGCCAAAAAAAGTGAATATTGGAAGTTTGCAAGGCACTTTTTAGAACATTGGAAAAACAGAAGCCAAGCATAAAAAATAAAGTAAAAACAGAAACCAAAGTCCAATACCATCAATTACTACTGCCTCCAAAATACCCTTTTGTTTTCACCTCACTTCCTCGTTTTCTTCTTTTGCTGTGTAGTAGCTTCGTTTGATCCGGATCTCTTCTTTGATGACTCCTTCGCCTGTGTATTTGCTCTTATATCAAGTGATTTCAGCTCATTTCTGTTTGCTTTAACAACCTTTCGCTGTGTTTTGTCAGCTGCCAATGGCTTCTTGCCATTTTTTTTCTTTGGTTTTTCCTTTTCATTAGCTTCCTCACTGTTGTCACCTGAATCATCTACCTTCTGTTGTCTATGGCTACCAACCGTCTTATTTTTACCTTTTTTAGGCTGTCTTTTAATTTCTTTCTCTTTCTCAATCTCTTCACATTTACTGCCATCATCATCTTCTTCTTCTTCTTCTTCAGGGTTTGCCTTTCGAGATTGGTTGGATTTGCCTGTCACTGATTTGACACCAATCAGCTTCTGTAATTCTGGTACGAAGGCTGTAGTCTAATGATTAAGAAGCAGAAAATATTAACATGAAACGTGACAGATTATATATAATAAAACTAGATAAACTATTCTAAAAATCATCCAATTTTATTCTATTTTTTTAGTTTTTACTAATGTTTAAAGATACCAAGAAAATATATTTTGTTATGTTAATGACAATTTAATCATTTTTAATGAAAGATATTAAATATGTGATAGATCTTAATATCTATGAAAGTCGAACAATAACATGGTCAATAAACCAATACAATTATTACCATGTTTTAACAGAACATATAACGTGACTTGTAAACTATAGGTGGAATGATAATTTTATTACTTTAATGATCATATAATCCTTTGATTTATTAGAGGTGTTTAACATGATATGTCCTACCATCACATATTTGATATTTTTCATGAGAAATGATCAAACTATTGTTAAAATTGAAAATATAGTATTTTTTTATTATTTTCTAAATATTAATGGACAAACAAAAAAAAACAGAATAAGTTGAATGATTTTTAGAATAAGGAAAATGATTAAATTTACTTACTCTACCACCAGCTGCAATGAACTCAATTCGTTTTCCTGTCACATAAAATGAAATAAATTTCAGAAGTAGATGTAAGGAGCAGATTTGATGGCTGGTTACTACATAATGCAGGGTGATAACACAAATTTAAAGCATTAAAATCTGAAATAACTAACATCAATCTGTACAAGTGATGAGTTTTTGCCAAGATCCAAGGATCAAATCCCGACTACATCAAAGCTGTGCTTCAGTACTCAAACATTCTCCAAAATAATAATAATAATATATGTATACCAATACCAAGATACAAGGGTTTAAAAACCAAACCGATTGGCTGGTCCAACATTGAATCCATTCCCCGGCCCATTTGGTCAAACATTTTACACTAGAACCGAGAAAAATCATGATGAACCAAAGTTGAACCATCAAGCTGATGAATTATTCCCAATTTAGTTGAACCAGTCGGTTCATTTCATGATCAAATTTGTCTCATATGTTATCATGTTTATCATAAATTATCATGTTTCTATGATGAGGATATTAGTCAGAGATTTCGACATGTGTATCGTCGACGTAGTCGTGGATCGACGGCTACAATTCATAGTCTATATTTTTTATGTATTTTCTGTTTTATGTTGCATTTGAGTTTTCTCATTTTACCCCTATGGGAAGTTGAGTCTATGTTGTAGACCGAGGGCACTTTAGTCTTTCTATTTCTTTCATTTATGCCTATTTATAGGAGGCCTCTTGCATTGTAATAGATGATGATTATTGAGAAAAATTTCAGCTTTTTCTTTGTCTCAAATTGTGAGCTCTTGAATGGAGAGAACCGTAGGAGAGGAATATGCAATACCCGAAAGTCGTCGGTGGATTCCGAGCTCTCGGTTAGTCTTTTATTTATCTACTTCTTACCCCTCTTTCTCCTCCCTACCGCCAATATTCCCCTTAGTTTTTCCCATACTCAAACCCCTCCCAAAACCCATCCCGTCGGCCTCCAATAGCTCCCCTAGCCGCCGGCCTCCTACCAAAACCAACGGCCACCCACCATCCCACCGCCCCTTTCCCCCAAACCCAAACCCGCCAGCTCCCCTTTGGCTCCATTTTGAATTTCAAATTCAAAAGGGACTTCACTACCTTCCTAAAATAAGCTCAAGACATTTAGGAAAGTTTTCAATTTGGATTTCAGTCAAATTTTGAAATTCGAATACTTTCCAAAGGCTTGGACTTAAATTAGGAAACTTGCCTATTGAATAAAATCTAAAATATATTTCAGATTTGATCTAGATCCAATAATTAACCATTGGGACCCACCTAATTAAAACAAAATCTCCCTTTCCCCACTCTGTATGGCCGGCCCCCTTTAGCCTCTCCCCCTCTCTCCAATTAGCATTTAATTTCCCCTATTAATGCTCACAAAAACCACTGGCCCCCTTTGCCTTGTTGGACAAAATTTGAAATTCAAATTAATCTCTTCCTCCACCTTTGGAAATCTGAATTTAATTTCAGTTTCCCAAACCCTACCCCTTCCCGTTTCTACCAAATCCTAGCCGCTCCCCTCCCCTTCCTCAAGCCGGCCCAACATCATCCCCCTCCACCCGCCACCTCCTCTCCCTCTTCTCCCCATTTGTGCTCCCTTGTCTCTTCCGGCAAGCATGCATGGCGGATCCGGAAGTTGATCACGGGTTTATTCTCAATTCTCAAGGGGGGATTGACGTCATCCAATCACCATTCTTTGATCCCGAATTTGGATCCGAAGACACTGTCAAGGAATACGTTGATCGTATCCTCCCCCACTTAGCGGATGTCATCGACGAACAAAGACCTTTTGAAGAGTGGAAGATCACCGGAAGACCACCCGTCCTCCAACCCTGATTCCTTCCCCGGCGATTAGTACCCTCGGCATCTCATGTCTTCTAGTGGCGTCTCTAAGTTTGCTTGCAACATTCTTCCGCTAAGCCCAACACCCTCAAGAGTGTGAGTGAGGAGTCACAAGGTGAACGATCTAATTATTAAACTATGGATTTTGTTAACTTGTCATTTGCTTTACTCGTTTATTTGTTATTGTTATTTTGCAAAGTATCATAGTAATTTCAATGGTAATCGATTGTCATTACTTAGTCTTTTCATGGAATTTTCTAAGATGTAACTTGAAGAAGCATCCGTTTTTATTTAGCCAAGCAAAAATCACATTTTACTAATTTCTTAAAGCAATTTTTTTTCATCTTCATTGTATCACATCATTCTATTTGTTACATGAAAAAAAAATAGCATTTAGCACTACAAAAATAAGGAACATCAAAATTCATATTGTAAATGAAGAGTTCTATACATCACATTTGAAAACACCTGACTTCATGCAAGAAATGTAAAAATCGAATGTTATTCAAATGGTGTAGCAGCCAAACCATCAACAAATGCCTCCCCAGATTTCTTTTCTCGGGAATGAAAAATCCAGTTACTAGGGTATTGACTACTATCTGCTCCAACTTCAACGGCTTTTTTAATTACCTGTAAAATAAATTTGCTTAAAGGTTAAAGGATTGAATAGCTTTGTTGGCTCACCATTTACTTTTCCAGGTTTCTTTCCCCACCGATAATGAAACAACCATTCAATAGGAAAAGAATTGCAGTCTGCGTCAACTTCAACAGCATACCGAATAACCTACATTTATTGCCCTTAATACTACTGTAATTTATCATGAATAAAGTGGCATACATTGAAGCAAAAAGAATCAGCTGGAACTTATCAGACAAAGAAATTAACACAACATCTACCTCTTCAATGCATCGATGCAAAGATTCGCAATCTTCCCTTGACAATCTTGAAGCAATTTGCAGGGGATGGATTCTTGCCTTGATTTTCAAAAACATGTATGTTAGTATGATTTCTACCAAAGTAAAGCGAACATAAGAACTGCATCAAAAACAATTATATTGCACGTGAATCGAGTCCTCACAAACATAAACTAACACAATATTACTGGTTCAAAACTAGATCAAAGAGCACGCCAAGCTATATAACACAGAAAAGCAAGGACAACACTAGATCATAACGAATAAAAAGATAGATTTAAGTATTTAACTATACGTTTCATAGCAGACTTACTCTTGCTAACAAAATGCGGTTGGAATTTTGTGTTTAATAAGAACAGCAAATTTGTTTAGAGTCATACAAATATTTATTATTTTGCTTTCTTGAGAAGCTATCATCTGCTGATGTTGTCTATATGCATATTCGAAGGTGTGTTCTAGCATAAAATTATCGTAACTAAGGGTTCGTTTGGGGCGGCTTTTTTATTGCTTTCTAAAACGGAGTTTTAGTACAATTTTTTTTATTTTTGTACTAAAACTCCATTTTAGAAAACAATAAAAAAGCCGTCCCAAACGAAGCCTAAATAACAGGTTTTAAAGACCTGAAGGCATGGTCACATAAAGTCATGCCCACTCAATCCTAATTTTCTCACTCAGCTTGCTCGGCGACCTACCCGCTTGTCCAAATTCTTGAATAGCTCATCACGCTCACATGTGCTGACATGCCCTGCCCATGCTACTATGTCCCACTAAGAGCATATGCGCCCCATTGTCGCTGCTACAAACTACACTCTAGCATGTCCTTGCACCCTCACACACATACTCATCCGTACATGTATATGCTATCACTTGATTGCTCCAGATAGGCGGCCAAAAGTTGTGGCCATGCACTCCTCCCCCACTTACAGATGTTCTTTACTCCATATGTTTTTTCCCCTCACTTAAGATCATTATCGATCGTTTCATCATCATTTGAATGAACTCACCAGCTTACCCTCTCTATGATCCCTATTCCAGCATAGTCACCTCACTTTTTGCTAGACCTCTACCGTTGTCTATTATCGACAATTTCTCTTTGAGACATACAAATGTGGTCAATCACTAATTTTCATCAAACGTAGACTTGGTTGCCAAATACTCAATTGAGAATATTAATTGTCGTCACACTGTTATAAGACTATCCTCAGATAGACTAAACCAAACTCACTAAATGTATTGTCAATAGCTTTCCAATGCATATGATTAAATGATCTACTCAGTTTGGCGCATTTGTAGAACCACCTATCACATATGACTGGGTAAAATTTTCTCAACTTAATTACATTTCTTCCAAAAATTCACTTTAGACTTCTTGGGTTATTGTCTTCAATTAATATTTAATATTTACAAGTGGATGTTGCTACTACTCATCTTTTGTGGCCAGAGTTTTGGTTGAAATTACCTTACTACTAGAAGAAGAGGTGTGGATTGGCTAAATGTTTTGTGGATAATGGGATAAGGTAGTCTTCGAGGCATCCTTCACATTGAATTTCTATAAATCTTTGGGCATAATTTCTCTAATTTTTACAAGGCTCATTTTGATATAAAGAAATGAAATATTCAGACACAAGAGGGCCACTCAAATGTTCACAACCTCCATAATCCCACAATAGTCGGTGCTCCTTGGTCATCAATTCAAATTTGCACTCAAAATTCAGAACCAATTTGACTTTCCTCAAAATGAAAAGACGATTGTGCTTACCCTTGCTGACAAGCAAGACAATGAAAATTGCTTAGTTCATTCTAGAAGTTCTCCCTCCTATTAATAAAGACATAGTTGTACATGATATTCTACCAACTTATGATTCTGATGGACATTGGGAATGATAACATTGTGGTGGATGAGAGATTTCAAATCTTATTAACAAGATGATATTCTACCAACTAATGGTGGATGAGACATAGTGAGTTTTTTTTCTCCTTCAACATTTTTCTGTATTGTGGGATCGTTCATCTTTTTCCTCCATAATGTTTATGTAATTAATCTTTTCTATTTTTCTATGTACTCTAACAAATCTTCATAATTATCTTTATTGGTTAAGCCTTAACTACATTACTTTGTGCAAATTATTTGTTCTTTTTCTTTCATGTAAGTCATGTAAGCATATGTTCATGCAAAACCAACATCTGATCTGTTTCTGCATGTGAATTAATGTTTTAACATAAAAAGTAGAGTTTTAGCTTAAGTTTAGCATTGTATGAATCACTAGTGTACATAGATTTACAACACCAGGTGTCATCATTAAATTGTTCAAACCCTAGAAACACAATCCAACAGTGTGATAACCCATCTCAGAATGGTAAATCCTCTAATGTTGGAGACAAGTTTAGTTTGTTTCGCCATTGCCAAATGAAATATATGATAAATAGAAGCAAGGTATTACTTGATTGACTGAATTTGATAAATATGATGACAAAAAAAGCAATAAATAGAAAACAAATATTTGTAGTGAGAAGTAAAAAATCACAGACCTGATAAAGCACCTCATCAGCAATCCAGTTGCCAATACCAGAAACAAAACTCTAGAAAACAGAGAAGTTATAGAAAATCAATATTTCCCAATGAAGAGGTCAAAATATTAAAAAAATAACCAAGGAACTAATGTGATGCACATTGAAATAGAAAAAGGAAAGAACACGCTAGGAATAAAGATTATACAGTAAAAATAACATATATAACCACGAAAGAAATAGTGTGATTAAAGTATGGATTAATAATAGAGATATTTATATGTGCAAGCGAAATCTTCCTTATTAACACAAGTACAACCTATATGTTTAAAGTGAACTAACAAACAAAGTATTTGAGCAAGATACAACCAAATCATCAAAAATTTAACAAATAAGTGAAAATACAAGTTGGTGGTTTTGTTGTGCTATTCAAGATTTGGGTGATATTATTAAATTGAAATAATTAAGAGGTAGTTCAATGAATAAAAAATATTTTTGCAATACACGTACTTTCTCCTCAATATTAAAAAAATAAATAGGTCATTACTATGGGAAAAAAGTTTAAATGATAAAAAAGCAACTGTTTAATAGAGATAAAGACAGAAATTGGAAGCAGAGAGAGAAAATACAATAATCAATTTGAAAAAATTCATCATGTCCCATCATTCAACCAAATCATTTAGATTAGGGGGAATGGAATTTGGTAATTTTTTTGTGCTATCCAAGATTGGAGCGGCATTACAATAAATAAAAGCACTTCAGCAGCAATTTTGTAAATAAGAAACTTTTTTATAGAACACAGCTGTCTCAGTATTAAGAAATAAATTACTATGGGCAAAAGTTTAAATAAAAAAAAATTAACACTGATCGTAAAGAAAATTTGAAAGTAGAGAGAGAAAATATAATAATCAAACTGAAATTC
Organism: Dendrobium nobile; assembly: GCA_022539455.1. Classification (NCBI taxonomy): domain Eukaryota; kingdom Viridiplantae; phylum Streptophyta; class Magnoliopsida; order Asparagales; family Orchidaceae; genus Dendrobium; species Dendrobium nobile. The sequence goes on from CM039736.1 coordinate 70,642,392, forward strand.
TAATCAAGACCAGCTTCTCAACCAGCACCCACGGAGTTTCCAAATTTTATTTTAGGCGACACAGCAAAGGGCTTATCCAGGAAAATATCTATTTGTAGTGGCTGTTTGCATGCCTGATAACAGCACACAAGCTCACTATAAGCATCAAGCTTCATTACTGTTTAGCATAACATCCCAGCATACACTTACGCCTGTTTTGATGTGATTGACTCAATTATTTGTTCTGCGTATTGTGTAGGTTTAAATTGAAAGACTTTTAAGAGAATATGGTCCTGGTTGCAAACCCAATTCACCTCTCTTTAGCATGCCTTGACTCACGGATCATATTTGTGGTCGGTCTAATGAAACTTTCATTTAAATTTGACATTATTGAATGCTACATGACACCTCAACACTATTTTATGTTTATAAGCCAAGCTTCGTCAAGTCTCCTGCATTCATCCCTCGCCTAAGCTCTCTCGAGCTCATGCTCACCCTTGCCTTGCTTGCAACCAGCATAGCTCACCCATTCTCATGTTCACACAAGTTGCTTGCATGTGCATTCGCGCATTGCTTGCCTACATGGTTCATCCTCCCACTCCCCCCAAATGCTAACAGCCCATGCTAGCATCTTCCCTCTCTCACTAGTGTGAACCCTTGCGCTGAGTCCAATCGTTGCTGCCCGTGGCATGCCATTCTACTATCATTCATGCGGTCCCTCTCAAGGGTCCCTCCTTGGTAATCGACTTCTTCTGGAGTTAGCATTCTGGCCTAATCTATGCAACATCACTACCAACCTTTTCATGGATCGCAACCTTATCAATTATGCTCGTCAACCATTTTTCACTTCTTTGCTACCTTCAACTATATCGGGTCACTCTTGTAGGCATTCAACATCTCAATCCCCCGACTCGATCCTCATCACCTACGTTATTGGGTACCCCTCGATTTTTGGCATTCAACATCTCCATCTCCGACTCAACCCTCATCACCTACTATAGAAGCTGCTGCTACTTGACTTTCTAGACCATTTGCAGCGAAGATAAAATGGATGTTACTATTCCTCTAGATAATGTGTAGATTGGTTCCACCACTTACAATTATTAGACAAATGTTAAATTTAGAGGGATACCTTTCTATTATTCTTCTTACAAATTTTTTGGACACATATACTATGAATATTTCAAGACTCACCCTAAATTGAGGAAAATCGATTGTTATTAATCTTTACTTTGAGGTACGGAGGGAGCATACAAGTGATTAGAATCTACTTTCAAACATATTATTTGCAATTCCTCCTTTTTCAGATCAAGTTTGAGCACAAATTTTAGAATCAACTCTAAACATTATCATGCAATCAAACCCTTTAGATCTCTTCCTTGTTTTCCTAAGCCCCAAAGATGTGATCAACTCCTCGTCTACATGAAAGAACAATGATCCCAATTCTCCAAGTGTGTTAGCCCCTCATATTCACCTTACTGTTGAGAATGTCGACGACCTAACTTCGATGTAGCTTTATGATTATGATGATAGTATTCCACTAGTGAAGCATAAGTAGATAGGAGGCATCAAATCATGTTTGCCAAGAGGGGATGACAATAAAGAAAATTTACCATCATTCACCGAGATTCACTATGCTACAAATAAGGTGCTATAAATGAGAGCTTTTTAGTATCTCCCCATCTAGCAAATGGATTTTCTTTATGTCATCTTTTTTTCCTTTAAATCGCATCTGTCAATTCTTTAAAATTCATTCATACTATACTCATTCCATTGACTTTAAAAAAAAATTGCTTTGAAAATAAATCTATTTTATGCAAGATTTTTTGCACAACTTTGTCAAAGACTTCTAATTCTAACCCTTCAACATTAATTTTATACCAGCCATGTTGCACACAAGTGCAATTGACTAGATTTCCCAGCCATATTATTATTATTCACAAAAATATATCGAACTTATTGTTCAATATTTTGGCTTGTTATTAACAAATTAATTAATTATATTTTCTGATATATTATCTTTAAAAAATGATAGTCCAGATATTTCTTTGCTATAAGCATTTCTCCCTATCCGTCATAGTTTTAACAAGACTATCTTAGCATATTTATTTCTGCCAAAGTCAACTTAATTTTTGGTGAGTTCTTCATAATAATTTAATCCAGAAAACTCGATCAACCTAGTTTCAAAATTATTAAATTTATTTTTAAGTCTTCATGGATTTTCTTAGTACATAGTGCTCCAGATATGCTTCTCTATCAATCATCCAACTTTAACTACACTACTTATATCCTCATCTACATCTATATTAGTTTGCATAATAGACCAATAAGAGCCCATCACTCTGGCGAATCACATAATATTCAAACAAAATTAACTAATAACTATTAGTTTCACATAAACAAAACATCTTAAATTCCAAAAATTTCCTTCACTTTTTACTTCTTTTCAAGAAATCTGTGGGCTCCGAAAAATTCCATTTTAGGTGTGATCCCGGGGGAATTTTCAGAAGGCAGATTGGATTTTAGATAAGACACTACCCAGAGATTTCGCCCTCATTTTGTGAGGACTTTTTTGATCTGAGTTCTAGTTTCCTATAGGCGCAAGCCCCTATAGTTAATTACCTCTCCTGATAACAGGAAAGAACTTTCGATTAAGGCTAGTCGTTAAAAAGGTCGAATAGATTATAAACCTATCGTATAATAGCAATAATTTTAGGGTTTGAATTTGATCTTATGATTTAGATTTTGAAGTTTGAAATTTAGAATTTATCACCATAAACATAAAATTGGTGGTGGGAGGAATGAAGACGAGCCCGATCAAGATCCCATGGTTCCATCGTCCCGGGCTGTCATGATCCCTGGTCTACTTAGTCAGAGGAGGTAGTCGACCCAACCTGACAGAAGATACCTTGGAATGGTAGCTTCGGGTTCTTGGGCTGGTAGGTTGGAGGGATGAGTTGGCACCAGTTGCTGCTGAGCTCGGAGTTCAGCATTCTTCTTCCTTATCTGCCTCCTTATAGGCCTCCCTCCAGATGAGGAGGCTTCAGCATCATCCTTCCCAGGTGCAGATAACCCGGTTGGCAGAGTGGTACCCCTGGCAGGTATCACAGATATTCTTCCTCCAACTACGACTCTCTCAGTGGCTGAGGCCTTAGGCTGTGATAGCCTTTCGAATACTGAGGTTCTATTTTGTTGAACTACCTTTGCAGTAGCAGTTCTTCCAGCTTTTGGTTGTTGCACGGAATAAACACGTCGTGCATTAGTATCAGCAGAATTAGGCCTTGCAGGATGGCCTTGAACATTCAAGCCGTGAATAGGTACGGCAGCAGCCTTTACAGTAGCTGCAGAAAACTCTAAGCTACCAAATCGGATGGTGGCTTCAGAGTCTCCACTATTGATGACGGCGTTAGCTAGCTGAATGCTAGCACCTCGTCCCAGTTGGACGGTGAAGGGTGTATTCTGTAGTTCCATTCTGCACAATTGAAAGGAAAGGGTTAGTATTCAGAGTTGATACATTACCCTACACTTTCAAAGTGCAGAGACTAAACAGAATAAAAATATACACAGAAAATTTTATTTGATTGCATATTTTTTTTAAACCCCAAATTTAATAAACTTAATAGAATTTAAATAACTTTATTGCTATTATGTCTTATATATAACTAGCCAAAGATGAAAAGAGAAACCATCCCCAGCAGAGTCGCCAAAAATCTGTGGGCTCCAAAAAATTCCATTTTAGGTGTGATCCCGGGGGAATTTTCAGAAGGCATATTGGATTTTAGATAAGACACTACCCAGAGATTTCGCCCTCATTTTGTGAGGACTTTTTTGATCTGAGTTCTAGTTTCCTATAGGCGCAAGCCCCTATAGTTAATTACCTCTCCTGATAACAGGAAAGAACTTTCGATTAAGGCTAGTCGTTAAAAAGGTCGAATAGATTATAAACCTATCGTATAATAGCAATAATTTTAGGGTTTGAATTTGATCTTATGATTTAGATTTTGAAGTTTGAAATTTAGAATTTATCACCATAAACATAAAATTGGTGGTGGGGGGAATGAAGACGAGCCCGATCAAGATCCCATGGTTCCATCATCCCGGACTGTCATGATCCCTGGTCTACTTAGTCAGAGGAGGTAGTCGACCCAACCTGACAGAAGATACCTTGTCAGCAGCCATGGGTTGCTTCCTCCAAGAATACCTTGTAGACCTGGGTTGATGTTTGTCTAAGGGGATATATATGAATCCACCTTAGCTGACAGAGGGCTTTATGCCTATCAGATATACCCTATGATTCATAACTCAAGGGTTTGACGCCTTTAGGGAACATACGGGCTTTGGCCGTGATCGTGATATAATGGTGCCATTTTGAGGCAAAACCATCCGATCAGAGGGCACGTGCCACGTCCCTGTTGGCAAGAGACTATTTGAGGATGAATCCTAGTGATACACCCGACATGCATTCGCTCTTTGTGAGCTGAGGTTAATTTCAAATTTATCACCCCCGACAAACGGTTGCGGGAGGTGGATGATTTTTTTAGTTTTGAGTTTTTTAGGTGATTGATTTTATTTCAAGAATTTAGATTTTTGGTTGATTTGAGATTTGACCCCTCCGGTTGAGATTTTCTATCAACACGGCCATCATCGGGGTGGCTTTAAAGTCATTTGTATTTTCATAGGATTTTAGGAGACATTTTATACTTCAAGTCATGTCGACTCCAGTCCTTTTGAGGAGGAGGATGAAACTTGAATATTAGACCCGTGCAGCATTCTCGAATCATCGGATTTGGGACTTAGATGTGACGATTGGAGCACATGCGGGTTGTAGTATTTGACCCTGCGCAGCATTCTCGACGATTTAAATTTGTGACTTTAATAGTTCTATCGGAGCACATGCAGGGTATATATTTAGTTTAAGGGATCATATTTAATACATAAGGGGCGTTTTAAAATATTTAAATATGATTCATCATGTAAGAGTGATTTCATTTAGAAAAAATGTCCAATATTTCGTTTAAGGGCTTAAGAACGCCTTCTGTCCGCTAGTATACATGTTGCGGATCCGATGGCGTGGAGCTTTCTAGACTTCAGTTATTGCATTTAGTTTGTTTTAACTCCTCTAAATGTCACTTAGCACAACTCGTAGAGAGTGTTTGCTCAATCCCCACTACTAGATCATACTCGTAGAAGAATTATCTTGCTTGCTACAAATTCCTCTATTCTTTCCCGTAGGAGATCGTGCTAATATTCATAGAAGAATTATCTTGCTTGTTATAAGTTCTCCTATTCTCTCCCATAAATAAACTGATTTATTTGATACAATCTTTTTGTTCTTGTTTGCAAATTTGTTGTTGTGGACACTACAAATTCCTTAATCCTCCTCAAAGGTGAATTGTAGTATACTTGTAGTGGGTATTATAAATTATCTATTCTCATTTATAGGTAAATTATAATATGCCCCTCACAAGTTTGTTAATATTGCTCATATAACAACACAGCAAATTATATTCATTACAAATCATTCGCTGTTAAAGGTGGCCTAGATAATTTCTCAATTTATTTGATTATAAGGTCTTTATGAGAATAATCATTTTTTTTTAAATCATCAAATTGTGATTTTTTTTTATTGTTAAACACATTTATATATTGCTCATTAAGATTTTCTGTAACTCTTATGATCTCTTCACATGCATGGATGATTAGGTCCTTCTACAGAACTATAAGATTTGAGAGGGTTCAAGTAATAGTGTCATTTCTTTGAGTGCAAGACAATGACGAAAATTTCAATTTGAATGTATCACATATCAAGTTAATTTCAAATTGAATTAGATTTGAGTCCATTTCGAGTGAAGGTCAAACATTATTCATTCAAAATTTATTTAAAATTGATTTTAAATTTGAATTTCGTTCAAATCAATTTTCAATTTTTTAATCCAAGTCCTTTGTTGTTCACTGAAAATTTCGGCAGCCTCCCGACGTCTCCTCCCCACCGAGGGAGAAATCGGGACGGCACTGCCGTAATTCTTCCCGCCCGGATCAAAGATCGACGGCGCGAGGTCTTCAATTTTAAACCATCCCACCAGGATCAAAGATCGACTGCGTAGGGTCTTCAATTTTAAACCATCCCACCAGGATCAAAGATCGACTGCGTAGGGTCTTCAATTTTAAACCATCCCGGTCGAACCTAAGGTACGACGGCCGAGATCTTCGACACCTGTTGAAATTATTTCATTTCTCTCCATCTCACTTTCTTTCTTTCTTCTCTCTTTTCTTTTTTTTTATATTAAAAATATAATATTATATTATTATATATAACAATAATAATAATAAATTATTATTATCATTACATAATATTATATAATATTATATAATGCATAATTATATACATTATATATTATAATATATATAATATACATTATAAGATATATAATATATATTTATATATTAATATATAGAGAGAGGGGGAGAAGGATCGGGTGAGAGCAAAGCAGCAATTTTGTAAATAAGAAACTTTTTTATAGAACACAGCTGTCTCAGTATTAAGAAATAAATTACTATGGGCAAAAGTTTAAATAAAAAAAAATTAACACTGATCGTAAAGAAAATTTGAAAGTAGAGAGAGAAAATATAATAATCAAACTGAAATTCTAATCAAGACCAGCTTCTCAACCAGCACCCACGGAGTTTCCAAATTTTATTTTAGGCGACACAGCAAAGGGCTTATCCAGGAAAATATCTATTTGTAGTGGCTGTTTGCATGCCTGATAACAGCACACAAGCTCACTATAAGCATCAAGCTTCATTACTGTTTAGCATAACATCCCAGCATACACTTACGCCTGTTTTGATGTGATTGACTCAATTATTTGTTCTGCGTATTGTGTAGGTTTAAATTGAAAGACTTTTAAGAGAATATGGTCCTGGTTGCAAACCCAATTCACCTCTCTTTAGCATGCCTTGACTCACGGATCATATTTGTGGTCGGTCTAATGAAACTTTCATTTAAATTTGACATTATTGAATGCTACATGACACCTCAACACTATTTTATGTTTATAAGCCAAGCTTCGTCAAGTCTCCTGCATTCATCCCTCGCCTAAGCTCTCTCGAGCTCATGCTCACCCTTGCCTTGCTTGCAACCAGCATAGCTCACCCATTCTCATGTTCACACAAGTTGCTTGCATGTGCATTCGCGCATTGCTTGCCTACATGGTTCATCCTCCCACTCCCCCCAAATGCTAACAGCCCATGCTAGCATCTTCCCTCTCTCACTAGTGTGAACCCTTGCGCTGAGTCCAATCGTTGCTGCCCGTGGCATGCCATTCTACTATCATTCATGCGGTCCCTCTCAAGGGTCCCTCCTTGGTAATCGACTTCTTCTGGAGTTAGCATTCTGGCCTAATCTATGCAACATCACTACCAACCTTTTCATGGATCGCAACCTTATCAATTATGCTCGTCAACCATTTTTCACTTCTTTGCTACCTTCAACTATATCGGGTCACTCTTGTAGGCATTCAACATCTCAATCCCCCGACTCGATCCTCATCACCTACGTTATTGGGTACCCCTCGATTTTTGGCATTCAACATCTCCATCTCCGACTCAACCCTCATCACCTACTATAGAAGCTGCTGCTACTTGACTTTCTAGACCATTTGCAGCGAAGATAAAATGGATGTTACTATTCCTCTAGATAATGTGTAGATTGGTTCCACCACTTACAATTATTAGACAAATGTTAAATTTAGAGGGATACCTTTCTATTATTCTTCTTACAAATTTTTTGGACACATATACTATGAATATTTCAAGACTCACCCTAAATTGAGGAAAATCGATTGTTATTAATCTTTACTTTGAGGTACGGAGGGAGCATACAAGTGATTAGAATCTACTTTCAAACATATTATTTGCAATTCCTCCTTTTTCAGATCAAGTTTGAGCACAAATTTTAGAATCAACTCTAAACATTATCATGCAATCAAACCCTTTAGATCTCTTCCTTGTTTTCCTAAGCCCCAAAGATGTGATCAACTCCTCGTCTACATGAAAGAACAATGATCCCAATTCTCCAAGTGTGTTAGCCCCTCATATTCACCTTACTGTTGAGAATGTCGACGACCTAACTTCGATGTAGCTTTATGATTATGATGATAGTATTCCACTAGTGAAGCATAAGTAGATAGGAGGCATCAAATCATGTTTGCCAAGAGGGGATGACAATAAAGAAAATTTACCATCATTCACCGAGATTCACTATGCTACAAATAAGGTGCTATAAATGAGAGCTTTTTAGTATCTCCCCATCTAGCAAATGGATTTTCTTTATGTCATCTTTTTTTCCTTTAAATCGCATCTGTCAATTCTTTAAAATTCATTCATACTATACTCATTCCATTGACTTTAAAAAAAAATTGCTTTGAAAATAAATCTATTTTATGCAAGATTTTTTGCACAACTTTGTCAAAGACTTCTAATTCTAACCCTTCAACATTAATTTTATACCAGCCATGTTGCACACAAGTGCAATTGACTAGATTTCCCAGCCATATTATTATTATTCACAAAAATATATCGAACTTATTGTTCAATATTTTGGCTTGTTATTAACAAATTAATTAATTATATTTTCTGATATATTATCTTTAAAAAATGATAGTCCAGATATTTCTTTGCTATAAGCATTTCTCCCTATCCGTCATAGTTTTAACAAGACTATCTTAGCATATTTATTTCTGCCAAAGTCAACTTAATTTTTGGTGAGTTCTTCATAATAATTTAATCCAGAAAACTCGATCAACCTAGTTTCAAAATTATTAAATTTATTTTTAAGTCTTCATGGATTTTCTTAGTACATAGTGCTCCAGATATGCTTCTCTATCAATCATCCAACTTTAACTACACTACTTATATCCTCATCTACATCTATATTAGTTTGCATAATAGACCAATAAGAGCCCATCACTCTGGCGAATCACATAATATTCAAACAAAATTAACTAATAACTATTAGTTTCACATAAACAAAACATCTTAAATTCCAAAAATTTCCTTCACTTTTTACTTCTTTTCAAGAAATCTGTGGGCTCCGAAAAATTCCATTTTAGGTGTGATCCCGGGGGAATTTTCAGAAGGCAGATTGGATTTTAGATAAGACACTACCCAGAGATTTCGCCCTCATTTTGTGAGGACTTTTTTGATCTGAGTTCTAGTTTCCTATAGGCGCAAGCCCCTATAGTTAATTACCTCTCCTGATAACAGGAAAGAACTTTCGATTAAGGCTAGTCGTTAAAAAGGTCGAATAGATTATAAACCTATCGTATAATAGCAATAATTTTAGGGTTTGAATTTGATCTTATGATTTAGATTTTGAAGTTTGAAATTTAGAATTTATCACCATAAACATAAAATTGGTGGTGGGAGGAATGAAGACGAGCCCGATCAAGATCCCATGGTTCCATCGTCCCGGGCTGTCATGATCCCTGGTCTACTTAGTCAGAGGAGGTAGTCGACCCAACCTGACAGAAGATACCTTGTCGGCAGCCATGGGTTGCTTCGTCCAAGAATACCTTGTAGACCTAGGTTGATGTTTGTCTAAGGGGATATATATGAATCCACCTTAGCTGACAGAGGGCTTTATGCCTATCAGATATACCCTATGATTCATAACTCAAGGGTTTGATGCCTTTAGGGAACATACGGGCTTTGGCCGTGATCGTGATATAATGGTACCATTTTGCGGCAAAACCATCCGATCAGAGGGCACGTGCCACGTCCCTGTTGGCAAGAGACTATTTGAGGATGAATCCTAGTGATACACCCGACATGCATTCGTTCTTTGTGAGCTGGGGTTAATTTCAAATTTATCACCCCCGACAAACGGTTGCGGGAGGTAGATGATTTTTTTAGTTTTGAGTTTTTTAGGTGATTGATTTTATTTCAAGAATTTAGATTTTTGGTTGATTTGAGATTTGACCCCTCCGGTTGAGATTTTCTATCAACACGGCCATCATCGGGGTGGCTTTAAAGTCATTTGTATTTTCATAGGATTTTGGGAGACATTTTATACTTCAAGTCATGTCGACTCCAGTCCTTTTGAGGAGGAGGATGAAACTTGAATATTAGACCCGCGCAGCATTCTCAAATCATCGGATTTGGGACTTAGATGTGACGATTGGAGCACATGCGGGTTGTAGTATTTGACCCTGCGCAGCATTCTCGACGATTTGAATTTGTAACTTTAATAGTTCTATCGGAGCACATGCAGGGTATATATTCAGTTTAAGGGATCATATTTAATACATAAGGGGCGTTTTAAAATATTTAAATATGATTCATTATGTAAGAGTGATTTCATTTAGAAAAAATGTCCAATATTTCGTTTAAGGGCTTAAGAACGCCTTCTGTCCGCTAGTATACATGTTGCGGATCCGATGGCGTGGAGCTTTCTAGACTTCAGTTATTGCATTTAGTTTGTTTTAACTCCTCTAAATGTCACTTAGCACAACTCGTAGAGGGTGTTTGCTCAATCCCCACTACTAGATCATGCTCGTAGAAGAATTATCTTGCTTGCTACAAATTCCTCTATTCTTTCCCGTAGGAGATCATGCTAATATTCATAGAAGAATTATCTTGCTTGTTAAAAGTTCTCCTATTCTCTCCCATAAATAAACTGATTTATTTGATACAATCTTTTTGTTCTTGCTAAATTGGACAAATATCAAACTTGATAGTATTTGTCATCGGGCTAACAAAACAGGCGCTTTCCTACTACGGCCTCTTATAACGGCTTATTGAGTAAGTAAAGCTATCAGTGGCTCGGCCATATATAGGCTTGTTGAGACTGATATTATATCTGTTTAAGCACTGGACTTGTACTATGACAGTTCATACTTGTCGAATTTGATTTGTTGAAGTTGCAGATCAAAATTTCTTCTCAATCTGAACTTCGAGATTTTGGCAAAAATTTTGCGATGATCGTATATTTGCTTGCTTGAAGGCACCAGCTTCTGCCCCATATTTATGCTGTGATAGCTTCATAAATGATTTTAAATATTTATTTGGAGTTCGATGATAACCCAAATAAATATTTAAAATGCCCCCTGCCTTTAAGGAAAATTTCATCCATCATCAGATTTTTTTTTTTTTTTAGCATTTTTAAACTTAAAAATGCCCCCTGTCTTGTGGGAGAATTTCTAAGACATCTTAGAATTATTATCTCCTTTTACAAGGGAATGATCTTCAACTTACTTTTTTTTAAGAATAATACTTCTTTAAGTATCTCCCATTGATCGAGGGCATAGGTCTTCGACCTTCCAAATCGATGAGTTGATAGGCTCCTCCCTGGTATACCTTCTCGATGACAAAAGGGCCTTCCCAATTTGGTTCAAATTTTCCACCAATCCTTCGGTGTGGGATAATTAGTCTTCTCAGCACCAGGACCAATTCTCCTTCTTGAAATGCTCGATGGCGTACCATACGGTCAAAAGATTTCACCATTCTTGCTCGATAAATCTCTAAATTTTGTTGAGCCTGGAGTCGGACTTCATCCAACGCATCAAGCTCTTCCATTCGTAGGCGAGCATTTTGTTCTTCTGTGAGATCATACTGAACAGCTACCCGAAGTGACGGCAACTCAACTTCAAGCGGCAACACAGCTTCAGCTCCAAATACCAATGTATAAGGAGTTGCTTTTGTTGGTGTCTTGTAAGTAGTACGATATGCCCATAATGCTTCTGCCATCTTAGTATGACATTCCCTTTTATTCTTAGTAAGAATTTTCTTGAGCAGCTTTAAGAGCGTTTTGTTGAAGGCTTCTGCTAATCCATTTGCCCTTGGATTATAAATAGATGAATATCGTCAATCAATTTTATGTCGCTCAATGAATTTGTAAATCTTGGTACTTTTAAAGCCGGACCGTTGTCTGAGATGATGCGACGGGGTACACCAAATCTGTAGACGACGTTATGAGTAAAGAAGTTGATCACATGATTTGCAGTGACTTCTTTGAATGGAACTGCTTCAGCCCATTTAGAAAAATAGTCTGTTGCCGCTAATATAAAGCGATGTCCAGAAGATGATGGTGGATCAATGGGCCCTATTACATCTGTCCCCCAACATTCGAATGGCCAGGATGCTATTGTGGGATGTAAAGGATTTGGAGGTTGATGTATAATATTGCCATGAATTTGACATTCATGACATATATCCGCATGATTTGTGCAGTCCTTTACCATTGATGGCCAGTAATAACTCATCCTTTTAACTTTAATGGTCATTTTAGAACCTGATTGATGTGCACCACATAATCCTTCATGAACTTCAGAAATAACTTTATCAGCTTCATCTTTTCCTAAGCATCGTAGCCACATTTGTTCAAATGATCTTCGATATAGCGTATTGTTGACAAATGCATATCGCAATGCTCTCTTCTTGATCTGCGTAGCTAATGATTTATCTTCAGGGAGTTTATTTTCTCTGAAGTAGTCAATAAAAGGCTGCCTCCAGTCATTTTGCTTTTCAACTTCTAGGCATTCAAGCCAAGATTCAGAGGTTCTACCAAATTTTCTTCCTGTGAACATCTGAGGTTTATCTTGTTGATTTTCAGGAATAATTTGTTGGGGAGATTGAGGAATAACCGAAGTTATATCCTCCTGACTTGGATTTGATGACCCCTCTTCCTGCGGGGAACACAAAATTGCTGGTTCTAGTACTCGACGTGTGTTGACACTGATTAGTACTGGCTCGTCATTCATGCTCGTCATTTTTTTAGCAAGTTTTGCTAAAGAATCTGCTTTACTGTTATGAGCTCGAGATACTTGAATTAATGTAACATTTGTAATTTGCTTCATGAGCTCTTTGACTCGCCTATGATAGTGAATCAATCCGATTCTGCCAATTTTATAAATACTCATTACTTGATTTATAATGAGTTGAGAATCACCAAAAACTTTGAGGTTTTGAATCTCCATCGAAATAGCGATCTCAAGACCCGGTATTAAAGCTTCGTATTCTGCTTCATTATTGGTTCTAGGTTCAGTTAAACCAAATGAGAATCTCATTATCCCTCCATTTGGCGCTATGAAAATAAGACCGATACCCGCTCGAGCTTTGGGGAGGTTGGGCAGGTTTAATTGAAGATGCACCATCAAAATACATTTCCCATATTTGTGATTTCTCTTCTTCAAGAACAACTAGAATTTGTTCATCTGGCAGATCATCATTGAGCGACGAGTCAGCAGGAACGGGATGTGCGGCCAAAAAATCTGCTAATACTTGCCCTTTCACTGCTTTTTGGGGGACATATGTGATATCAAACTGCAGAAGTATCACTGCCCACCTGGCTAGGCGACCTGTCAACGCTGGTCTTGTCATCAAGAGCTTCAGCGGATCGATCTTTGATATCAGTGTTATTTTATGGGATAGCATATAGTGGCGGAGCTTTTGGACAGTAAATATTAATGCTAGACAGTGCTTCTCAATTGGAGAGTAGCGTATTTCTGCTCCGATCAATCTTCGACTGATATAGTAGAGTGCATTTTCTTTGCCTTCTTCATTGTGCTGAGCTAACAACGCTCCAAGGGACTCTTCCAACACTGCAGTGTATAGAATAAGAGGCTTCCCTGGAATTGGTGCTGCAAGGATGGGTGGGCTCAGAAGATATCTCTTGATACTGTCAAAAGCTTCTTGGCATTCATCATCCCACTTAAAATGAACATCTTTCTTCATCAGTTTTGCAAATAGTTGACATCTGCCTGATAGATTTGAGATAAACCGTCGTATAAATGCAAGTTGTCCTTGTAAAAAACGAAGTTGACAGAAACTTTTCGGAGGCGGCATTTCTATGATTGCCTTGACTTTGTTAGGATCCACCTCAATTCATCGGTGCCGTACAACGTACCCAAGAAATTTTCCTGAAGAAACTCCGAAAGCACATTTGAGTGGATTCATTTTGAGATTGAATTTTCTGATTCTTTCAAATACAATTCTCAAATCTTGGAGGTGATCTTTTCGATCTATACTTTTCACGACAATATCATCCACATAACATTCAACTTTCTGGTGTATAAGCTCATCAAATATATGTGTCATGACTCTTTGGTATGTAGCTCCCGCATTCTTCAAGCCAAAGGGCATGACTGTATAGCAGAATATGCCGATAGGAGTTCTGAAAGATGTATGCTTTTCATCTTCATGTGCCATTTTGATTTGATTATATCCTGACGACCCATCCATAAATGAGAATATATCATAATTGGATGTATTGTCAACCAACAGTTCTGATATTGGAAGTGGGAAGTCATCTTTTGGACATGCTTTGTTAAGATCACGAAAATCGATGCATATACGAATTTGTCCATTCTTCTTTTTCACCGAGACAATGTTGGCTATCCAATCAGCATATTTTTCTTCTCGAATGAAACCTGCTTCGATGAGCTTTTTGGTTTCTACAATCACTTGTTTTCTTCGATCTCCAACCTCATTCGCCTTGGAGCTTGCTTAACAGGTACTGCACCTGGTTTGATTGCTAATTTGTGAACAGCTATATCAGGGGATAAGCCTGGCATTTCATCGTATGTCCAAGCAAAGCAATTCCTAAATTCACTGAGTTATGCTTTCATCTTCTCAACTTTATTCTTGGAGAGAAGAGCACTAATAAAGGTTGGGCGAGGGTCCTCATCAGTTCCCATGTTTATTTCTGTCAGTTCATCCATGGTAGCGGCCTGTCCTCCATCTTCAAGTTCTTCTGGTGCAGGTTTAGCTTCCACATCTTTCTCTTCATTTATATCCATATTTTCAGTAATAAGATATTTATCATTTATCGCATAACATACATTTTGCTCAGTATGTTCTGCTTCAATAAATCCCAAGTCTTTTGTATCACGATTACCCATTTTTGATAATTCATGACACCACATTATTTGAAAGAAACGTGCTCGTCGCCGAGTGGCCATATTATGAACTCCAGATTTTTGTATCATTTGCTGAATTCTTTTGGGACAATATCTAGGCATCTCTGTAGGAATTATCTCTTCATCTTCATCGAAAATCCCAAGCTCATTGATATTATCTTCTTGATACTATCCAAATTTGTAGAATAAACTTCCCGGTCCACTACTTCCACGTAGGGGAGGTACATAAAATGTTTTAAGCTCTTCAACATTATGAACCTCACGGGATACGATTTCTCTAAAATATTGTGGAGGGATCAGTGTAACCACAAAAGTATTCTCCCTTGGCTTTTCTTTAATCAAAGGCTTGTGGATTTCAGAGATATCATCATCTTCCTCCGTGTCACTTCCCAGGTGGAGTATAACTTTATTTGATCTTGGTAATGTGTTAGCCCCTTTAGGAAAATTTTGTGACTTTCTTCTCGTATCCTTTTCTTCAACTCCTTTGAGTTGTTTTGCACTTCTTGAGCTTGATGCTTTACTTGCAGAAGATTTTATCGGCTTTACTTTATTTGGAATGAAGTATTTTGCATCATCATAAATTTTCACTTCGTGGACTACGAAGGGTTGTATATCTCCAGAAATTCGGAACTCTTCCCCATCCTTTAGATATTTCATACATTGGTGCATAGTTGATGGAACAAGACCATTCTCATGGAGCCAAGGTCTACCTAAGAGTGCCTTGAATGAAGTGTCTGCATCGATGATATGAAATTTGGCCTCTGTGTATAATTCTCCAAATTTTAGTGGAAGAACAAACGAACCTACAATTTTTTGCCCTTTCTCGTTAAAGCCATGCACCATAAGTTTATCTGAACCTAGATGTTGAATATCTAGGGATAAGGACCTTAGTATGCGTAAGCTCATGAGGTTTATTGAAGACCCAGGATCAATCAGGATTCGCCTTATTATGATGCCATCACTTTCTGCCGTGACATATAAAGGGCGATTATGTTCTGTAGTCCCCAACATGAGATCTTCTTCAGAGAATATAATAACAGGTTCATTTCTGGCATGAAGAACTTCGCTCAAACATCTTTCTGCGAAATATGCTTCATATCTCTCTGGATTTTTGAGAGCCTGTATCAAAGTTTCTCGAAGATCTTTTGACATTAGAAGAGCTTCATAGATGCTGAGCTGAGCTGGGATTTTCCTCAAATGGGAAATAATATTATACTCTATCCCTTTATTTGTATCACATTTCTTCTTATGATCTTTAGGGATGATTTCTTCGTTGATAATTATATATTTTCCCTTGTCTTTGCTTGATAACCCCTTTTTTAGCGGCGGCGGTGGCAGTACTTTACCGCTTCTTAACTGTACTTGAGCCACTTCGTTCGATTCAACATCATCTGATAAAGTTTTTGTTGAATATTCAGAGTCTTCATTTAGCTTCACACGCTCCATTCGTGAAGCTATTTGCTGATCTGACTCATCTTCACTTGGAAAACACAATTCTTCTTCTGAGTTATAATTTGTATGTAACACCATCAAACATGACTCAGATATCATTCTATCAATCATTTTTGTAGGAGGCATTGTTATCTGACCCCTATTATGATCTTTTACAGAATCTCTTTGGGCCGCATTCGGTGCCACTGAGATGACTCGACATGTTTCTACATGGAGTTGATCTTCATCTTCTTGTTCATCATCTTCCACTTCTGATTGGTCTATTTGAAGCTTGGACATAAAATCCGCAAGTGTTTTAGGTCGCCTCAATGGTTGATGATAATCTTCTAAATTGTTGATGATCTTTTGAAGTGTTGTTATTTTCTTCTTCTGCTTGATGCGCTTATTTGAGTTATTGAACTTTTTGGAGGATGCCTTATAGAACCGCTTCATTTTAGAACGCCTCCAAGTTGATGACCTGGAAGTGGATGCACCTAAATTTGGATTTCCTTTTAATTCAAGCACTGATTCTGTAGAGGATTTCCATTTGATGCTGAGAATTCCTTCCAGTTGTTTGATCATCTTCATTGTCTTCTTGGAGATTGCGGTCTGCCATTCATCTTTTTCTGGCATCATTTTCCCCTTCATTTTATCTTCTTTCTTAATCAGGGGTATAGGAGAAGACCCGATCATCTTTACGGATTCCTTTTTTGGGTGAACTAACACTATTTGATAGCGTGAATTCACCATTTCTGTACTTTCTTTCAAGCCAATCTTTGAAGACATAACAATCTTTAATAGGGTGGCTGATAAATCGGTGATATGGGCAATAACTTGGATCATCTTTTTGATCAGCTTCTTCGGGTCTTTTACACTCTGGTAATTCAAGACCAGCTTTAAGCGCTTGTTTGAATAGTTTTGCCACACTTTCCCTTTTAAAAGAATATTCTCTGTTCATTTTTTCTTTAAGTGATGTGATTCGATCACCGGTTCTTGGCTTTGAATATTCTCCTCCATTACGAAAAGTCTGAAACTTATCGTTTCCTCCCAATACTAGTTTTGGTTGGGATTTGATGTGCTGCTTCCCATTATCATCTTTAGGAGTAAATTATTTCTCTTTGTCAATCCTTAAAAATGATGTAGAATAGATTTCATCTCTTCTATTATTCACAGCTTTATTTTTTCGAGATTTATCTGAATGATATTCAGACTTAGACAAGTTCAACTTTTCAAACTTAGCTACTCTGTCCAGTAGCTCTTGATAAGTGCTGATGGAGGTCATGCATAAAAATGGTAGCATCTTATCATCGATGTTTCTCATTATTAGTTGAACGGCGTGCTCCTCCAATTGTTGTTCGCATTTCATACTTATGTTACGCCAGCGGGTGATGTACTTTGTCACAGACTCACTTTTTTTTCTTTTCTCTAAGGCAAGGTCAGCGATAGTAGTCTTCTCGGTAACACTAGCGAACCTTTTCACGAACATATTTTTTAATTCTGCAAATGTCTTGACAGAATCATTAGGAAGCTCGGTGTACCATTCAAAAGCAGTCGCAGCCAAACTATTAATGAATTGGCGGAAGAGTAGAGCATCAACACCCCCAGTATTTTCACAGGTTGCTTTAAATTGGGCTAGGTGTTATTTTGGATTGCCGGTGCCATTAAAAGTATTGAACTTAGGCACTAAGTAACCTTTAGGGTAGGGCACCTGATCGTATTCGGCCGAATACGGGCGACCCTTACTCACAAACTTCTCAACATATTCTGATGCAATGACAGCTTTAATCTTTTCATTGATGATTGATTCTAGCTGTGGAGTCATCATCGGCTCAGATGCACTTGTAATATTTTGATGAGTTTGTGGATGAACAGGTTGATCAGCCTCATTTCCTTCTTCATTTCTTGCTCGTATTCTGGACACCTGGGGTATTGGGTCCATTGGCAGATTAGTATGAATACTACTTGATATCTGCTGATGGACTGGCTGGTTTGTTATCTGATGATCAATTGGTTGAGCAAGTGCAGGAGTAGTAGTAATGTTCTTTTGCATTAATTGCATCATCGCAGTCATCTGTGCCATCATTTCTATCATTTTGCTATTCAGCTCTGATATATCCTTATCCTTTTCCTTCATTTGAAGTTTCAAACGTCTTTGTGCTTGTGCTAGTGTCTCAGCAAGCACTTCTTCTTCTTGATCATCATTCTGTTCATCACCTGAAGGGACTTCTTCTTCTTCTAAGTGCTCGAACTGAGCTTGATCTTCTTGAGAGGTTGTTTTAGAAGAAGTAGGCACTGCTTCGTTGTGTCGTCTATAACCACATGTTTGATGTGGCTCATCACCATGTCCCACCATGTAGACTACCTCAACCTCCATGGTGTCTTCATTTTTATCATTTTCTTGTACTCGAATCTCAGAGTGACGCTTCCAATAGATTTCTGGCTCTTCATGCGGTACATGAACTTCTTCAATTGGAGGAGTACGATCAAAGTTGACCTTCTTCTGAGAGGATGAGGTTGGTTGGCAATAGGATTCCTTGGAAGATTTTCCAAGGTGTCGACTATTGCGAATGTCAGTAATAGGCACATTTTCCTTAGGTACCCATTGTTGACGATTTTTATGAGAGGCGGATCTCTGGGAGGCTGTACCAGATGTCACGCCAAGGTCAGCTCTTCTTTCTCTCCTATCTTCTCTGCGAGGCTTTGGCCTCCAGATTTCTTTTCCTTTTCGCTGGGATCTTTCGGCGGCGGATCCCTGAACCCAAAGTTCAGGTGTCACGCCCCGATGCTCACCGCGCGGAGTATATTTTCTTTCTCTTCTCTCCGCTGTAATTGACAGTTGTTCTCTCGGCGGAGTTCTTCTGGCTTCAATTATCAAAGGCTGCTGATATCTTTTCTTCTTCAGACCTTTCTCTTTCACGGTCTTTAGGACTCGGTATAACCGAGCTGAGAGAGTTTCGGGATCTTTCTTCCTTGGAGGGATTGGAGCTTCAGGCCGTTGATCCAAGAAAGATTGCTTTAGCTCCCCAGTAGAGCTGTTTCTTTTAACCCATTTTAAATTTGAAAACCCATTCCGGGTTGGAATGGTAGCTTCGGGTTCTTGGGCTGGTAGGTTGGAGGGATGAGTTGGCACCAGTTGCTGCTGAGCTCGGAGTTCAGCATTCTTCTTCCTTATCTGCCTCCTTATAGGCCTCCCTCCAGATGAGGAGGCTTCAGCATCATCCTTCCCAGGTGCAGATAACCCGGTTGGCAGAGTGGTACCCCTGGCAGGTATCACAGATATTCTTCCTCCAACTACGACTCTCTCAGTGGCTGAGGCCTTAGGCTGTGATAGCCTTTCGAATACTGAGGTTCTATTTTGTTGAACTACCTTTGCAGTAGCAGTTCTTCCAGCTTTTGGTTGTTGCACGGAATAAACACGTCGTGCATTAGTATCAGCAGAATTAGGCCTTGCAGGATGGCCTTGAACATTCAAGCCGTGAATAGGTACGGCAGCAGCCTTTACAGTAGCTGCAGAAAACTCTAAGCTACCAAATCGGATGGTGGCTTCAGAGTCTCCACTATTGATGACGGCGTTAGCTAGCTGAATGCTAGCACCTCGTCCCAGTTGGACGGTGAAGGGTGTATTCTGTAGTTCCATTCTGCACAATTGAAAGGAAAGGGTTAGTATTCAGAGTTGATACATTACCCTACACTTTCAAAGTGCAGAGACTAAACAGAATAAAAATATACACAGAAAATTTTATTTGATTGCATATTTTTTTTAAACCCCAAATTTAATAAACTTAATAGAATTTAAATAACTTTATTGCTATTATGTCTTATATATAACTAGCCAAAGATGAAAAGAGAAACCATCCCCAGCAGAGTCGCCAAAAATCTGTGGGCTCCAAAAAATTCCATTTTAGGTGTGATCCCGGGGGAATTTTCAGAAGGCATATTGGATTTTAGATAAGACACTACCCAGAGATTTCGCCCTCATTTTGTGAGGACTTTTTTGATCTGAGTTCTAGTTTCCTATAGGCGCAAGCCCCTATAGTTAATTACCTCTCCTGATAACAGGAAAGAACTTTCGATTAAGGCTAGTCGTTAAAAAGGTCGAATAGATTATAAACCTATCGTATAATAGCAATAATTTTAGGGTTTGAATTTGATCTTATGATTTAGATTTTGAAGTTTGAAATTTAGAATTTATCACCATAAACATAAAATTGGTGGTGGGGGGAATGAAGACGAGCCCGATCAAGATCCCATGGTTCCATCATCCCGGACTGTCATGATCCCTGGTCTACTTAGTCAGAGGAGGTAGTCGACCCAACCTGACAGAAGATACCTTGTCAGCAGCCATGGGTTGCTTCCTCCAAGAATACCTTGTAGACCTGGGTTGATGTTTGTCTAAGGGGATATATATGAATCCACCTTAGCTGACAGAGGGCTTTATGCCTATCAGATATACCCTATGATTCATAACTCAAGGGTTTGACGCCTTTAGGGAACATACGGGCTTTGGCCGTGATCGTGATATAATGGTGCCATTTTGAGGCAAAACCATCCGATCAGAGGGCACGTGCCACGTCCCTGTTGGCAAGAGACTATTTGAGGATGAATCCTAGTGATACACCCGACATGCATTCGCTCTTTGTGAGCTGAGGTTAATTTCAAATTTATCACCCCCGACAAACGGTTGCGGGAGGTGGATGATTTTTTTAGTTTTGAGTTTTTTAGGTGATTGATTTTATTTCAAGAATTTAGATTTTTGGTTGATTTGAGATTTGACCCCTCCGGTTGAGATTTTCTATCAACACGGCCATCATCGGGGTGGCTTTAAAGTCATTTGTATTTTCATAGGATTTTAGGAGACATTTTATACTTCAAGTCATGTCGACTCCAGTCCTTTTGAGGAGGAGGATGAAACTTGAATATTAGACCCGTGCAGCATTCTCGAATCATCGGATTTGGGACTTAGATGTGACGATTGGAGCACATGCGGGTTGTAGTATTTGACCCTGCGCAGCATTCTCGACGATTTAAATTTGTGACTTTAATAGTTCTATCGGAGCACATGCAGGGTATATATTTAGTTTAAGGGATCATATTTAATACATAAGGGGCGTTTTAAAATATTTAAATATGATTCATCATGTAAGAGTGATTTCATTTAGAAAAAATGTCCAATATTTCGTTTAAGGGCTTAAGAACGCCTTCTGTCCGCTAGTATACATGTTGCGGATCCGATGGCGTGGAGCTTTCTAGACTTCAGTTATTGCATTTAGTTTGTTTTAACTCCTCTAAATGTCACTTAGCACAACTCGTAGAGAGTGTTTGCTCAATCCCCACTACTAGATCATACTCGTAGAAGAATTATCTTGCTTGCTACAAATTCCTCTATTCTTTCCCGTAGGAGATCGTGCTAATATTCATAGAAGAATTATCTTGCTTGTTATAAGTTCTCCTATTCTCTCCCATAAATAAACTGATTTATTTGATACAATCTTTTTGTTCTTGTTTGCAAATTTGTTGTTGTGGACACTACAAATTCCTTAATCCTCCTCAAAGGTGAATTGTAGTATACTTGTAGTGGGTATTATAAATTATCTATTCTCATTTATAGGTAAATTATAATATGCCCCTCACAAGTTTGTTAATATTGCTCATATAACAACACAGCAAATTATATTCATTACAAATCATTCGCTGTTAAAGGTGGCCTAGATAATTTCTCAATTTATTTGATTATAAGGTCTTTATGAGAATAATCATTTTTTTTTAAATCATCAAATTGTGATTTTTTTTTATTGTTAAACACATTTATATATTGCTCATTAAGATTTTCTGTAACTCTTATGATCTCTTCACATGCATGGATGATTAGGTCCTTCTACAGAACTATAAGATTTGAGAGGGTTCAAGTAATAGTGTCATTTCTTTGAGTGCAAGACAATGACGAAAATTTCAATTTGAATGTATCACATATCAAGTTAATTTCAAATTGAATTAGATTTGAGTCCATTTCGAGTGAAGGTCAAACATTATTCATTCAAAATTTATTTAAAATTGATTTTAAATTTGAATTTCGTTCAAATCAATTTTCAATTTTTTAATCCAAGTCCTTTGTTGTTCACTGAAAATTTCGGCAGCCTCCCGACGTCTCCTCCCCACCGAGGGAGAAATCGGGACGGCACTGCCGTAATTCTTCCCGCCCGGATCAAAGATCGACGGCGCGAGGTCTTCAATTTTAAACCATCCCACCAGGATCAAAGATCGACTGCGTAGGGTCTTCAATTTTAAACCATCCCACCAGGATCAAAGATCGACTGCGTAGGGTCTTCAATTTTAAACCATCCCGGTCGAACCTAAGGTACGACGGCCGAGATCTTCGACACCTGTTGAAATTATTTCATTTCTCTCCATCTCACTTTCTTTCTTTCTTCTCTCTTTTCTTTTTTTTTATATTAAAAATATAATATTATATTATTATATATAACAATAATAATAATAAATTATTATTATCATTACATAATATTATATAATATTATATAATGCATAATTATATACATTATATATTATAATATATATAATATACATTATAAGATATATAATATATATTTATATATTAATATATAGAGAGAGGGGGAGAAGGATCGGGTGAGAGCAAAGCCAGGAGTCGGGCTAGGGCAGAGGCGGAAGATCACGCACGGGTTCGGCGGGTTCGGCGACGGCAGCTGTGGCAGCGGGTTCGGCGACGGCAGCTGTGGCAGCGGGTTTGGCGACGGCGGCTGTGGCAGCGGGCTCGGCAGTCGGCGGCGGAGGCGGCGTCTGCCGGAGTCGGCTAGGGTACGGCGAACAGGAGACGGTGGGCTTCTTGCGGACGGGAGATCGAGAGGTAAGTTTCAAAAACTCCCTTTCTCTTCTCTATGTGCGTGTGTATGTGCGTCAAACGTCCGAATGAGAGGGAGCGTTGTTTTATTTCGTGAGTGAGGCGGTGGTTGAATCATCGTGAGGTGGGACCGACAGAGGCGGTTGTGTCGTTTGGGGCTTAAGTCAGTCGGGAGCGGTTTGTCCGATCTAGAGCATTCGTATGCAATGGTTACAGTCAACAAAATTAATCAACACGCAAGTAGCAGGACAAAAAAAAAAAGTAAACGTGTGTCCACCTGATTAAGCAATAGGGCCTTAATTGCAGTATTCCTTTTCCTCAAAGCATTTACAAGCTCTTCAATTTGCAAAGGCTCTAGCAAAGCATCTGGACCAAGTTCAGAAATTGGGGGCACCGCCTCTGGCTGCAGGAATGCATTAGCAGGAACACTAAACGAAGTACTCATAAGGTGCAAGTGGTGCAGGCAAATAATCAATATAACAGTATAAGTTAAATAAGATTAATACATCTTGAAGCAGGCGAACTCTGGCAAAACGTCTCTTATCAGTAAACGACAACTCTAAACCATCTTCTAGCTGCATGAAGCAAGAAAATACATGATTGAATCAGAAATTAAAATAAAGTTACAAGAAAATGATAAATTTTAATATAATGCAAGTATAGAAAAAGAATAAACTAGGTTTGATTGACAAGAAAACATGGCAAATACTAGTCAAATAATCGCTTATCTTTTTTGATGCTGCTTCAGAAGACCAACAAATAACCTTATTTTCTTTAATTTATATACTTCAACAAACAAATTGTTTCCTGCATTTTACGATCACAGGGGAGCCCAAGTTTTAGATCTCTCTCCACCAAATCTAGAATAAGCTTTCATTCAGTCATTTCCAGCATCATTCTCGCCTGCTAATGTGTAAAGAACATCTTCTATAATTCTCCTAGTTCTAAATTAGCGGATCTATAAGAGAAATATCTAGTTCCTCCACTTAATTTACAATATCTTTAAACCTCAGAAATCCAATTAGAAAGCAATTCATGAAAACAATATTTTGTATTACAAATTCATCTCATAGGATCTAGTTTGCCAATCTCATTAAAAAGCTAATTAATTGACAATCTTGTTCGACTTGTTTTATTGAAATATGATGTGGTAACATTTTAGCTTATTATACTGAAATGTTTTGGGGTTAGCAATTCCTTATCTTAGTTAGCCAGCAAAACTGCTTATTGAGGATTCCATATGAAATAAGGAGCAATTTAGCCCATCTTTATGCATTTATTATATTTTGAACTAAAATTGGAACCAGATTTTTAACTTGACTAAATCATTTAAATCACATCAATAAAATTATCAAGCACATGAACCGGCCACTTGAATACAACAACAACAACAACAAGACTTTATCCCACTATGTGGGCTCGGCTACATGAATCATTTTTCTCTACTTTGCCAAAATTAGAACAAAGATGATAACTACTAGATATCATAGGTTCAGGACATATTCTTCATACAACTGCATAAATCATGAACTCTTGCTTCTTCAGCAAATTTTTCACATGATTTAGCATCTTAATGACATTGAAAAAGCATTTGTCATATTTGAACTGTATAAAAATTTCTGAACACACTTATAATGCTATGCAAATTCAAAAACCAAAGCAGAGTGTGCATCTTTATCGTGAAGCTAAAGGTATTATTAGATCTAGGCAGTTTTCTCTTAACTTTTGCTCCACTTTTAGGGCATGCCTAAAAAGTACACAGTGCACATAAAACATAAATTTATCAGGCCGATATTTGAATTTATTTTGCAAAATACTTTTCATACACGCAAAAATCAAAAGAGCGAAAAGAAGGGGTGTATTTTGAGGTTGTTGATATCTTAGGAGATTGAACAATAACAAACACAAGAAAAAAAAATCCAATATTTTAATAATGCATCTTTCCTGTAAGCTTCCTTTTGAATATGCAATTCAAGAAAAGAATGCAGCCCGCCTTGTTCTAGAGAGGGAATAAAAAAAAGGCATTCTCATGATCAAGGGATTCTCTCATGCAATACACTGCACGTGTATTCAACAAATTTAAAAACGTAAAAGATTGCCTACAACAACAATGCTTCATCCAAGACGCCATTTGGTACATTACAATGTAATGCAATTAAAATTAATCATCTCCAAAGTTAATATCACAAAATTGACTAAATTTATTTTGAAATGAACAATAAATCAAACCCATGTTAAGGGACATGAGACTGTAAGCTCAGCCCACTACAGAGAGTTTAAAAATATGCTAGCATAGAAATACCAAAAGATTGGTCAAACTTAAATTTTGCATTAAAAATAGCTTTCATCATTAGTGTTCAGGACAAACTTTGATCTCATTATGATTCACAATCCGAAGTGGTATCAAAGTCGATGATTCAACTGGGATCAGGTGATTCATGTGGATTGTGGCTGTTCTAGATCTTTGATGAGTTCTATTATGGTTAAGCAAAGTGGTAAGGGCAGATGAATCCACTATGCCTCTTTATGATTTAGTGAACTTTTGGTGCATGAGGCTTAGTAAACTTCAATTGGGGCTGAGTGATAACCAATGAGGGATGTTAAGGCTCATGTGGCATTCAGTTTAGTCCGAACTGTGACAGTTAAAAATATGTTCTTGAAGAAATACCAAGTGATTAGACCTTATTTATAAACTTAAACTTTTGGGCTAAAAATAAATTTAAAAACTAATAAATGACCTACCTTTGGATGCACTTTGGTTGTTTTACTCTCTATAAATACAAAAAAGAGGATTTGCATATATGTAACATAATTATTACATACTTATATATCTAACACCTAAATTTTATATTTACTTATATAACAATTTAGTGTGTATTTCACTTTTGATAAATTAATATTACTGGTCTTTAAAATATAATTTAGAAATTATTACTTTATATGAATATTTTAATGTAATATGAAGATTAGAAGTTAGATATATGAATAACTAAGAATTTTGTGGAAGTATGTAAATCTCACCCAAATGACTGCCAAGCATATAAACGCTTCATTCACTTCAAATTTCACCAAAACAAACAGCTCGTAAGAGAAACAATCACACGTCTTCTCTAAAAAAATCAATCATTGCAAGACGAACAAGCATGAACAGACGCAGGTAAATAAGTAAATAACAAAGAGATATCAAAAAGCCACATGCCTCCATGAATGCTTTCGAGAACTTCGAAGGCCATTCATCCTCATCGCTGACAGCAGACCTACAAAGAACGCCACAATGTTAAACCTTATAAGAAACAAAACATCCGCATTTTCACCCTAACTCACCTCTTGTACTTTGTGACTGCCACGCCTTTGATGTAGACAGCGCCAGACATTCCAAACTGGAAGGAAGGAAAGGGAGGAGAGTCAAGGCGGAGCCAGAGGTTCTTGCCCTTGCGGAGTGCGGCAATGATGGTCTTTCCGACGAGAGCCGATTCAAGCTCAGATGGGGAGACGCCGTCAATGACTTTGGAGTCGTTAGCGACGACAGCGCGTCGAACCTTCTTGCCGGTGCAGTGTTCCTCTATCGCCCTCCTCGCCGCCTCTACCTCCGGGAGCTCCGGCATCTTTCGCTTGCTTTTGATCTCGATTGTCGCGCTTGTTAAAGCCCGAGCTGAGACTCCTGAGAGACGGGCTAAACCATTTCCGCAAAATTCAATATTATTTTTAATGAGGATTAATCTTTGGCATCCGTGAATGGTTCGCTTTTTTTTATCGGTTATTGATAGCTTTTCCAATTTATGCGTCCATTGATTTGCGAAAAAAAAAAATGTTGAGTAAAATAGAATTTAAAAAGAAATATAATATATTTAAAATATTTTAGATTATTTAAATGAGTGTGAAGTAAATATAATTAATTATTTTTTATTCTCTTTAATAGAAGATAGATGCGGAATAAAGTGGCAGGTGGCAACTGGCAACAACTGTGGTTGAGATTATCCCATCGTTGATGGCGGTAGCTAGTGGGCATGATAATACTGACATAAAATTTATATAATGTATTTGGAATTTGATCAAATCTAATAATTTTAAATATATCAAAGTTGAACTAGATAATAAGTATCTTGAATTTGAAAATTTTATTATGTTTTTCTTTTATTTCAAATCAAATATCAATTTTTTCAAGACTCCTACATTTCAAACAATTTACCTCTTTTTTTACTTTAGGCCAAGATGCCTCTTAATTCGAAATTATTCGAAGCAATTTGAATCCTTGAACATAAAAGATTTTGGACTTTTTTCACATGAATATATTTAGAAGATATTCATAGATATTATGATGCATATAAAATATTTTTTTAGCCCTAGTTAAAATTTTATTTTATTTTCATATAACATTAGCAGTAAAAAATAAATAATAATAATAATAAATATATAACATTAGCAATAGTTTTAAATCATTAACATTCTAATTTTATCATCGAATTGTTATCCATCAGAAACATTTGTTTTTTTTGTAATGAGGCTCACTTGAGACCAGCCCAATTTTGTAGCGAGCGATGGAGCCATTTGCTTGTCGTTTTGTTTTGAAAGGCCAACGACAACCTCGTATTGGTTTAGTTGGTGGAGGGACAAGGATCCATGTGTTTGCTATTGTAGTGCTAGAAACTTGGTTGTCATTTTGTTTCGCCAATATGTGTGTTTGGATGCTTCAGCATATGTGGTGGGATCATATTGATCGGTGGTTAGGTGGTGATGTTAGTTTAGGAATTGATGGGGTTTAAGGGAGCCCATTTTTAGACAGGTACGTATTGGATGATTTGGGTGAATGGGGGAGGATGATGAAGATGATATGGATAAAATATGAAGAATCTGATTGGTGGGTGGTTGTATCTGTTGGAGTTGGATGATATCGTTGTGAAAGTGTTGTAGGTGTCATGGATGTGGATGAAGTGGGGATCTTTGAGAGGGAGGGTTGGAATTAGTAGATGAGGATTAGGGGGAGGATGGTAGGCTAAGCTAGGATATAAGGGTGGGTTGATTGAATATGGAAAAGTTGATTGGTCATTAATGATGTGGCAGTATATGTAAGGGCGGATGAAGTAAGCTTAAGACATTTGTAGTCTTTATAGGAGTCAGCATAGTCAATGAAAACACAAGGTGGCAATTTTAGAGAAAGTTTGTGACAGGCAACTGGGGTAGGGGAGGAAAGCAAGCGCATCCGAAATGCGAAGGTGAGAGTATGTGGGTGGTTGTTTGTTTAATAATTGATGTGGTGATTTGTTGGAGGTGTTTAGGGAAGGCATGCGTGTAGTTGATGAGTTAGATGATAGCGAGGAGGGTGTTATGCAATAGGTTGTAAGTAAGATGTACTATGTGTACTAAAGTTATAGTGGTTTCGATCATATGGTAATGTTTGCATTCATACATGTTATCTTGTTCAAGGGTGTAGGTGCAGCTTATTTGATGTGAGATACAATGTAACAGTAAGTAATTTTGTAGAGTGTGGTTTAAAAATTTTGTTCCTCCATCATTGCGCAGAAATTTAATCTTAAATAGTAGTTGTTTTTCAATTACGGTGTAAAATTTAATAAATTTAGAGGGAATATCATACTTGTACGTGAGGGGAAAAGCCCAAGTAAAGCGAGAATAATAATGGAAGTAAGTTGTAAAAATAACAATGCAAATTTATGTAATTGTATATATGATCTTAGGTGTTATATTAAAGAGGCCATATAGAAAATGTGAAAGTGTGGAAAGGATTTCAACAAAACAAGTGAAGTGGTTGATTATATTGTTTATAGTAATTTCAGTTTCTTTTATGTCATTTTAATTAATATTATATTATGCATATGTATTTGTTGATATTTAATTATTTGATATGCATCAAATTGAGTATGATTAAGTAATCAAAGCTTAAAATTTATATGCATGGTATTAAAAAAAATGAGTGTATACAGTAATAAGTATATGTAATGGAAATAAATTATATGAAAAGAATTAAATATGTAAACGAAAAATATTAAAAGGGATAAGATATATGCATACAAAAATACATGAGTTCATATCCTTATAGTACTGACTGAGGACACAACATACTCGTTCATGTTAAATAGTTGTATCTTCATTGGTGAGAAATTTAGATGGTGCTCGCCTGCTCGTGTACTAAATGAAAAAGGGAAAATGAATACTGCAATATTGTACATAATAAATATATAATAAGAACTAATGTCATCTGAAATCTTATATATATATATATATATGCTAAACACAATTTGTAATTATATACATACATGTTAAATATAAGAGGAAATTTATTGAATATGATTTTATATATGTATAAATACTAAACATAATTTGTAATTATCCACTGAGTTTACATAAACTATTAAATGAATTTTCAGGTATGCCTTTTGATAAATAGAAATGACTGACAGAGAGAAATATGTATATAGAAGAAAGCGAACGGATGGAGACAGGTAAAATCTAGTTTAAGTCCATGCATAAAATTTATATTTTTATTAGCGGCTCTTCAGTTTTATATTGGATGTAGTTAATAAACTATTTATGAAATTGAAAGAAATGAATTAATCATTCGATTGTCCGTTTCTAGTTCATTAATTCGAGTATCCGGGCTGGGTCATGATAAAAGTGGTATCATAGCCCTAAATAGGGTATGAATCGTATTTAAAGAGCAATTATGTTGATTATTAAAGTTAAGAAAGTTGATTTGATAATAAATTATGAATTTTATAAGAGATTTTATTTTAGTTAAGAATAGTACCAAATATTACTATTAATCTTGATGCATTGATACAAATGATAATAGTAATGACTCAACTAATTTAGGATTCAAGAAATCAACCATCAGGAATTGGTAGTAATAATAAAACAACTATGGATAAACATTTAAAGTTATTATAGGATATAATATCACTATTGTTTAAAGGCGCAGAGTGACCAATTGAGGCATAGAATTAGTTACTACGGATCGAGAAAATATTAGAGGTGATGTTATGTCCAGATGGAAGGAATATTTCATTGGAAATAGTTGTACTTGATGGTAAGGATTCAATGTGGTGGATGGGTTAGCACCAGAATAGATTTTGAGGGATACCTAGATTCAGATCAAATGCGATAAATTTACTCACATGTTCAGAGACTAATTTGCTCCTCTTTCTTCTAGTAGGCAAATGCAAGATAAATTTCTAAGACAGGTGCAAGGAGATAGATTTGTTATGCAGTATGAAGTAGAATTCCATACTTTATCAAGATATGCTTCTCGATTAGTTCATACTATAGAAAAAAATTTTCAATTTTTATCTAGGTTGAAAGATGCTATTAGAAAGCCTCTTGTTCCTCTGGGGTTTAAAGATTATTCTTTATTGGTGAAGAGAGCTAGAAAAAATAGAAATAAATATACAAAATACCCAAAGGAGACATTAATTTCAAAAGAGGAAGAATGTTGATGTTATGAAAACTTCCCAAGATTCTTACAGTAGATCAATTTCACAATATGAAAAGTCTAATTGGAAGAAGACAAAACATAGTAACAATGGGAGTCAAATGAGCTTGAATATCTATAATAAATATGAAAAGTAACATAAGGGAGAATATCTTTTTGGGATAAACACTTGCTTCTAGTGTCATCAACCTGGACATATAGCTAAGAACTGCCCTACTTTGAGTCAAAGACCATCAGGAGAATCAAGAATGAATGTGAGACCCTCCCAAAGAAATGTTGGCAGATAAAAAATGATATAATTAATTGCTTCCAATCCAGGGCCAAGTCAAAGTCAATCAAATAATACACAACTTATAGTACATGCTTTATCTCATCAAGATGCTAAGGACTCGCCTAAAGGGATTACACATATATTTTTATTTAATTCATGAAAATTTTATTTAAATGCATGATTAATTAAATAATCCAAGTGATTAATTAATAAAGAAATAATTAGAGAAAGAATTATAATTCCCAGACCTAGACAGAATCTCAATGGATTCTGACCCCTTATGACTCCCTTTGTGCTTGCAGCACCAGAACATATTAGATATACAGAATTATTCAGATCAAATCATATTTCCCGGACACAGACAGAATCTCAACAGATTATGGCCCCTTATGCATTCCTCTATTCCCTGGCACAGACATAATCTCAAATGATTCTGACCTTTTATGCCTCCATTTATTCCCTGACACGGACAAAATCTTAAAGGATTCTGACCCCTTATATCTCCCAACAATATCATTTCATCACATAAACACATTAACATTCATCACATAAGCACGTGTAACATCACATTATAATATTTATAGAGCACTTAAGCATGTATCAAATATCGTCAGATTGTATAACGGCAAACAACAAAAAATTCAACTAGACAAAAATACGCAGTTTCAAAAAATTATCAAATTACCAGAGAATGTGTAAAACAGCGTTTTAAGACTTTCTATGTACTGTAGATTCAACATCCTGATAATTTTCTATTCAATAAAAACCCTTCAGATTTCATAATACCCGATGAAGGATTTTCAGAAAATACTCAAAATGTGTAGAATTATCATCTCTATAACATATAAAAAGAAGCAGTAAAAGTTATGCCGGTGCAAAGTTATCAAAGTTTTTTTTGCTAATGGATACGAAATTTTAATCGGAACTTTCGTAAAAAAATTTTACATTTGAAAATTGAGATTGGCATGATGTGTCTTATCTCGAGTCGAACAACTTTCTTAACTGCGTCGACGGATGAAAAAGGACCGAAGACGACCAAAAACAGGATTCTCCTCCTCTTTTCTTTCTCTCTCCTGCTCTTTCTCTCTCTTCCTCTCTAAACAGATCAAAGAATGAATTAAATAATGTAAAAGATATTTTCGATCGTATATATAATATATATATATAGTATCAATCAAAATTTTTGGGGCATGACAATGTACATATTTGAAGTATTGAGTTGCTCTACATGTGTGGGCCTGAGTTTAGCTTTGTTTGTTGTAATCTAATGGTTCTCCTTTGATGTGCTTTGGAGGTGGAGTCGGCTGCTCCATTTTTCTAAGTTTGTTAAATGTTAGCTCTGTAGCTATGTTTGAGGTGGAGTATGCTTTTATACGATTTTGATAATCTTGAAACATTTAACATCTATTTAGGACAACTTTCTAACTACTTTGTCTTTACGACATCATTCAAAATTTTATTTGGTTGCTACTTTCTCATTGTTTTTAAAAAGTTTCTATACTAGAAAGATATTTTTTGCAACTAGATTTAAGTTAATTTCTCTATAACAATTTCACAACCAAGTTTATAAAAAGTTATAGCCATCCCAAATAAATATATCATTAGTCTGATTGCAAAGCTTCCAACTATTCGTCTTTTCCTCAGCATAGCTTTTCAATTCAATTGGCAAGTGTTGCTGTTAGTCATCTCCAATTCTTTTCACCTTGCTGCACTTGATAAAACTGTCTAAATGACAAATCAGAAGAACTTCGATAGTGCTATATCATAATGTTTATTAAATAAAGCTATTTAAGCCCTTAAACTTGCTTCATAATGATGGTATTCTACATTTTCCACTTTCTTGTTACAACAATGATTCACATAGGTTTCACATGAAAATTTTGAGTCCAAATTTTATTGGCATTCAAGTAGCCCTTACATCTTTCGAAGACTTTCTTACTCGAAGACCAACCAGAATACGCCACGTCAGCAGTACCGAGTGAAGGGGTGATGTGGCGCATTCTAGTTGGTCTCTGGACAACGTTCGACATCTGCATAGAATAATTAATCTTGATTTTGTATTGATGTATTGCTCTATCATCAACGTTAATTTACTCTCTTTTTTTCCTTATAATTTTAAATATGTTCATATTGAAAGCTTAAATTAATTTCAATTAAACCTGATTTTAATGAACTAAATTTTTATTGACCATGTTATTAAAATAATTTTATAATTTAGTATTTATTTTTAATTTGACAATCAACTGATAAGCCAGCAATCGACGTCTGCTCTGCTAGCCACACTATCACTTCCCTACTGGAGCAGAAGATTCCCTGACAATCTTCATCCGAGCCGTTCACTTCCAATCGTTTGAATGATCTCAACCACTAGTTTAATGCTTATTTTGTATTACATCTTATATAATCTATTATTGTATCATTGAAATGTGTGCGAAGTCAACTCTTGGTTGTAATCGCTTTTCCATTATGGAAGAAGATTTCTTTACTGTTTTGCACGGTATGCTTCAAAGCAGATCTGAAGTATCAGAACTACATTGTGTCAAGACTGCAAAAGTTCCTTTAATGAGATTTAAGTTCAATGGCATATCAATTGATTTTCTTATGCTCAACTACGAGTTGTATCTGTTCCAGCTGATGTGAACATATTTGATCCATGCTTAGTGATTCCTGATGAAACGAGTCAGAGAAGTTTTTCTGGAGTCAGGGTTAATCAACGCATCCTTCAATTGGTGCCAAACTTGAAGGTATGGATATCTTCAAACTTGTTCAAATTTGACTTTCCTTTTTAGTATTTGTAGCTACATTGATTTATTTTTTTGAGATTATTTGTATCATCTCTAATAGATTTCTTGAGTTTGTTAATGCTTAAGAGAAGACTGTCCTGCAGAAAATGAAATGCCCACAGTATTGTTGAGTTTCTTTGAAAGTCTAGGCTAGGGTTATATATATAATAAATAAATGAAATTTAAACCTGATATGAGAGTATTTTCCAATATTCATGTGATTTTCTTAAGGTAATTATGGGGTAGATTATACATTGATTACTATGGCTTGGGCTGTGACTTAAAAATGTTTTTTTTTTTCCTTTTGAACTCATGTTAAAGTGATATACAGATTAGTTTATAATCATTATTGCAGGATTGTACAACATCTTATATCGATATCCATTAGGGCAGATTGCACATTTAGTCCTTGAGCTTGACCTTTAAGAGCCTTATTGGACATGAGCTTAAATTGGCTGGCACTGATATGCCCAAGATCAAGCAATAAGCCTGTTTATCATTTTGCCCACCGCTGCTTGCTAGCTGCTGTCACCTATCTCCTGTTACACTTATTTTTGTTGCTCCCTAATCAAATGGAACGAAAGAAAAATATTGTTGGGATATCCATTGAAACATATCCTCTTATATGCATGAAATGTCATATTCTAGAGAGAGAGAGAGAGAGAGAGAGAGAGAGAGAGGCATAATTACATAATACATTCAAGCCTTCTCAAATTTGATTTTGATTAAACTATCATAAACTCAATTTCAACTTGACATGAGTTTCGAGTTCAAAATCTTGGATCAAAACTCAATTTGCTTGATTCAACTAAAAAAATTGTGCAATTTTCAAATTTTGGTTGTTTTTATTAGGTGTGTGACTTCGACGCCCAACATGATTAAAGTTGGGACGATCAATTTGAATTATATATTGAGTTTTTATAAGAGAAATGAATTATATTGCTTTTCCTTTATGCTTTCCTTCTTCTCGTAAATGCTTCGTTCTCTTCATGATATCAGAGCAGATGTCGGTGGCTGCCTTATCATTTGTTATATAGCTTATCATCAACAAATAATTAGAACGAGCAAACTTATAATCACATTTGACTAGATGCAATACTAAATAGAATGTCTTTTTTTTTGGGAAATTTTGGGGCTTAGCCCGTATATTGATCAAAAAAGCAGGTTACAAGAAGAAACTATCCAATTCAAAAGATTTACAAGTAAATTATGAGCTGAAAACAAAAATTACAAGACCAGATAAAAAACAAAGATGTCTCCAACAAGGCTCAGTAAAAACGGACTGGAACAAGGCAAACAAATCATCGAAACCACTCAAAGCCTCCATATAGATACCCGGTTGCCATCAGTAATCCACAGGAAAGTCCAGCTGGGTGCAACAAGCCAGGCCAAGTACTGGAAGAAGCCGAGCAGATAATGAGGCCATCCAGGGTAGTAGGCAACAACCCAGTCCGGCTCATCATTGCCAGGGGACATACCAATAACCTTCCTAGAGTTAAATTTAGCGAGAGAAGCATTAAGGATAGGTGCTGCATAGAGTATCAAAATTCTTCCAAAATCTGGCCTTGGGCAAAATGGCAGAAGTGCTTCGGTAATAGATGGTGATAGGAGAGCAAAGTTTCCTCGAAAATCTCCTATCATTACGTTCTCGCCAAATATAATAAAGCAAACAACAAACAACAAATTACAAAAATAGATCAACATGACATTCTATTTATTCTTGTGGCTTAACTCACAAGAATAAATAGAATGTCAAGTTGATCTTAAGTTACGGTTGAATTGAGCAAAAGTTTGTTTGGAGCCGATACAATTTTTTATAAATTTAATTATAAAGCTGCTATGCGGGAAATAAATTTTTAAAAGCTGAAAAATATAATTTCTAGCATAAAAATATCATGAAAGCAGCAAAAATAAATAATCAAACAAAAATTATGATTGCAATATGAAAATAAAATAATAAGAAAGCTATTCCAAATGAAGCGTGAGATTCAATAATTCAGAGATGTATAACGAAGCATAAAAAATATATTATTTCAATTTGTTATGAAGTATCGATCTAAATTTTATATATTTTTGTCTTATGTATTATTATTATTATTATTTAATTCCTGATAATTTATTATGGGTTTTTCTCTCTCTTTGATCAGTTGGGATAATTATAGGCTAATTTTGAATCTTCATATTTAATGTTAATCGAGATGAATTTTGTATTTAGTCAATTTATTTTAAAGTAAGCATTATATAAATGTTAATTAATACTTCATTAAATTTAAAATATATAAAAAAATATAAAATATATTTTAATAATATTTTGTCAAAAATATTTTTACCTATTTTTTATAAGAAAGTTAAATTAAAATATGAAAACTATGATTTCAATTAATAGCTTTTTAAACTTTTTACTACTTTTTTATGTTATGAGTCTTATGACTATAATTATTTTTGGCTATTATTTTTTTGAATATTAAAATATTTCATGCTAAAAAATAATTATTTATAGCAACTTTTAAAATTTTAATTTTCTCATATTAATTTTATAATCATTTTTATAAAAAATTGCCCTCATCCTAAATTTTTTTTAAATTATTAGTTTTAATTTCAAATAACATAATATTTATTATTTACATATTTTATAGATATAATATATCTAAAATAAAGTAATAAGCTTAAAAATTTGAGATTTAAAATAATTTTTTTTTTCAATTTTATCCATGTTGACAGGTCGATCAATCTGGGGACCACTTACGCGTGGTGATGACGAGCCCGCCCAAAAGCCTATCACATTTTTTAATCCTCTGAAAATCACCCGCCAGCATCCGCCAATCCACCAAAACATCGGGGGGTCCACAGCCGCCATTCCCATGCTGCCATGCTGGAAGATTCATGAAATCCCGTCGAACTTTACTCTCACCTCCGGTGACACCATCTAGGTTTTCTTCGTCGCCACGCTGATCCCGACACCGAGCCAATCTCTATTTACAAGTTTCAAGCAACCATCTCTAGTTTCCAAAAAAACCCCTGTTTCTTAAATAATTTACATAAAATTACAGCTTACTACACACGCACTATTCTCTATTTTCAGGGGTTTTTATATAATAGAACTGATTTTTTTAATAGGATTTATTTTTTCATCTTCCTTCTTTAAAATGAATAAATGATCACAGATCCGAATGAGAATATACCTGAAGAGAGGCTGCTTCTCGGCACGCTCCTGCTGGTTAGCGGGTGAAGGAGCAGTTTGCCCTAAAATCTTGTCCTATCTCTTCGAGTTGTAAGTGCCCCGGCCACTGCAACTTTTTTTTTTTTCTATTTATTCTGCCGAAGAAACACAAATAGGCATAGCAAGTTTGATAATGTTCCGTCTGCGGGGTTTGAATCTGCAAGGAAATGGGGTTGTAGTGGTTTGTGATGGATCGCTGCTTTGATGTGACGATGCATTGGTTGCCATTGATCAAGGAAGTGCTTGCTGGTTTTGTTCTTTTTTCATTTTTTTTTCTGTTGAAGTTTGCTGGATCGTATTTAAGACAAAAGCTAGTTTTTATTAGCATATATTAGTTCATTAATATAACCGTTACTTATTTACAACATTACCTGTATATCTCTCTATATATTGTCATCACTGTACCAGTTTTCATTAATTAAATAAAAGAATTACTCTCTCTTCTTCTTGAATCGTCTTTCTTCTCCCTGTTATCGTTCCTGCTCATGGCTGTCTTCAACGTCTAGCCAAGTTCCTTCATGGTATCAGCGCCCAGATGGGAGATCAAGACACCTACTCTTCTTCCCACCCTCCCTCCTCTCTTTTGCCCGGCACTACCTCCACAGAGATGATCATTCCGGCTCCTCTAAAATTTCTTATTTCCAATATCAAGAACCTCATTCCCCACCCCCTCACGATCGAAAATTATGCAATCTGGCGTATTCAAGTTCTTCAACAGGTAACAGCCAACAAATACTCCGGACACCTTACCGGCGCTTCTCCTCCTCCGGCCGATGTCACTTCGCCGGAATACGAAACTTGGCAACTGGTGGACAGCAACTTAATGTCGGCACTCTTCGCAACTATTACTCCCTCCATCCTTCCCTACGTCATCACCGCCACATCCGCTCAAGAAGTCTGGACGACCCTTGAAAGACGTCTTCAACCGACCAATCGTTCTCGAGTTCTTCAACTCAAGAACGAACTTCACCATATTCAACTCAAGAATCTCTCTATGCAGCAATATCTTACGCAGATCAAGCACATCGTCGACAATATTGCGGCTTTCGGCTCAAAACTTGATCCAGAAGATATAGTTCATTACATCCTAAATGGGCTACCTCAATCCTACAACTCCTTCAAGACTTACATTCGCACATCTCCTCTACCCGCTGATCTCGACTCCCTGTACTCGCTCCTCTGCAGTGAGGAGATTCACGTTAATCAAGAACAACAACGTGAACTCACCACTGATCAAACGGCACTCTACTCCAACAACAACAACAACTTCCCTCGGGGCAAGCAGCAAAAACGGTACATCAAGAACAAGACTGTCAGCAACTATCAGACCTCACCTCTACCGACCCAGCCGCAACCGCAGCCTTCGTCTTCAACAAAATCCATCTGCCAAATCTGCGGGAAAACAGGTCATATAGCGATAAATTGCTGGCACCGATGCAATTTTAAGTTCGCGCCTACGATTTCATATCAACCTCGCGCTATGCTTGCTCAACCGACCTCCCACCCAACTCAAGATTGGATTCTGGATACCGGGGCTACCACTCACCTCACGCCGGACAATGCAAACTTACTTCAGCAAACGGCATACAATGGCTCGGACTCAATATCCGTTGCTAACGGTTCTTCTGCACCAATCCAACACACCGGGCAAGGATTACTACCCTTACCTGACTCCACGCGTAAGCTACATTTAAATAATCTTCTTCATGTCCCTTCCTTAACTCACAATCTCATCTTTGTTTCTCGGCTTACCAAAGACAATTCTATTTCAATTTTGTTTAATGCTAATGGCTTTGAAATGAAGGATTCTCAGGACAATCGGCTACTTCTACGTGGCCATCTTCGTAATGGTTTATATAATGTTCAAACGCCGCCAAATACAGCTCCTGTTGCTCTTCAAACCGTCAAGAACTCTTTGACGACTTGGTACGACCGACTTGGGCATCCACACATTCAAATTCTACAACGCTTAGCAAAAACTTTCTCACCTCCTTTTACCGTCTCTAATAGTTTCTTCTGCAAATCTTGTAATATTTCAAAGAGTCACAAGCTCAAATTTAAAACTAGAACCTCGGTCACCCATATGCCGTTTGATCTCATTCACTCGGACGTATGGGGACCGTCCCCGATTCCTTCCTTATCGGGTTTTCGCTATTATGTAATCTTTACCGACGATTGTACAAGATTTTCGTGGATCTACTTCATGCATACTAAGCAAGAAACGTTTTCGCATTTTCAACATTTATGCAAATTAGTGTATACTCAGTTTAACAAAATCCCCAAGATTTTACAATCTGACGGGGGCGGTGAATTCACTAGTACTAACTTCAAAAATTTTCTCCATACTCAAGGTATTCACCAACGTATTAGCTGCCCGTATACACCGGAACAGAACGGTTTGGCAGAACGCAAATATCGTCATGTTCTCGATCTAACCAGGACTCTACTTCATGCCGCCAACTTACCAAATCAATTTTGGGCGGATGCGGTCTCTACCGCCATTCATCTCATAAATCGCTTACCCAACAAATCCAACAGTCACACCTCCCCCTATCAGCTCCTTTACCACAAACAACCTTCCTACGATCATCTCCGCGTATTCGGGTGTTTATGCTATCCATGGCTAAAACCTTACGCCGACAACAAGCTTGCTCCTCGATCGCAGGATTGTATTTTCATTGGCTATTCCCCTCACCACAAAGGTTACAAATGCTTCAACCTTCAAACGAACAAAATTCATATATCGCGTCATGTGGTCTTTGTTGAATCTACTTTTCCTTACAATACCAATTCCACAACTACTACAACTACTGCTGTTCAAGAAACCTCTCCGCTTCTACTAGTTCCCACCTCAACTGTGATCCACCACCATACACCCCGTCTAACAAATCCCACCAACACTATTACACAATCTGAAAACCTCGCACCTCAATCTCTAATACCTGAACCAACCCCGCTCTCTGTTACCAACAATCAGAATCTGCCTAACCACCCTATGCAGACGAGATCCAAATCGGGAATCTATAAGCCCAACCCGATCTACTCCCTTCTCAGCAAACAACCCGTCAATGATACCCCAATCAACTTCAATCAGGCACGTCACATACCACATTGGCAACAAGCAATGGAGTCTGAATTCCAAGCTCTCCAACAGCAAAAGACATGGACTCTCGTTCCAGCTCCACCGGACAAAACCATACTCGGATGCAAATGGACATACCGCACCAAGCTCTTACCCAACGGCCAAATTGACCGTTACAAAGCTCGACTTGTGGCTCTGGGATACAATCAAAAGCATGGTGAAAACTATGATGAAACCTTCAGCCCTGTCGCCAAGATGACAACAATTCGGATACTTCTCACCGTCGCACTCAATCGAAAATGGCCTGTCCTACAACTCGACGTTTCTAATGCTTTTTACACGGTGATCTTCCTGAAGATATATACATGCGCCAGCCTCCTGGATTTCTCGATCCCGAAGCTCCAACCTCGGTTTGCAAACTACACAAGTCTCTTTACGGCCTCAAACAAGCGCCTCGTCAATGGTTCCAAAAACTAACGGACTTTCTCAAATCAAAAGGATTTCGGTTTAGTCGCTCCGACCCCTCTCTCTTACTTCTATCCAAAAATACTACACGCATCTTCTTTCTAATCTATGTTGATGATTTTCTTGTGACAGGAAATGACCAAAAAGCCATACAAGAACTTCTTTGTGATCTTCATGCGGCCTTTGCACTAAAGCAAATGGGACAGATTTCTCTGTTCCTGGGCATTCACATTCATCAAAACGCTCAAGGCTATTTCCTATCCCAAGCTCACTATGCGGCGAAAATGCTCAAGGACGCGGGCTTTCTGGACTGTAAACTGGCCTCAACACCAAGCACTCCGACACTCAAAGCTCATTCGGACAACAGCCAACTGTTCAACAATCCTTCGCTCTATCGCCGTCTCGCTGGTTCTCTCCAATACCTCACAATCACCAGACCAGACATAGCTTTCGCCACAAATAAAGTATGTCAACACATGCAGTCTCCTACCATACAAGACTACGACAATTTAACAAGGGTGCTTCGCTATATCAAAGGCACAATTTCCTTTGGCCTTCCAATCAAGACCGGCGAACTACACTTACATACCTATACAGATGCCGATTGGGCATCGGATCACATGGACAGAAAATCAACCACCGGCTTCTGCTCTTTTCTCAGGCCCAATCTTGTCTCTTGGTCCATAAAGAAACAACCAACTGTCGCCAAATCCTCCACCGAAGCTGAGTATCGCTCATTAGCTGCAGCAACTTCGGACGTTGTTTGGCTTAGACGGCTGGTCTCCGAGCTACACACCGAACAACAATCACCCACTACGATTCACTGCGACAATATCTCCGCCATCGCCCTTGCAAAGAATCCTGTTTTTCATGCTCGTACAAAACACATAGAAATTGACTATCAATTTATCCGTCAACATATTCATACCGGCAACATTCTCCTCCAGCACACTTCATCCAAGGATCAAGTTGCCGACATACTAACAAAGTCATTCAACACCGCTCGGTTCCAAGAACTCCGATCCAAATTAACCATTCAGAATCAGAATGATTAATTTGCGGGGGATATTAGCATATATTAGTTCATTAATATAACCGTTACTTATTTACAACATTACCTGTATATCTCTCTATATATTGTCATCACTGTACCAGTTTTCATTAATTAAATAAAAGAATTACTTTCTCTTCTTCTTGAATCGTCTTTCTTCTCCCTGTTATCGTTCCTGCTCATGGCTGTCTTCAACGTCTAGCCAAGTTCCTTCAGTTTTAATACCCATATTTTATTTGTCTGTTTGCTTTATTTTGTTTGTTCTAGCAATTATCTTCTATAATCCGTGACGTGGAATGTGTTCATCATTGGTAGCCATTGATCAATGAATTTGGTTTACTGTGCCTTTTAGGGTACAGAAAGTAGGTTTTTTCTTCCTTCCTTCTATTCATTAGAACTTCCGGGACAATTTTGTTGTTTAAAGTTATATAACTTGCTATTGAAAATAATGAATCTCCTAGATTCTGTTATGTGACTGAATGTAAGAAGAATTCAATATGGATTTTCAAATCTACAAATAACTTTAAAAAAATCCCTAAATCGTGAGGATTTTATTTTCATACTCAGAATGAGCGAAACCAAAATTACCACTTCCTAAAACCTGTTTTTCAAATGTGCCGAACAAAATTTTAGAACCGTTAAACAAGTGATAATTACTTCTCTACCAAATCAATAATGCCGTTTAGGTTTAGAAACCTAGTTTATTAGAGAAAATCATTGTCGTTCTGCACAGTATTTTGTTTTTGGATAAGATTCGTCCTCTGGATTTTTATAAAAGAGTAGGACACAATATGATGCTTGCTCAATTATTATACTTGCTTTAAATTTTGTAGATTTTTTTTCATGGCTTCCTACATGGGGCCCACCCAACCCCCACACGTGCTCATAATGTAAACTCTCCATGCCAGCGTAGACAAGTGTGGTGAATATCATCCAATTTGTTAACTTGTATGCTAAAATGCAATCTAATATTACTCTCTCTCTCTCTCTCTTCCCCTTCCTCCCTTTTTATCTTAACTAGTTTTTCCTTAAGTAATTGTTTTTTCTTAACTGCATCTTCATGAAATAACATGTATGCATGTGAGATTTTTACTTTAGTGCACTTGCTCTGACCAATGTAGTGTTCGGGGAGGGTTTGAGATAAAATTCTCTTTGTATCCATTTGCAAAGAGGTTGTTTTGTGACTCGAATTTGGGATTTCTATATTAGAGGTGTAACTTAATAGATCCAGATTCTCTATTTATTATATTTCGATTTTCATTGTCTTGAACAAAAATGTGATTTTGTCATTTTCCTGCACTGATTATTTGTTCACTAAGTTCATTGGTAGCTTCAAAGTGGTTTATGTTTATGACTGAACCTGTCTGAGTTCCAATGGCTTAGGAGCAAAAAATTTGCAGATTATATCATGTTAAAGTGTTTGTCCTCTTGTTGATTGATTAGAAGGCTAACACGGTTTATTACTCATTCAGGCTTGCGGGATCAACATGTTGAAGATTTTCAGGATGAGGATACCCTTATTATGTCTTCTCGTCCGTTCTTTTGTTTTGCTATGTTTTGTTGAAATTGTTTTATCAGGCTTCACAAGCTCTTTCATACGGTCGGAATGGCCTTCTACAGACATACCATTGGATAGTCCAGAGTTTTCAATTCCAGAGGGTTATAATGCCCCACAACAAGTAATTCCATGTAGCATTCGTTTGTTATTTAGCAAAACATAATTTTTATTCACTCTTCAAGCTATTTTTTGCATGGTAATATACTTAATCATGAAAAATTCACTCAGACACTGCTTGAGTTAAAATTGCTGGTTGGTGTTCCTTTATTGTTCTCCCTATCCTCTAAATTTGCATGGTATTTTTTATTATATAATACTCTTGTGATTCTTCTCCGTTTTAGTCACCCAACATTTCATCACTTGAGAGCTGCCATTCTTCTAAATTATTGGGGGGATTTTATGCATCTCATCTTTACATGGAACTTACAATATGATTAGCCCTAGAATGTTATTTTGGGTTGGTTGGGCATGATAAAATATGTTGTAAAAGGTACATGTGAGAGATCTCATTTTTTTCCTCTCATCATCATCATCAACCTTAGCACAACTATTTAGCATCAATTTTATGAATCCTCATTTTTTAGTTATAGCTGGAAAAGACAAGTATATCTAAATATTCTATGTTTAATGACTTCATTTGAAAAAAAAAAGAAGTGAATGCACACGAGCAGAACATCTAATCCGTTGGTTGTTTTCTTCATGAATTATTTGGTAAATAATACCGTAATATCTCAGGTATTTTGAAGCTTAACATTTTTCGAAACCAAAATGTTGTTGAAGTTTAGAATCTCACAATACTGTCAAGGGGTTTATTTCATTCTCCAAGTTGTTATCTTTTCAACCTTTATGATTGATATTTCATTGCTCTCCTCCATGTAGGGGTGTAAACGAGTCGAGTCGAGCTTGACTG
This sequence comes from Dendrobium nobile, assembly GCA_022539455.1. Classification (NCBI taxonomy): domain Eukaryota; kingdom Viridiplantae; phylum Streptophyta; class Magnoliopsida; order Asparagales; family Orchidaceae; genus Dendrobium; species Dendrobium nobile. The sequence goes on from CM039736.1 coordinate 70,686,375, forward strand.
TCAATACTGAGCTCGAGCTCGATTAGGCAAGGGAAAATGAGCTTGTTGAGCCACAGTTTGAGCTGCTCATCTGCTTCCGTCGTGCTGCACGCATTCGCGTCAGCATCTGCGTCCATCGTGGCACTGTCGTCCGCATCCGATGTGCCACCAGCGTATGCGTCAACGTCCGCATTCATAGTACCGCCCGTGCCCGTGCCTAATGTGTTGCCCGCGTCCGCCGTGCCACTGTCATCTGCTTCTGACGTGTCGCTCGCGTTTGCGTCTGTCGTGCCACTGTCGTCCGCGCCTGACGTGTTGCCCTTGTCCGCGTCAGCATCTGCATCCTTCGTGCTGCCCGCGTTGGCGCTTGATGTGCCGCCCACATCCATGTTTTCATTTTCCCACCGGCACGAGCCCCGCATTTCATTTTCCCTATGGTACAAGCCCCGCGGTTTTATTTTCCCGTCGTGGTTTCGCGAGCTGCTCGACGAGCTCGTGAGTTGAGCGGAGGGCTGTTCGAACTAGAGCTCGATAAGTCCTCGAGCTCGAAATTGTGTTCGAGCTCGATAAGCTGAACTCGTCAAGCCTGTTATCGAGTCGAACCCGAGTTGGCTCACGAGTTGGTTTGACTTGGTTGCACTACCTCCATCTCAATCTTTATGCTCATGATTTAATTGAATGTTGCTGTAAATTTTAATTGTGATACCTACATATTTTAAGATTGATTCAAAAAGTAATCTCATTATCATAATATAAAAGTTAGTTTTAAAGTCTCAATACTAAGTTATGGTGAAGTCAAAATAGAAGCAGCTTCTCAGTTGGATGCAAGAAATGTTACTAGTCGGTCATTTTTCATCTTTTGACTTTGTTGTATGACATAACGAACATGCTTTCTAAATACATATTCTACAGGCATATCTTGATCTTCTATCATATTAAGTTGCATATTTTTATTTCCACTTCATGTAAATTGTCTACTATACTCTCGGTTCTCAATTGATGTAACCTAAATGCATCTTGTTTCGAATTTCAGTTAACTCATGTTTTAGTTTCGTGGAGACAAGTGCATTTTATAATTTGAAAACTAACCGATGCAGCATTGATACCTAACATTGACTTCTGTTTCTCTCAATTCTTTCTTTTATTCTAAAATTTGGCTTCAACCCTTGAATTCACTTGCTGTAAGTTCTTAATTTATGATCTTTATATCGTAAAACTAATATTCTGCAATATCTACTTTATTGTCCTTTCAGGTTCATATCACCCAAGGTGACTATGACGGGAAAGCTGTCATTGTCTCATGGGTGAACATGATCGAGCCTGGGTCTAGTGAAGTACTTTATGGAACATCGAAGAATCAATATAATCTTAGTGCTCAGGGAACGCATACAAACTATACTTTCTACAAGTACAGATCTGGGTACATTCACCACTGCCTTCTTAGTGGACTTGAGGTATTTTCACTTGTGCATTTACATATAAATATGATTTTCTTATTTAAGATAGAGCTGCATATATATATATATATATTAATGGTCAGGATAGAATGCACATATTATCTGAAATTTGTGTACTCTTTGAAGTTTAATTCAACGTTTGATTGTCATTAACTATGAAACTTAGAAATTGATCTGCAAATACTTACTGTAACAAAAAATGTATGAGCTCTATGTTTTTTTGTTGATTGATTAAATAGTTAATTTGGCTATGAGCATGACTTTCCTGATGAAAATCTCATTCCTCAATTCTTAGCTGAACATTTTGTACAGTACTAAGAGAACTTGATTCAATACATTATAATTTTCAGCACTTTGATGTTTTCATTACAGCATAACACCAAGTATTACTATAATATTGGAACTGGCAGTTCTGCTCGAGAATTCTGGTTTGAAACACCTCCAGAGGTTGACGCAGATGCTTCCTACACCTTCGGTATAATAGGTAAGTTTGCCATTTCACTTGTTACATAAGTTTAGGTTGACTACTACAATGTTTTTAGCTTGTTTTTATGAGAACCGAAATGCTAAAAAACCTATCTGAATGCCGTCTTGGATTATTAGCCTTGTTATCAGAATAGACCTTTTTTTGTTTTTTTCTAAGTCTTTACACACCGGTTAGGTCTTATCTTATCTACTTGACACTCCTGGCTTTCTCAGCATTGGTCATATTTTAAATGGAGTTAACTATGCCATGCGGTTTTTTCTTTATCTTCAACTTCATGAAGTCAACTTGTGCTAAATTTATTATAGCTCTACCCAGTAGGCTGTCAAAATAGTTGATCTAATGAAACAGGACCTTCTCTGTAAGTGCACCACTGTTGCATCTGAGCACAAATTACAGTCGTCTCTTGAGGCTCAATAAGTCAGCAAATTAAATAATAATTTAAATACAAATTTATAATTAATAACCATATTGAAATCATAATTGAATAAACTTACCATTATCTGCAAATAATATAAAATCATTTTTAGGATTAACTTTTAATTCTTTTGAAGTTTACAAAATATCAATATTAGCCTTCTAAAGATTTGACTACACTTTTATAAAAATGTTCAATGGAGCCCAAATAAACCTGACATTATCGTCATTGAACTGCATAGATGTCACTTTTTGTCTCTTTAGGGGTCCCTTTTGCCCAACATGCTATGCATGTATCATATTTGGGGTCCCTTTTATCACACATACAATTACAAGTATTATACATGGGATCCCTTTTGCCTCACTTGTAATTGTAAGTTTCATATCATTTTATAATCAATCTTTATTAATTTGATATTCAATAAATTTCATATATTCATAGTTCTTATTTGTATTATAAGGCTGCATACTTTCATAATAATATATCTATTATATTGTTTGCATTAAGAGGTGTATGACACATGTAAAGAATTCTACTTATTTTCAAAATGTTACAAACTAGAAAAATCTTTAAATGATCATATTACATTTTATTTTAAATCTGAATCTTTCTAATTTGTATGTGGTTGTTTGTACATAAATACTTGGCTGTGAACATGCATTCATAACATCACTCTCTTTTTATAACTATTTTCTTGAATTTTCATTAAATGCTAGTGTACAAGTCTACCAAAAATAACAATATATATTTTTAAAGTAAACTTGCATTACTTATCTCCTTAACGAGTTATCTTTTCCAATTCTACATCTCGTGTATATATATATATATATATATAGTATATTCTTCTTTAAAAATTTTATTACTAAATTTAGAAAATCGAAAAGATTATACTTAACATTCAAATTTCTTACCTCCTTCCTTTTATTGTTTTTTTCTTCTACTATTTCTTTCCACTGCTCCAAAACACCACACAAAATCACTGTTCCTTCAATTAATTTGCACACTCACATTAAACTACACTTCATTATATGAATCCAATTAATTTACATTCAATCCTTGCCACAATTTTTCAAATAAACTCAATTTTATAATTCCACAAATACCTGCACCCAAGCCTTCCTTCCTTGCACTAAGCTGAACCTTCCTTGCACTGTGCTGTGCTTTCCTTTACTCTGAATTGCTACAGTTCTCCCAGAATTTTCCTTCAGCCGTTGCCTGTACTGTGCCGAAGTCTCCTATTATTCACTTTGCCGTGAATTGCACCGCCGTGAATTGCACTGTGTCCCATTCCAATACCACTCCTCACTCACACTTCTTCCTTCCCACTGCCTACTTGTGTGAATTTTTCTGTCTTTTGTGAATTCCGAATAAGAGGAGTGGATGAGAGGCCCACATGTATAACTGCTCTTCTCACACATTCATCTGTTTAAAAGCATCTATTCATGAATAACTACTTATTTAATTTAATAAAATCCTTTACTTTTAATAAATATTAATATTTACTTAACTATTAATTACTTTTAATACTAATTTATCAACCAATTATCATTAAACTTTTTATTTAAATGGCCATCACTGAGTGAGGAAGAAAAAAGAAAAAAAAAGAACCAATTATCATTAAACTTTAAAAATAAGTTTAGTAAAATATAATTATTTAATTTAAATCTTACATACTTGAACTTTTTTTTTGGATCTTACACGGGATGGGATTCGATGCTGGTACAAGATGGCTACAAGATTCTCGGGATTTAATGTGGAAACAATGATGGGTTTGGTTTAAATTTCTTTTAACATATAAACATGCGTGCGCTCGCATATACATATATAAAAAATTGAAGTATATTGACTCTTTATTACAAGTCCTTGTCACGTGGATATGTATATTATTCATCATTGCATCGCACACGGGTTAATTTTGTAGTTTGCATTCATATGGTGAATAAGACAATATGGGCTTCTTCTTGGTGGTTTTGATGTTCTGGATGGGTCAATGTATAACACCCAACAATACCTCTTTTTTGTTTTGTAGAGTGCTATACAAATAAACATAATATTTTTTATTATTTAATATATGATATTTTTCATCATTTAAAAATTTATATAAAACATCCAACAACATTATATTTACAATATAAACGAAACATCTAATAACTCCAATTACATCAAACAAATATTTATAGAGCCACTAATACAATCCCAAAATATTTCACTACTGAATTGTTTACATACCTAGACTTATAAATAGAGCTAAACACTAACATATAAAATGAAATAATTTGTAATTTAATTCGCATAAATCTTTTCCTTTCCTTTTCTTGTGATAACAACCAATATGAAATAATTGGTAAGCTATGAGGCTTAATAAGTTATGCAAATTTAAATAGCGGTTAAATTGCATGATTAAAACATTCACAATATTGAAATCATAAATTAAACAAACTTGACATTATTTATAAAACATCATAAAATGATAGCTAGCTTTAACATTTACTTACTTTGAAATCTATACTGAATATTAATATTGATATTTTAAAGATTTGGCTAAACTTTCATCAATATGTTCAATGGAGCCCAGGTAAATATGACGTTATCGTCATTGAACAACATGGAGGTCAAATTTGCCTCATTAGGGGTTCTTTTGCCCCACCTGCTATACATGTATCATATCTCTAAGATTTTTTGTCCCTCTTACAATATAATGTTATACATGGGGAGCCTTTTGCCTACATATAATTATAAGTTGTACATCATTTTGTAATTAAATTTTACTTAAATTGATTTTCACTAAACTTCACATATTCATAAATTACACTTATATTGTTGCATGCTTTCATAATAATATTTCTGTTATAATCTATATACAAAGAATATGCATACAATATGTAAGAAATTGACATCTTTTCAAAACATTATTAATTAGAAAAATATTTAAATGGGCATACTAAACTTTATTTTAAACTAACATGATTAAATTATTAAGTGGTTGTTCATACTTCATACTTGAAAATTTGAATGTATAATCCATTTCTATACATTGAACAAACTTAATATCATTTTACTTTAATTCATTCTAAATTAACTCTCCATACTTATATATAATTTTAATATAATTGTATTACTTATCTTTTTGAAGATATATCTCCTAAATTCCTACACCTTGCACTCTTTCCATTTTGTAAGTAAGCTATACAATTCACTTCTAAATTTTCTATAACTTTCATAAATCATACTTATACTAATTTGCATAAAACAGCTTACTCCTCCTCATATTCCAGATAAATTCCTACATAATTGATTTATTTTTTCTTTTAATAACTTTTGCTAATAAAATTTACAAAACAAAGATAACATTATCATGAAAGAAATTTACTTACTTTTAACTTCTTTCCTCTATTTCTCTAGTATTCTCCTTTAACGGGAATTCTTTACCAAAATTCCTCGTACCTCACTCTTCAGCAAAGCACTATGCTGAATCCTCTTCTACACTAAGCACTGTGCTGAACAATGCTACTGTCCCCTAGGCACTGTGCCGTTCCTTTTTCTAACAAAGCACTGCACTGTGCCGCTCCTTTTCCAGCGCGCACTGAAATGTGCCGTGAATTGCAGTAGTTCTCTGACCCAATTCTCTCCAATGCATTAACTGTCAGCATGCGTGAAAAAGTGATGGAAAAGGATGGATGGGTAAGAGGCCCACTAACTGCTATCCTACACTCACGTCCAAAGGGAACAACTCTTCAGGAATTAACTGTTATTAATAATAATGCTAAATTCACTTAACAGTAATTAAATATTAAGTAATTATTAATTTATTTAAGAGTGTTTAAAACTTATTTAACTTTAAAAGAATCGACTTTTGAATTTTCATTACTTGTATAGTTGGATATTACACAACGAAATTTGTTTAACGAATAATCGACATTTGAGTGACTCTGATTGCAATCGAGGCATTTCGAACATAGTTCTTGTGACGTCACGTCATTGTTCATCATCTTGGTCTATATTGATTGAATTGTTTGTGAGTGGTGCTTTTCAAGTGATTTCGATGTTATAGACTAGTCGGTGCAATCTGTTACCCGAACGAACGACGTTTGAGCTTTGTTTGTGGTTTAGGTATTTCAAAACCGGTTCATGCGACTTCGTGTTAATTGGTCGTAGTTCTCATCGTATTCGATTGAATTTGCCACGAGATACATATGGAGGTTAGCATTAGGGAGACCATTTCTTGTAGTTCCTTTCTCTTTGTAGGTCTAGTAGGTTTGACATAATGTGGTATTAGTTTCTGACATTTTTATTTCTATGAGTATAGCCTAAAATACTAAAATACTCCTATATGGGATCATGTTTTGAGGTTCCTCGGATTTGATTAGATCATGTGGGCATCATCATCCTGTTTATCTCGTGTATGGCTAATTTTTCACATGTTTGCAAACGAGTTCTTAAACTCGACAAGCCTAGCATAATTCGGACTTGAGTGCATGGCTTTAATCCTATCTTTGTTTATTAAGGCATGCCATATGAAAAATCATTTTTTGAAATTAATTATCAGGTGATTTGGGTCAAACCTACAATTCTCTGTCAACACTGGAGCATTATATGAAAACTGGAGGACAGACTGTCTTATTTGTTGGGGACCTCTCGTATGCTGATAGGTATCATGATAATGATGGGAACCGTTGGGATTCTTGGGGCCGTCTTGTTGAAAGGAGTGTTGCATATCAGCCATGGATTTGGAGTGCTGGAAATCATGAAATAGAGTACAAACCTCATCTGGTAATTCGTACAAACTGTAAATACTATGATTTTCACTGAAATATTGGCTCAATAACTAAATTTTCTTATTACATATTCTCATCAAGCATTGAGTTATGATAATTTAGTATTTCTATTGGTGCTACAGTTATGCTTGGTTCACTTTTCATTATTAATCAAGTTTTGCTAGCTTTATGTATTCTTGATGATACCATTTGCAGCTGAGAATTGAATTTGCCTATGTAAAACTAAAAATGAATTTGGTTTTATTTTTGGTGAATTAAATGACAAATAGGATGCTCAAGGAATGGATGTAGGCGAGCTTTTTTTTTATTAATATTATTTTAAAATTGTGTCACAATTTTTACCAGTTACCGCTAGTAGAATATTGAGAACAAACCTATGGTAGTTTTATTCCAACTATGTTATTAAAATGACGTGTTTCTATCTTTTAGATATCTTACTCAAGAACTTTGCCTCTTTTTATAAAGTTTAAGGTCTCTGTTTGGATTATAAAGTTTGAACCTAATTGCTTCAATTATAAGTTGGTCACCATTTGATCAGTGGCCTACCATACATGTGCTTTGTTTTCATTCCACGGCTTAGTAATACATAAATTCATGAGGCTTTCACTAAACGCTAATTTCAAGGTGTCATGAGTAGCTTTATGACTCTTATCCCAACTATTTAAGGCCCACTTTATCAAATCTTCTTCACCATTCAATTTTATCGAATGTTTTATTCAATGTTAATTTTAATTTTATGCAAGTATCTATTCTTATTCAATGTTAACTTTTAATTTTTTGCAAGTATTCATTTCCAACTTATGTGCTTGGAGTATCAAAGGGAAAAACTACTAATAGTAAAAATATGTGGTGGTGGAATCAAAATGTGCAAGAAAAAATAAAAAATTAGTATATTTATTTTAAAAATTGGTTTCGCTGTAAAAATTCTGATAATTGAGAAAGATATAAAGAGACCCGTAAGGAGTCTAAGAAAGTAATTTACAATGCAAAGATTTTAGCTTTTAATGATTTATATAATAGATTAATACTAAGGAGGGTGAAAGATATATGTATAAGTTAGCTAAACAAAGAGATAGGATTAGTAAAAAATTTTGTTCAAGTGAAGTGTATTAAGGATGAAGATGAAAAAGTGTTTTTATTAGAAGAAATTCAACAAATGTGGATGAGATATTTTGCCAAAATTTTCAGTGAAGATTATGAGAATGCGATTGATTTTAATGACCTTAGCACCGTAAATGAAAATAAAGATTTTTATTTTTATCATCATATTAGTAAAATCAAAGTTAAAGAGGTTTTAAAGAAAATGAAGTGTGGAAAAACTACTAGACTTGATAATATCCCAATAGAGGTGTGGAAATGCTTAGGAGATGAAGGAATTTCTTGGCTTATTGAACTTTTTAATATTCTTATGAAGACTAAAAATTTGTCAGATGAGTTTAGAATGAGTTTGTTGATTCCTATTTTTAAGAATAAATATGATGCACAAGATATTTTGAATTATAGAGGAATTAAGTTAATGTGTCATACTTTAAAACTATGGGAGAGAATTATGAAGTATAGGTTGCGGCGTGACACCAATGTTTCTCAAAATTTATTTGGATTCATGCCAGGTAGGTCTACTATGGAAGCTATACATTTATTGAGAGGTTTAATGGAGAAGTATAGAGAGAATAAGGAGGATCTACATATAATTTTTATTGATTAGAGAAAGCATATGATAAAGTTCCAAGAGAAGTGCTATGGAGAGTTCTAAATAAGAAATGGATTAATAATGCTTATATTCAAGTCATTAAGGATATGTATGCAGGAGCTATTACTTGTGTTTAAACACAAGGTGGTTTGACCAAGTATTTTTATATCAGTTGGATTAGATCAAGGATCAGCCTTAAGCCCATATCTTTTTGCGTTATTCATGGATGTTCTCAAGCAATTAGGTCATTATTTCTTTTTCTAATGGCCTTCATCACTTAGATTTCATTTATACAAATATAAGTTATAAAATAGATAAGCACTATCAAGCAATTAGGTCAGCTCTTCAACGAATGGGGAAAAAATTATCTAAGGGGTTTTATATGAACCTTGAAGGATATGATTTTTCCACATAATTGCTTCAGCCCCTAAATTGTAGACCGACATGTGCTATCACCCATGTGCCTATTGATAATACTATAGGGTGTGTTTCACATGATTAAGCTAGCTTAATTTTCAATTCCTAGTTTTTATCAAAGATTAAGTAATTCTTATGGGAGCCGTAAAACACAGTAGAATTTAATTAAAATAAAAACCGCATCAATAAGATCTTCTGCTTTGAGATAATGAATGCTAGTCGGCTATCTGATTGTTGGTATTGTTCGTTAGCTTCATTCCTCATCTTGCACATGAATAATTGGATCCTGCTCAGTGGTGTGCTGAGCAACATTTTTAATTGACTATGCTGGCACTTTTGAGATTCAAACCTTTCTGGCGGAGACTAGACTAATTTTTTATGGTTTGAGCCATTTATTGCTTCTAGTTGTGTAAGGCTTAGATTAACACACTATTAAAGTTGATTTTTGACAGTTATTGCGGATCTTCAGATTTGATCGATGATTATTTCCTTGATCATTGTAATACTCGCTAAACTTTTGTTGACCTGCATATGAAAATCCCGCATACATACCTGTAGACCGATGGATCCAGGATTTCTGCCAGAATCCCTGCCAAAATTCCGCCGAGGAACTGTAGATTCGGCGCCGTTCACGTCTGTCTCCGCAATTCCTGCAGGGATCCCGTCGAAGAGTACTCATTTTGCGTTGTTAAATAGGAGCCGAATGCTCTTCTTCTCGGCTGCTCGACACAACTCTCCTCTCCCGTTTGCTACCCACACGACCTCTTCCCTCATTTCCCGTCACTGTGCCGACGCATCTCCCGATCTCTTTGAACCAGAGAGAGAGAGAGAGAGAGAGAGAGAGAGAGAGAGAGAGAGAGAGAGAGAGAGAGAGCACCGACCTCTTGAAGCCCTAGACCCGGCCGAACTCCTCCTTGCCGTCCGACTCCCTACCCGACGCTTCCTCTTTGTTAGGATCGGAAGTTACAACATTTTGATCGGGAGTAACAACGGGAGCCCATTAGCTGAGAAGGTAACTTTCTCCCTCAAGCGTGCTTCTTCGGCCAAGCCCAGTAAATCTACCAAACTGTAGAGAGAGGGGAGGGAGTGATTTATTAGTTTTTTTATTATTATTATAATTATTTAATTAATTATATTTGCTATAATTAATTAGATTTAATTTTAATTAAATGGTTATAATTAATTTTAATTAATTATAATTAATTTAATTAGAATTAAATTTAAATAATAATTTTTAATTATTATTAATTATGATTAATTAATTATCATTTATTAAAGTTAATTATTATGAATTAATTATAATTAATTAAATTTAATTATAATTAATCATTTTTAATTAATTTTATTAAATATCATTAATTATTTTCTTAATTAATTATAAGTAAATTTAATTAATTAAGAATAATTATAATTAATTATAAGTGTCTCTCTCCCCCTCCCTTTCTTACTTCGATGTTTGTATCGGGCCGGAAAACCGCCCCAAGCACGCCTTTGGTGCGCGTGGTGGGATGGGACCCCGGTGCGACACCTACGACGAGGTAAGCGAGTGACCCCTCGATCCACATGCCAACACCGACAACTCTGCGAAGGTACGAATTCTTCTTAACTCAAAACTCTACTTCAATGTTCGTGGCGAACCGGAAAATCGCTCCAAGCACGCCTTTGGTGCGCGAGGTGGGATGGGACCCCGGTGCGGCACCTACGGCGAGGCGGGGTCACTCATAAGTACCTCCGAGCAGAGGGAAATTAAAATTTACTTTTCAAAAATGCTTTTTAAAACCCCATGCACGCCTTTGTTGCGCGTGGTGGGAGAAAAACAAAATACAACCGCTGCGTTGTTTCGCCAACACCAACCGTGCACGTCTTTGTTGACGTGACGGGTATGCGGCCTCTTGGTTTTTCCCCTAAACGGGGGAGACGCCGGGAGGCTGCCGAAATTTTGTCCAAAAAGGACAAGGACTTAGAATAAATATTGGACTTTATTTAGACATCAAATGAACTTAATTTGGGCATAACTTGAGACAAAATTAAGCTTAAAATCAAGCTTAATCAAATGAACATCAAAGAAATGACAGTGGAACTTGAACTCAATGCAAAGCACCTGTTTGAACTCAAAATTGAACACACATGGACAGCAGGGGACTTAGACTTGAATTTGCAACCAAGTTTGTGGACATTTGAACCACAAAGAACTCAATTTGAAGTTGGACTTGGATCGAACTTGCACAATGAATTTGACATGAAATAAGCAACATTAAAATGAACTTGAACTCAAGTGAACTTGAGCTTGACTTGAACTTGCAAGGTGGACAAGAACATGAGAACTTAAACCACAGGGAACTTGGACTCAAGCTAGGACTTGTGTAAGATTTGAGTCAGACTCAAGCTGAACTGAACTCGAACTGAAGTGGACAATGAACTTGGACTCTACAAGTACCACAGTGGACTTGATATTGAACATTCAAACTCAAATGACTTGAATCAATTTGTGGATAATAAGAGACTTGCAAACTCCACTTGCTTACAAATAGTGATGAATCATAAATAATCAAATTCCATGTCATGATATGTTGTTCTTAAAAGGAAATATATCATTTGTTTGCAAGCAATAATCAACAAGGAGATGTTGATGAACTAAATACAAAGGAATACATATGAAATTTGTTGTGAAAAGGAAGACTTGCAATGATTATAGAATCTACAAACATCATTCACTCACAAATGATGATGGAGACTCATGCAATCAAATGTACCAAAGCTTGCAAGCAATGAAATTGATAAGGGCAGGTAAGAAGATTGTAATAATCTTTTCTACGTTCACCTAGGAATACTAACGAAGAGATATAAATAGTGTAAGACAATACAACTTGTCCACGAATGAGTATAGAAGACATGTCTACAATCAAATACATGAAGAATGGTGAAAGAGACATCATGTCCGTAGCATATTCAAGTTATCTACCAATTGTTGTGATAAAGAAACTACAACATCTCCATGGTCAACAATTATCCAACATCAGTCAAATGCATCAGTCCTCTATAAGCAAGGATAAGATCTGCAATACATACAATCTCTCAACAAATACAGATGTATGTATAACATGCCACACAGGGGTAGATACAGAAAAATTTCAATAAATGCAGTATCCTGAAGTCAATTTCAATCTATGGAGTACATCTACCTGCCTACCTATAGCAGTGGCGGATATATTACATGAGATCAAATACCACAACGAAATGCATGAAGAATACGACAAGTGTAAGCTCCTAAGACCTAAAGTAGGAGATTAGTTAGTGCACTATCATCTACCTGTATAAATCATACAAATAGTGCACGACAGTCTACCTGTACGAAGCAACAAATAACTGAATATAGAAGTTGCTACAAGACGCCACCGGATCTGCAACATTCATACAAGCAGACAGAAGGCGTCCACAACTACAACGCCACGCCACCGGATCCGCAACTTCTATGCAAGTTGACAGAAGGCGTCTACAAATACTTTCAAAGTATCTCCGCACGTGCACAATAGTTTGTATACACATAGGTACACTAAAAAAGGGTATACAATCAACACCTGCATGGGCCCCTGCGAGCGTGTTATAAATACACACGTGACAGCTAGGGATGCTGCGCGGGCTGATAAGTGAATTCAAGTTTGAACCCGATCCTTCTATACGGATCAATAGGAGTCGACAGTGTTCGAACCTTCAAACAAATACACGGTTGTGGCGACCGATGTATTTGCTTTAATACATTCATATTAGACCTTCAAAAGTCTATAACAATATGAATTCACTAATAAGGGCATAAATCATATGAAATCTGATACTCTGTTGACCAGTAGACAGAGTCGACAAGGTTCAATCCAAAAAATGGAAATGCCCCCAAACACCCCGATGATGGCCGTGTTGAATGCAGATCTCAATCAGAGGGGTTCCCAAATATTTTCAAATGTCTCACAAATATCCAAAGTCCATTTCAAATATTCCAAAGCTACACTCAAATACTCACAAAAATCCAAAACTCCACAAAAATTCAAAATTTCAAAAAAAAATCTCAAATTCCAAAATATTTAAAATAAAAATCAATCCATTAATCACACAAAAGCAAAATTCATCCACCATTCGCAACAGTTTGCCGAGGTGGACAAATTCAAATATAACTTCAGCTCACACAGAGCCAAATGCCTAGTCAAAAATATCACTAGGATCCATTCTCAAAACAGTCTCCTGCTAGTAAGAACGTGGTACGTGTCCTCTAACCGGCAGTTTTGCCGCCAAATGGCACTGCAGATAAACGGATATGACCCGGGGCCCTCTGAACCGAGTGGTTTTGCCGCCAAATGGCACCACGAAATACCGATTATGGTCAGAGCCGTTATGTTCCTTATTGGCATCAAATCTTTGAGATATGAATCAATAGGATATGATTGATAGGGCACAAAGCCCTTTGTTAGCTAAGGTGGATTTAAATTTGTCCCCTTAGGCAAATACCCACCCCAGGTCTACAAGGTAACCTTGGCCGAAGCAACCCATGGCTGCCGTCAAGGATCCTTCTGCCAGGTTGGGTCGACCGCCTCCTCTGACTAAGTAAACCAGGGTCCACGATGGACCGGGACGACAGAACCATGGGATCTTGATCGGGCCCATCATCCATTTCCCCACCATCAGCTTTAAGTGCAAGATGGTGAAATTTCTATTTTAAAAATAGAATTTCCCAAATTCCTAAACTTCCAACATTTTCAAATACCAATGTTCATGCTGCTACTATATGTCAGATAACACGTATTTATACATATCTGATCGACGACTAGCCTTAATCGAAAGTTCTCTCTCGTGATCGGGAGAGGTAATTAACTATAGGGGCTTGCACCTATAGGAAACCATAGGAATCCAGAACTCAGATCATAAAGTCCTCACCAAATGAGGGCGAAATATCTGGGTTGTGTCTTATCTGCAAATCCATCTGCCTTCCAAATTTTACCTCAGAACTTAATCAGTTAAAACTCTCTCGCCGAATAAAAAGAAAAGCGGGCGGAGGCCGGGGCCGAATTTTCTGAGCCCACAACTTTCAGCCTTTTTTCACTGATTTCAAGGAAAAGCTGTCCATGGCCTAACTTATACGCATAATCTTCTTTTATTTGAAATGTAATGATAAAAATTTCTGTGATTTCGAGTATAAATATAATTGGCCACATCCTGTGCCACTCTTTTGTTGAAAATGGTTATCAGGGCTTGATTGTTCTCATGAAATGAGAACAATTTATTCTTTTATTCTTGTTTTGCCTGCACAACATTGTCATTAATGCAGATCAGCAATCCACCGGATCAAAAGTATGGTTTATTTATACCCTCCTGGTAGCAAGGTCGATGCATATTTCAAGCAAGGCTGAAATTCCATCACATGCCGTTGCTTTTACTTTTTAATAGAATTTGGAATGGTCCAATAAGAAAGACTATGCAAAACTGCAGCATTTTTTGAATTGTTTCTGTTAGATAGCTGTTTGGTTTTTTTTCTTAAACTTGTTTGTTGTCCATCTTAAAAAACAATCATCTTCCTATTTTAGGAATATTTGTTTTTTTTTAATTTATGGTTTTAAAATTCTTCTGAATTTTTTTTCCTTTTTTATGTTGTGTAGGATATTTTTTATGCATGTTTGCCTGCGCTTGTTTTATCAATGAGATGTTTTATTAAACTGAATTTTGAATAACTTTTCCTTGTTATGTGCAACTGCTTATTTTCAGGTATTTTTTATACCTAATTCCTTTTTATTCTAATATTTATATCACATAAAATGTGGACAGGGAGAATTTTCTACTTTTAGAGCTTATATTCATAGGTACGCAACCCCTCATGTAGCTTCCAAAAGCAACTCCCCCCTTTGGTATGCAGTGAGGCGAGCATCTGCTCATATAATTGTACTTTCAAGTTATTCTCCATTCGGTAATGTACTCACTTGTTTCTGTATAATCATTGTTGTAATTCTGTTTTTTTCTTAATAAGATTATGTGGAACCATGCACTTCCATAATTACGCCTATTATAGTGTGTTGAATTAGTGCTTGCAGTAGATTTCTTAAAGTGAGTCCGATTAAGAAGAAAAAAAATCTTGGTGTCGGTTCATGATCTTGTTGTTATGCTAACATATGTGTATTTATGCAAAATATTAACGGCATGCAAAAGTGATTTGAGAACACGGGACAGTCAAACTTTGAGTCTTCTGGCTGATCTGTGTTATTCTATTATTCTGTTACTATAACATGTTTCTGTGTATTGGAGTAAGGTTGTGGATCTTCATGGCAATGCCATATTCATCCCTATGTAGAGGGTCCCTAATGGGAGCAAAGTGACTGGGAAGTGTTGGTGATCATTTGTGCTTTATGGTGCATTTTCGAACTAGGGTATTGCTCTAATTGAGAGCTTATTAGGAGAATTTCTTTATTATTCTATATCCCTATTTCATTGTGACCTTTAAATTTCACTTGTGAATGTGCCGGAAGCCAAAAAGGCACTTTTATTGTCTTAATTAATATCACTAGAAATTATAGGTATGCAGCAGCCAAGAGAAAACTCAAAGAGTGAAATTAAATAATCCTTTTTTACTGCCAATTGAAGTTAGAATCAGCAAGTTTTATTATAATATTTAAATAAAAATTTAAGCAGATTGCAAATTCGAAAAATACTGATATTGAAATTAGCTCTAAGAGAAAATACAGGTAATTGAGTTGCTGCCTATCAAGCAACTGCAACTTATTATTAGAGCTATTAAACATGTGATAATGAGTAAGTTACTTACATCCAAATAATGCAAAAAACTGGTTCAAGTTAAGCCTATCTAGTTCATGCTAAATCAATATAGTTTAAGCTAAGTTAATTTGGTTTATTCAGCCTCAACCCAAAAATTGACTCGTCAGTCCACTAGAAAACTTTCTTTAAGCAGACGGGCATAATCTAAGAACTCATCCCAGTTGAGCCAGGATAAATTAACCAATCAGCTTTAGCAACTTCTAACTATGAAGTCATATATGGCGGCCACTCAAGGAACGACTTCTCAAGGCATGCTAATGACTTCTCAAGTGCTTAGCGGGTGAATTCATCAAGTCCTTTTGATCAGGCTACATAGCTGACACATCACTGAAAATTCGTCTTGATCGGCATGAATCTCGAGGTATATTTGAATTGAAAACTTTCAAAATTAAGTTCAGGACTATCCAAACTTCGATTCCAGCAAAGTTATAATCGGAGTTAATGTCTCTACAAGACAAACTCAACGACGCAAAAAATTATACAATTCGAGCCCGAGTAAGTCCAAATCAGGGCTTGAAACATAATTGGATAACTAAATGATCTTCAAATTTAGCATGCTTATAGTCGAATCGAGTGGCTTGACGAGACAAATCCAACAAGCCAAATATCACTTAATTCCAACATCATGAGGCACTGAAATGTTGAATGAACTATTTATGATCAAGAGAATCAATATAGCCCTTATGTTGGACTTTTCAAACTTAAGCTATATTTATGGGACATGCCACTTTCAAAAATCTATAAATAGGTCCCCACTCTCCACACGGAGAGAAAAAATATTGGAAATGCAATTTGAACTCTCTTTTGAGATTCAAGAGAGCTCTGATTGTTGCAACCCAGCCAGACTAGGATAGGTGCTATCGTACTGATTTGTGACAAGAAAATTTCAAAATCTAGTTTTGGAATTATTTTAGATTTTCTTTTCTGCTAAAATTCATTGAAATAAACTTCAGACTATTGAGTTACTAAAACATCAAAATACTGAAAGTAAGCTCATCCATAAAGTTTTTTTTTTCATTTCATCAAAATAAATATGATAGGAAATACTTGAAATCAAGTAATTCCTAGCCAAAACTGAAGCGGAACCAGGGAAAAACTGCTGTCTCCAGCAGTGGACAGCAGTTTTACACAGGAAAACAGTGAGGAAAAGCGAGAAAACTGAGATCCAATGCAAGCAAAGGCTAGTATTTTATTAGTAGACGAATAAAATTGCAAAGATACAATTTGTTCTTCGATTCGAGAGGAAGAACGTACTCTCCAAAGTCTCCGGCGAAGCCAAGAGCCCAAAACAAAACCTAGATCTCAAATAGAAAACTCAAATTCAAGATAAGATGCAAATTCCCCCCTAAACTCCTAATTATACAAAATTAATCATAAAGGACAATAATAAACTTCCTAAAACAGCCCTCACATTCAAAATTTCCCTCCTAAACCTCCCCCCAAGCGCCCACGTGGACCTCACGCTCCGCCCGCCCCCTGTTTTCTCCGCCTGGAGTAACAGTGGACCGGTCCGGGTTGGACCGGTCCAGCCGGCCCCTCCTGGGCCGGCGTAACATTACCGTCCTCCCAAAGAATCACCTTGTCCTCAAGGTGAAAATTAGGGAACTGCTGCTTCATCCTCCCATATGGCTCCCACGTAGCCTCGTAGTCAGGAAGATTCTTCCACTGGATCAATACTTCCTTAGTGTTATCTTCTTTCTGGCGAACACCCCTCAGCTCCAACAGTTCCATGATCACTTCTAACTCCTCCGTCAGTGTGGTCGGCAGCTCGGGAATAGTAATGTGGTCACCAATGGCCTTTCTCAACTGTGAGACGTGAAAAACCGGGTGTATAGTCGCTGATGGGGGTAATTTCAGTCGATAAGCTACTGCCCCAATCTTTTCCATCACTTCATAAGGACCAAAGTACCTTGGAGCCAGCTTTTCATTCCTCCTGTTGGCGACTGTCTTCTGCCTGTATGGACGAAGCTTCAAGAACACCTTATCTCCTGCCTCAAACTGGATATCTCTTCTATGCCCATCTGCTTGCTTCTTCATGATTTGCTGCGCCCTCAGCAATTGCCTCTTCAACTCTTCAAGCACTCTGTCCCTTTCCTCCAAGTACTCTTCTACTGACGAAACCGGGGTACTACTGCTCCCAAAGTGTACCAGGTGTGGGGGATCCCGCCCATACAACACCTTGAATGGAGTCATTTGTGAAGCCGAGTGAAATGACGTGTTGTACCAATACTCAGCCCAGGATAGCCACTTTGCCCATAGCCTTGGTGTCTCCGAAACAAAGCATCTTAGGTACGTCTCCAAGCTCCTGTTGACTACTTCCGTCTGTCCATCTGTCTGTGGGTGGTAGGCTGTGCTCCTCTTGAGCACTGTTCCCTGCAATCTGAATAACTCCCTCCAGAAATGGCTGAGGAATACCTTGTCCCTATCTGATACGATCGCTTCTGGTACTCCGTGCAGTCTGACCACTTCCCTGATGAAAGCTGACGCTACTGTCACTGCGGTGTAGGGATGTCTGAGTGGAATGAAGTGTGCATATTTGCTGAGCCGGTCCACCACTACCAGTATCACCGTGAATCCTTCTGACCTGGGTAATCCATCGATGAAATCCATGGACACTTCCTCCCAGACTTTGTTTGGAAGTGCCAATGGTTGTAGTAAACCTCCTGGGGTCATGGCCATGTATTTGTTTCTTTGGCAGACCTCACAACCCGCCACCATCTCCTCCACGTCTTTATGCATCCCCTTCCAATAAAGTTCTGTTGCCAGCCTCCTGTATGTCTTCTGAACTCCTGAGTGACCCCCAACTGAGCTGCCATGAAATTCCTGCAACAGGTGGGGAATGTGTATGGAAGTTCGTGGCATCACAAACCTCCCCTGGTACAATAGTCTTCCCCCTTCAATGCAGTAACCCGGGTGACTACTCCTATCTTTCTCCAGATCCTCCCTGATCTTCCTCAGTCCCTCGTCCAGCATACTTTCTTCTTTGATGGCCCCCCAATCTACTACCAATGGCGCTGACACAACCAACTCTTGAATCTCCCCAACGCATCTGGATAAAACATCGGCCGCCTTATTCTCCAAACCAGGCTTATAGTGGATCTCAAAATCATAGCCTAATAGTTTGGATAACCATCTCTGATGCTCTTCGGTCACCATCCTTTGCTCTAACAAATACTTCAAGCTCCTCTGATCAGTCCGTACAATAAAGTGTCTTCCCAAGAGATATGGCCGCCACTTTTGGATTGCCAAAACAATGGCCATCAGCTCTCTTTCATACACTGACTTCAATCTAGCTCTGGCTGAAAGCACTTGACTGAAGTACGCTACTGGCCTGTGATTCTGCATCAACACCGCCCCTAACCCATATCCTGAGGCATCTGTCTCTACTACGAAAGACTGTTCAAAGTTTGGAAGAGCTAGAACAGGGACAGTCGTCATGGCCTCCTTCAATCTCTCGAATGCCTGAGTGGCCGCCTCTCCCCAGCAAAAATTATCCTTCTTCAGCTGCTCAGTCAAAGGCCAAGCAATGGTACTGTATCCCTTCACGAACTTCCTGTAGTATCCAGTCAATCCTAGAAAACCCCTCAATTCCTTGAGGTTCCTAGGTAGCGGCCATTTCTGCATTGCTTCAATTTTAGTTTGATCCGCTGCTACTCCTTCTTGTGATACCACATGTCCCAAGTATTCCACACTTGCCTGAGCAAAACTGCACTTCTTCAAGTTGGCTTTCAACTGGTGCTCCTGTAGCACTTCCAATACCACTCTCAAATGCTCCCAGTGTTCCTCCACAGTCTTGCTGTACACTAGGATGTCATCGAAAAAGACTTGGACAAATTTCCTAAGGTGCTGCTTGAATACCCGATTCATCAGGGACTGAAATGTTGCAGGAGCGTTAGTCAATCCAAAGGGCATTACAAGAAATTCATAATGCCCTTCATGAGTCCTGAACGCTGTCTTTGGAACATCAGTCTCCTTCATCCTGATCTGGTGGTAGCCAGATTTTAGATCTAGCTTAGAAAACATCACTGCACCATGGAGCTCGTCCAATAGTTCATCAATCACAGGAATTGGGAACTTGTCTGGTACAGTGCCTTTATTCAGAGCCCTGTAATCCACACAAAATCTCCAACTCCCGTCCTTCTTCTTAACTAGGATGACTGGACTGGAAAAAGGGCTGTTGCTGGGTCTGATAATCTCTGCCTCCAGCATTTCCCGGATCAGCTTTTCAATCTCATCTTTCTGAATCTGTGGATAGCGGTAAGGACGGACGCTGATCGGAGTCTCACCTTCCTTCAGAGTAATAGCATGCTCCAACTCTCTCTGAGGAGGTAACACCTGGGGCGGTTGAAAGACTTCGCTGAACTGGTGTATGAGTGGCTGTACTGCAGCGGGAACATTGCCTTCCTTCTCCAATCTGACTCCTTCCAGGCGGTGTAACTCTACCAAGAAGCCTCCTCCTTCCTCATGAATGGTTCTGATGAGGGATTTGAGAGAAACCCCTGCTTTGGTCAGCCCGGGATCACCCTGAATCGTTCTCTTCCTGCCACCAACCACCAGCTCCATCTTTAGTGTTCCCCAATTGATTTTGGTCTCTCCCAGTGTCTGCAGCCATTTCATCCCAAGGATGACATCCGTACTCCCAATTCCAAGGGAAGGAAGTCTTCCTTTACCAGGATCCCTTGAATCTTCAATACCACTCCTCGGCAGACACCTCGACCCATCTCCACCTTTCCGGTGCCCATCATTACCCCGTAACCTCCGGTATCCACTAGCTCCATTCCCATCACATCAACAATCTGGGTGGAAATGAAATTGTGTGTCGCTCCACTGTCTATCAACACCACAACCTCACGACCAGAGATCTCTCCTTTCACCTTCATAGTGTGACTCGAAGTGAGTCCCACTACTGAGTTCAGAGAGACTTCTGCTACATCCAGATGCAACTTCTCCTCCTCCTCCTCTTCGGGGTCATTTCCTCCTCTCTCTTCGTCTTCCTCATCTTCACAAACGAGGAGAACCTGAAGAGATCGGTCCTTGCATCTATGCCCGGCATGTACTTCTCATCACATCTGAAGCACAACCCTTTTGCTCTTTTGTCCTGCATTTCTTTGTCGGTCAATCTTTTGAACTGCCCCCCATTTCCTCCTCCACCGGATTTCTCCTTGGGCACCTCCCTCTGGTTCCCTGGGGCTACCCCTTTTGAGGGTAACACAGCAGTAGTCATTTTGTATGATCCTCCTGAGTAGTTGCCTCTAGCACTTCTTTCTGATCTCTTCTGATCTTCCACCAGTTGAGCAAGCTCCATGGCTTTGCCCAAGTTCCTTGGCTCCAGCACTCTGACAGCTGTTCTTATCTCCGGTTTGAGCCCCTTCATAAAATTCCCTTCCAAGGCCGATTCAGAGATGTGATCTAGACGGCTAGCCAAGTACTCGAATCTGTCCCGGTAGTCGGCCACGGTCCCCTCCTGAGTCAGAGCAAAGAACTGTTCATAGAAGTCTCCTCCCCCATCGGCTCGGAAACGTTCTAATAAACAATCCTTGAACTCTCTCCAGTTCCTGATAGGCTCTCTCCTGTCTCGCCATTGATACCATGCCAACGCCTTCCCTTCCAGACACAATCCTGCCGCCGTCAGCTTCTCATCATCTGTCAACCCGTTGACAGCAAAGTAACGCTCCACCTTGTAGATCCAGCCATGACCATCTTCCCCCTCAAAGATGGGCATCTTCAACTTCCTCACCTTCGGATCCCTTCCGTTACCCCGGAACTCTCCATAACCTCCCATTCCTCGAAGAGGAGGTGCTCCCCAAGTGTCCCGGTCCTCCCTCCGTCGTTGGTATCCGAGTCCTTCGTCATAATCCCCTCTTCCCCTTTCAAAATCAGCACCTCGACGCTGATAGTCTTCTCTTCTCTCGCAAAAATCTGCACTTCCCTCATATTCTCCCATTCTGCCTTCAAAATCCCCGCCTTGACGCTGGAAATCAGCACCTCGACGCTGAAATTCAGCACCTCGACGCTGAAAATCAGCACCTCGACGGTCATTTCCCATGCTCATCTCCTCTCTAGAAAGTGGCTCTAGAGGTGGCATGTCATCGTCTCCTTCAAGGATCTCCACATCTTGATTCCTCCTCCCCCTACGCTGGTTCGGATTTCCTCCTACACCCTGGTCTCCGGTATTCTCTCTTGCTTCTGACATTGTCGGATTTGTCTTCATCTCCAACAATTTCTTCATCATCTCTTCTATAGCCATAAACTTTCCCTCCAACCTTTCGTTGTTGGTAGTGATCTGGTTCTGAAAGTCTAAGAATCTCTCCTCCAGATCGGTTTTCAATTGACCGACTTCTCCTTCCAAAACGTCCACCTTTTTTCCGGCCATTTTTCTTCTATCGGATCCACAAAAATCCTCTTCCGGAAGCGAAGATCTTGCTGAAATTTCGGGATTTCAGCCGCCGGTGGTCCCGAATCGATGCTCTGATACCAATTTGATAGGAAATACTTGAAATCAAGTAATTCCTAGCCAAAACTGAAGCGGAACCAGGGAAAAACTGCTGTCTCCAGCAGTGGACAGCAGTTTTACACAGGAAAACAGTGAGGAAAAGCGAGAAAACTGAGATCCAATGCAAGCAAAGGCTAGTATTTTATTAGTAGACGAATAAAATTGCAAAGATACAATTTGTTCTTCGATTCGAGAGGAAGAACGTACTCTCCAAAGTCTCCGGCGAAGCCAAGAGCCCAAAACAAAACCTAGATCTCAAATAGAAAACTCAAATTCAAGATAAGATGCAAATTCCCCCCTAAACTCCTAATTATACAAAATTAATCATAAAGGACAATAATAAACTTCCTAAAACAGCCCTCACATTCAAAATTTCCCTCCTAAACCTCCCCCCAAGCGCCCACGTGGACCTCACGCTCCGCCCGCCCCCTGTTTTCTCCGCCTGGAGTAACAGTGGACCGGTCCGGGTTGGACCGGTCCAGCCGGCCCCTCCTGGGCCGGCGTAACATTACCGTCCTCCCAAAGAATCACCTTGTCCTCAAGGTGAAAATTAGGGAACTGCTGCTTCATCCTCCCATATGGCTCCCACGTAGCCTCGTAGTCAGGAAGATTCTTCCACTGGATCAATACTTCCTTAGTGTTATCTTCTTTCTGGCGAACACCCCTCAGCTCCAACAGTTCCATGATCACTTCTAACTCCTCCGTCAGTGTGGTCGGCAGCTCGGGAATAGTAATGTGGTCACCAATGGCCTTTCTCAACTGTGAGACGTGAAAAACCGGGTGTATAGTCGCTGATGGGGGTAATTTCAGTCGATAAGCTACTGCCCCAATCTTTTCCATCACTTCATAAGGACCAAAGTACCTTGGAGCCAGCTTTTCATTCCTCCTGTTGGCGACTGTCTTCTGCCTGTATGGACGAAGCTTCAAGAACACCTTATCTCCTGCCTCAAACTGGATATCTCTTCTATGCCCATCTGCTTGCTTCTTCATGATTTGCTGCGCCCTCAGCAATTGCCTCTTCAACTCTTCAAGCACTCTGTCCCTTTCCTCCAAGTACTCTTCTACTGACGAAACCGGGGTACTACTGCTCCCAAAGTGTACCAGGTGTGGGGGATCCCGCCCATACAACACCTTGAATGGAGTCATTTGTGAAGCCGAGTGAAATGACGTGTTGTACCAATACTCAGCCCAGGATAGCCACTTTGCCCATAGCCTTGGTGTCTCCGAAACAAAGCATCTTAGGTACGTCTCCAAGCTCCTGTTGACTACTTCCGTCTGTCCATCTGTCTGTGGGTGGTAGGCTGTGCTCCTCTTGAGCACTGTTCCCTGCAATCTGAATAACTCCCTCCAGAAATGGCTGAGGAATACCTTGTCCCTATCTGATACGATCGCTTCTGGTACTCCGTGCAGTCTGACCACTTCCCTGATGAAAGCTGACGCTACTGTCACTGCGGTGTAGGGATGTCTGAGTGGAATGAAGTGTGCATATTTGCTGAGCCGGTCCACCACTACCAGTATCACCGTGAATCCTTCTGACCTGGGTAATCCATCGATGAAATCCATGGACACTTCCTCCCAGACTTTGTTTGGAAGTGCCAATGGTTGTAGTAAACCTCCTGGGGTCATGGCCATGTATTTGTTTCTTTGGCAGACCTCACAACCCGCCACCATCTCCTCCACGTCTTTATGCATCCCCTTCCAATAAAGTTCTGTTGCCAGCCTCCTGTATGTCTTCTGAACTCCTGAGTGACCCCCAACTGAGCTGCCATGAAATTCCTGCAACAGGTGGGGAATGTGTATGGAAGTTCGTGGCATCACAAACCTCCCCTGGTACAATAGTCTTCCCCTTCAATGCAGTAACCCGGTGACTACTCCTATCTTTCTCCAGATCCTCCCTGATCTTCCTCAGTCCCTCGTCCAGCATACTTTCTTCTTTGATGGCCCCCCAATCTACTACCAATGGCGCTGACACAACCAACTCTTGAATCTCCCCAACGCATCTGGATAAAGCATCGGCCGCCTTATTCTCCAAACCAGGCTTATAGTGGATCTCAAAATCATAGCCTAATAGTTTGGATAACCATCTCTGATGCTCTTCGGTCACCATCCTTTGCTCTAACAAATACTTCAAGCTCCTCTGATCAGTCCGTACAATAAAGTGTCTTCCCAAGAGATATGGCCGCCACTTTTGGATTGCCAAAACAATGGCCATCAGCTCTCTTTCATACACTGACTTCAATCTACCTCTGGCTATAACAGCTCAGCAAGCCACACGAACCAATCTAAATTTTTAAATATTTAAAAACAGTTAAATATAGTTTAAATAAATCACTAAACTAAGCAATGTAATAAATGCATAACAATTATTATCTGATTTAAATAACAATACAGAACAAATAAATAAATTGAAATTCATATCACAAAGTAGTTCATATCACATTTCTCGGACTCAGACAAAATCTCAAAGGATTCTAGTCCCTTATGACTCTCCTTTTTATTTGTGCTTATAACATCAGAATATATCACAGATCCCTGTCTCATACAGAATCTCAAAGGATTCTGACCCCTTATAACTCTTAAAAATTCCCTGACACAGATATAATCTCAAAGTGTAGCTCCCAACATATATAATATACTCACATATGCACATATATAATCACATTATAACCATTAAAGAGTAATTACGTATGTATCAAGATTTTACAGTATTGTATAACGATATACAAAAGAAAATCCAACTAGCAAAAAATGCACATTTTCAAAAAATTATCAAATTACTGGGGATTGTGTAAAACAATATTTTAAGACTTTTATTGTACTACACTATTTTTTAACATCTATATAATTTTCTATTCAATAAAAACCACGCAAATTTCAAAATCACAAGTGTAAAATTTTCAGAAATTATTCAAAATATGCATAATCGTAATCTCTACAACATACAAAAAGTTACTCGGTGAAAATTTTATTTGTGCAAAGTTATCTCATTTTTCGCTAACGGATAATCGAAATATTCATTAAACCTTGTACATTTTTTAAAATTGAGATGGACATAATGTGCCTTACCTCGAGATGAACAAGTTTCCCAACTGAGCCGACGGAAGAAAATGGCCTATAATTGCCGAAAATTGGACTTTGGTTTTCTCTCTCCTATCTTTTCCTCTCTTATTTCCTAAAATGCTCTCTGTTAGCCGTGAGCTGCTTAGGACATTTATAAAACCTTATAATGCTCTAAGATATTTTCTATAGTTTATTACTAAATAATATATAATAATTAATTTCAATAGAAAATTCATAGAAATTATTTTAAGGATTCCAAAAATTACAAAAAATATTCATAAATTAACTTATTTTATTTAGAATATTTTAGTGAAATCGGTTTGCAAAACGGACACCTGACGGTTCCAAAACCCCCACTTGTACTGACAGGTGCCGATTTCTTAAGAAATTTTGAAAGTGCCAAAAAATTATGAAAATTTTAGGGAAGCTAAAACATAACACTATAAATGTTCCGGTGAAGACGATTTGTGATTTGAACTTATTATGACTCCAGAAATAAATATTGACTGTTCTAGGTTAAAAATTTTTAATAGAAAATTTAGGAGTTTCACACTGACACTGAGGATTTTAGAGCACCTTCTGAGCACCATCGTCAGGCCAATGCCCCACCATCGCCATCAAGCCTTTGTCGGCCAATCACTACAGTTCTTGACCTTCATCATTAGGCTTCGGTTCTCCATCCACCGTCACCGACTACGGTCCTTTAACTTCTGTCATCCACTGACTATAGCCTTTGGATGCCCTTCGCCCAGCTACGGTCCTCTGACCATCGTCTCCTGACTACGATCCTTTTGACCACTGTCACCTGTCGGCTACAATCCTCAGACTCCATAGTCCGTCGACTATGGTCCTTGAACAAACGTCATTCGATTATGATCCTCCAACCATCATTTCCTGACCATATTTTTTCTGACCCCCATTACCTGTTGACTACAGTCCTTCCAACTCTCATCGCTCGAGTATGATCCTTCCAACCTCTATCACCCATCGACCACGCTCCTCAAACCAATATTGTCTAATTACGATTATTCTGACCTTCATTACACGACTCCCCCCCCTGTGTCACACCCCAGTTTGGCTTACTCTCTAACAAACAAACTAGAGTATAACAGAGAAGAAAATAAATCTAATTAGGCTCTCTTAACATGTCAACCTATCAACTCCGAACATCATAATGGAAGCATATAATGTACTTTACTGAACATCAACAGAATTAAAACAAATACAGAGCTCTACTCACACTTTTGAAATTTACTTACATACCAAAAGATCTATACAGCTATCCTTCAGATCTCCTCTAAGATCCCTTTGTACATCAAAACATATATACACCAAAAAGGAATGGTCACCTCTTTCTCGCCTAGCGCCCTACGGGCTCCTTTCCCTTACCTGCAGTATAACCACTACAAATGAGCTATGGCTCAATGAAATACACAAGCAATGTATAAAAATAATAATAGCATTTTAACCATTTAGAAAGACATACCATTTATGACCAAATAATAATATGGTTAGAGCACCTTTCACATGGATCACCAAAAAATATAACAGTACACTTTCATTTTTGCTAATTGTTCAACACCCTTATTAAATTATCATATGATGGCTATAAGCTTTTGCACCCTTTCAGCTTTCCAATTCAAGGTTGGGTATAGATTCCCAACTTTTAGAATTAAAGCTGTTCTCTCAATTCAGAGTTGGGTCCAATTCCCAATTTCTAGACTTGAGAGTATAGGCTTACCTCGTTAGGTCTTTCGCCTTTACTTGTGCGGGCTTATCCCCCAACATATGCCTTAAATCACCTTTCTAATAGTAATCATTTTTTTTTCATGACATATGCTAGTATACAGAATACTTTACGAATAATCATAGTCATGAATAAGCTGAAATAAACTGAAGAAAAATTGAAATAAATGCTATCAACCATAATAGATATGAATTGCAATCAAAGAAAACAATTATTAATTTCTATAGCATTGTAAGGTATCTCACCTCCCTTGAAATTCGTTCTTCTTGATCTTGTTTCCTCCTCCTTTTATACACTACCTCAATTGAATTCTTCATTCGACCAAATTCTTTTCCTAGACTTTTTGCAATTCCCCTGCTGAATACATAAATTATTAACATCTGAATTCAGCCATCAAATTGATGATTTCAGTTATATAAATTAATCCTTAATCCAACAATTTAAATCTGATTTTTTTTTATTATATAAAACCATCCACAATTTATTTGAACCCCTAAATCATTTCTTTTTCTTTTTACTCTTCTTTCTCCTCTTTCCTTCTAAAATTCAGTAATCCCTAACAACTAACTTCAATACTATTTATCGGATAACACAAATGCTTGTAAAACATATGCTTGTACAAAGAGTTTTCTGATTTCAGATAACACATATGCTTGACTTTTAAATCACTTTATCAAATCAATAATTATACATGCTCCTAAATATTTACCTTAGAAAGCATAAACACGCAGCAACCTATTTCTCCTCTGCATTCCCTCCCAACAGCTCCGCTGAATCCTTTCTCCTGCTCACCCCTTCAAAGAACGGTGGGTAGGAAATAAATACTGAGCCTTGTATAATCCCTAACATCCACTACTCTGTTATTACTTAAACAAATAAATAAATAAACTCTCTCAGCCGTACACACCATACATTATAATATAGATATTCTTAATTCCACTAACTCTTGCATTCCACTAAGCTTTAATGCTAACCGTTGGATGGACTAAGGAAAAGATCAGCCAATGCATGTTAACCTAAGTGGAAATCCTGGAATTTGGAGTCTGAATTGCATTAATTCTTCATATACATAATAAGTGGATTTGACTCAACTGTTTAAATCATAATAAGTTAATTATAAACAGTTAAATACATTAGCTGTACCATTAGTACAATTTACTAAATTAGATAATTAGATTACTACTCTATGAATACTTCCATACGTCAAACTAGTTGATTTTTTTTTTTTAAAGTAGAATTTAATAAAAATCAATATACATTTAGAGAAAGTATATACTTACATTTATTTCGAATATTCGGGTATTATACCCCCCCCCCCCCATATTGACCACCATTATGCGACTACAGTCCTTCTGACCTTCATTGACCATGGTCCTCTAACTCAGTCGTCAGACCACAATCCTTCCGACCTCCGTCACTTACTGATTATGGTCCTTTGATTTTTGTCGCCGGTCTACTACAATCCTCGTGCCATCGTAGTCTGATTATAGTCCTCTAGCCATCGTCGCCCGACTATGGCCCTCCGATCATTGTTGTCTTAATAATGGTCCTTTCGACCTTCGTTGCCCACTGACTACGATCCTCAGACCATCATAGCTCGACTATGGTCCTTCAGACCTTCATCGCTTGCTGATTACAGCCCTTTAACCTGGGTCGTCCGTAAACTATAGTCATCCGACTTATAAAATTTTAATTATTATTTATTATCACCAGGCTACTCTAATGCCTACTGGCTTCATTACTTATCATCACTGATAAATGATAATTCCAACCCACGCCATCACTTACAATTCGATGCATGCCGTCAACATTAACTCTATGTGTCTTCGAAAGGATGCTCCTCGTGGGATTCAGAATATAAAGATACGATCACATTATCCCATAGGAAAAAATGTTCGTAAGCTTTTACGCTCTACGCAAACAGGCTGATGGGAGAGCAACTGGAATCATGTATATAATTATCCATGAAGAATAACGATTTTCACATACACATCTTGATGAGTAATAATATGAATAACTCGATAATCATGAGATTTCACTCATTCGATACATTAGCTTAAATGAGATTTATTTGATGTGGGTGTTGGTTTCCCACGGGCATAACCAGTGATTAATTACATCATAGGCCTCAACTTAGAAAAACTCTCAATTAATGATGCTATATTTAGGGGTGTCAAAATGGGTCAACGTGTCGGGTTTGGATCCAATCCGAATTGACTTTGGTCCAAACAGGTTGACCCTAACATGACCCGATTTTGAAAACGGGACAGGAATTCAAATCGGACCCATCCTGCAGAGTTGTCGGGTTGACCCAACGCGACTTGCCAACCTCGAGTCAACCCGAATTTCAGTAGCCACATTTGCCGATCTGCGTTCAGGGGCTATTTGAGGCAACATAAATAATGTCGGAGGAGGCAAAGAACCTTGGACTCGTTCAAAACTCTGATCCGACAGGAACAACATCGGAGGAGGGGGTAAACTGGTGAAGAAGCTTGGACCCGTTCAGAACTCTGATCAGACAGAAACGGCGTCGGAGGACGAGGCGAGATGGTGAAGAGTCTACGACCTGTTCAGATCCGACTGGGACAATGTCAAAGGAAGAGGCGAAGAAGCTTGGACCCGTTCAGAAGTTCGATCTGACAGGAACAACGTCGGAGGACGGGTGGAGATGGCAAATAAGTTTGGTCCCGTTTAGAACTTCGATCTGACAAGAACAACGTCAGAGGACGGGAGGTGGCGAAGAAGCTTGGGCTCGTTTAGAACAACATCGGAGGAGGGAACAAAGCATGGACCCGTACATTGCTCCTGGATTGATTTTGGGTCAACCGGATTGGTTTCGGGTTTCTGGGTCAACCCGGCCGACCCTGATTTATAAACGAGTCGGAAAATGAAACCCGAACCCTTCATCAGGCAAACGGGTTTACCGGAACCCGAAATTTTTTGGGTTGGGTTTGGGTCGAGTCGGGTCAAATATTGATGCCCTTATCTATATTATTGTCTTCTTATTACGGTGCACATAGAGGGTTTCTAGGTTCTATTCAGAAGAGAATAAGCTCTTATATTTATCTTTAGTGATGATTAGGTGTTTTACAAATGTATGAAGATTTAATTAAAAATTTGAGTTTAAAAGATTAAGGATGGATTATTATTTTTAGGAGAAAATATAGATTTAGAATTTATTAGGAATAATAGAAGACACTGAGAGGTGTACAATGTTGGCTTATGATTGTCTGGAGTGAGCTATCAGCTAATTTCCTAAGCATAATCAACACCTTATGAATGTAAAAAAGGATGGCTCTATCCTGCATAGTCAATGATTTTACTTCAGAGATTTAAATCAGAGCTATAAAAAATATGTAAATGAATCTATCTAACATCATGTTTGCATGAAGCGAATACATAGAAAAAAAATATCTTATTCATTCATTTAGCAACATAAATACAACTCGGAGTTTGCAAGAGAGTTTGGTGGCAAGCTCCACTACAATAATCATGGTTTTCTACTTCTATGAAATATAGGTTTACATGTACTTGCTTATCATCTTTTGGCTCTGGATATTCTATAGGATTTCAAAAGAGAATACCCTCTTGAGAGGGGATTATCTTTTGGAGCCCTATATGTATTTATATAAGCAAGTATTTTTAAACCTTTACAACTCTTTGAAATTGAAATATATAAATATACACTGCGCACTTTACAATTTACATACAATCCTAGATACATTCTACCTTGAATCTTTATTTTTATAAACATCCTAGATACATTCAACTTTGTCATTTTTACTTGAGTAATAATGATATGATATCCTGGATTCTACCCTGGGCGTGCGAAGTATGGCGAGAGCGACGTCATTCGTGGTCGGACGTTCCTACATGTACGCGGTCTTTTTTTTTTGGTTCGGTATTGAAGTCAACTATATGTAATAAAAAAGAATAAGTCCCAAAGCCAATGATGAATTGAGGTAAAATGTATGATTTGATCCTTCAACAGACACAATAGTGCAACGTGCAGACAAGTGTATCGACCTACGAAATATAAGTGACAAGACCGTGCAAGTGACCAATGTCAAAAAGAAGGTCAACAAATTCTTACTCCCAACTTCGTTTATGTTGGATTTTGTCAAATGACTATTCTAATTTCAACCACATACTATGTTCTTTGTATTGTATTAACGTCTTCTCTCAAGGAAGGGCGTCCTTTATAATCAATGACAAATACTAGTATAATAATTTCAATTTGACTAAATACTGTGGTTTTTCTCTTTCATGGGTTTTTCACGTAAAAAAAAAATTGGATTCTTATTGATTCATACATTCCTTTCTTATTTGTGTATGCTGAACATTCGTGCAAAACTAATACTTTAAGCTCTATATCTCTCTACTGGCACGAATGTATGGGCACACAACAGTTTGGTGTCGTTTGTGGAACGATTCTTAACTGGAGGACAACCTTTGTTATGTCTCAAAAGGTCTTTCATGTCAACGCTTTAATCATGGTTGTAGCAAGGCAAACCCTTTACCGTGAATCATTTTATCAATTCTGAAAGAAGTATTTCAAGTTTGATGGCAACCGCACAAGAATTGACATCGTCTTATGCAACTTCTCTCAACAATCAAATTGCACCAATTTCGTGGGAAACAGATAAGGACTGAAGGACAACCTTGGTTGCAACCTCAACAGGATATTGATTCGAAATCTCAAGCATAAAAAGTTCTTCTAATGTGCATCCAAGATAATCGTGCTTTCATAAATCTTCTACCAAACATGATAAACTGGATGCAACATGGAGGTTGGGTGACGTAGCGGGCAAAAGGAAGACTGGATTTGCATTTTTTTTTAATGTGTGGCATGGGGTGCTACACAGGATCACAAGCTAAAGCATTCAAGAAGCCATGTACATTGATGGTTTGCAAGCGGAGAGGACTGTGAGGCCGACGTATATGTGGAAATTGTGGGATTAGGGCTTGTGTAATTTGTGGTGCACATGTGACATGTGATATTTAAGGAACACTCAATTAGGTATAAATAATTGCTTTCATTTGATCACCAGTCAATAATAATTCAATTACACATTATGGATTCCTATTTGTAGAAATAGGGATACAAGGATGATGCCAAACATTAAATGCAATGCTAATCTTATCTAATCCTAACAAACATTTAAGCTTAAAAATTATTATTATCCAGGATAACATAACAACTTAACAAAGTAATTCTAATTTGAAAATTATGATAAATTCGGCCATAATTAAACATGGGCCAAAAAAGGCTTGAAAGTGGCCCAATTCCAATTTGTTATGATATATTTTCACTTATTATGACTGCTCTCTGATCACTTAGAATTTTGTGGACTGATTTGATATGTATAAAGCTGCAGCACCATTTTTACGGTTATACACGTCTATGATAAATCCTTTTAGTTCTGGAAAAAAACCTGCCATTTGTTAGAACTTTAGTAACAAAACTTTACTTCTTTTTGTTGATTGAACTTTTCCTTGTCCATGTAAGTACTGAAATCAAGATATGTAAATTTTAACCAGTAAAATACACTCCTCAATGGTTATGGTTACGGGAGGAACTTAAGCAAGTGGACAGAGAGAAAACTCCATGGCTGATTGTTCTTATGCATGCCCCAATATACAACAGCAATGGTGTACATTACATGGAGGGTGAAAGCATGCGAGCTGCTTTTGAGAGATGGCTTGTTCACTACAAAGTTGATATGGTCTTCGCAGGCCACGTTCATGCTTATGAAAGATCGGTAGGCTTTGGTCCAATGCATTATTATTTTCCGCCTTAGTGCTGTTTAATTTATCCAATATATTCACAAGTAGACCATCAAATCTAAATATCTAAATGTGATCTTATGTTTTTCAATATTCATGACCGTTGAGCATATTTATGATGCTAGCACCATCTTTTTTGATGGGTTACCAAAACATTTGAAGACAGGAAAAAATGGAAAATGATGGAACTTCTTGTAAGTTAATCAAAATTATCGATTGGTACAATATCAATGAAAGAAATTTGAAGAATCTTTGTTTGCATAAATATTTATATTTTAAATAGCGTTTGCACTTCAACAAAATACTGATGGACCTTGATGTATGTGGGATGATACACAACCTCAGGGTTGAGGTATAAATTACAGCTAGTCTAGGCCGGGATTGATTTATCTGAGGTTTTGTGAAGGACAAAATGTGAATTTTTGTCCATAAATTTGCATTGTTAACAAATTCTTAAAATAATATTTATATTATAAGAATTTTCAGCTAGAACTTACATGGTACATGAGATGATAATAATGAGCTACTATAAGGGTTTTGGACCAAAAATATTTATGTATAACTTTATTTTTCTTATAATATTTTTTATCATCTTTGCTCTCAAGGAATCATGAGCTGCTGGACATGTCTTTGGACAAGAATACACTGCAAATGGAAACAAGTACATTCCACTATTTCTCCTAAGACTTGTCGTTAATAAGTAGTTAATCAAAGAAAATTTGGCTTGAAACATTGAAGCCTTATTTGCTTCTCATTTTAAGAAATGTAGTTGGAAAGTAGTAGAAATAACTTTTGTGTATTAGATTTGAATGAGAATTTAACTCTTAACTCGATACAATGGAGAAAAATGATTTATGTTGTCAACCCCATGTAGTGGGATAAAGGTTTGATAATGTTGTTGTTGTATTTGCTTCTCATGAAATGACATGGGATTAAACAAATATTTGAATTCTGTTGAATGCATGCATGCACACACACACGAACGCTAGTGAAAAATTGGAGGGTGACTTACAATAAATTTTCAAAATTACAAAACAATAGAAAAAATACAAAGAAAATCTTCAATTCGTATAGAAGTATTGAAGCACCACTAAATTGATATCCGGTTATTAAATTGGACAAAAATAACCAAGAATCTGTATTGTCCAATTCAAAGTCAAACCCAACAAAATTTGATTTTAGTTAAAATTACTACACAATGAATTCATTTTTATTTAATCTTGCTACCAAATGAATCCTTAAAGAGCAAGTAGGAGCATCCATTATTTATGGACGATGGTCCCAAACATATAGCGTCAAATTTACTAAATGTTGAGCTATAAAATGCCGACTTAATTAGCAGTGAACTACATAGTTCGTTAAGATACTAAAAAATCTGTCAATGATGTGGTTATAATATAAACTTTCATTTTAGTACGTTTCATCGTAGTGATAAAAGTAATAATATGTGGGCTCGTATTAGCTTATCTAGCAAATATCTCAAGCTGATCATAGGATGGCTATCTGAAAATGGCGAAGAAAGTTTTTCTTGTCATTTATGTCATTTTGTTAGATAAATCAAATAACACACTATGATCCAGGGATTAGCTTTATTTGTTTGGCATGACTACTTATCAATCCATATCATGTTGGCTTTAATTTACTATCTCATTATAGGCTGTTTCTTTGCAGTATCGAGTTTCTAATATCAACTACAACATTACATCTGGAAACCGCTAT
Organism: Dendrobium nobile; assembly: GCA_022539455.1. Classification (NCBI taxonomy): domain Eukaryota; kingdom Viridiplantae; phylum Streptophyta; class Magnoliopsida; order Asparagales; family Orchidaceae; genus Dendrobium; species Dendrobium nobile. Next base: position 70,721,211 of record CM039736.1, read on the forward strand.
CCTGTGCCGGACAAGTCAGCTCCTGTGTACATAACTGTTGGCGATGGGGGAAACCAAGAAGGGCTTGCTTCGAGGTGTCTCAAATACAATAGCTTAGACTTCATTTGGGACGGCTTTTTTACTGCTTAAAGCAGCTTTCGAGTATAAAAATTAAAATTTTTGTACTATAAAGCTGTTTTAAGAAGGGATAAGAGAGTAGCCCCAAGCAAAGACTTAGTATGATTATAAATTCCCATTTATTATTTTCTTCAAGAGTATTGATTTCTTAGATTTTCCAATTTGATAGGTTTCTTGAGCCACAACCAGAATATTCAGCTTTTAGGGAGGCCAGCTATGGTCATTCAGTTTTGAAGTTGAAGAACAGGACTCATGCATTCTACAACTGGATTCGAAATGATGATGGCAAATCTGTGCCTACAGATCATGTTGTCTTTCACAACCAGTATTGGTAAGCATACCATTGTTAGTATATGCATATCAACACTGCAATTCTACCCTTATTAAAATCCACATTCGATGTCAGCTCCTCTTCTGGCTAATTTATTTTTGATATCTTATTAATTTTCTATGTTGAACTTCGGCATACATGTGCTGCGTTGGTTTCCTTACGGATGCCTTAAACTTAATGCATTCAATTTTTTTGTTCCAGCAAGACAACTGTAATCAGCTTCTCCCACTTGTATCTTGGTTTTGGTAATTAATAGCATCTATAAGATTTTTCAGGTTCCTGTTAGGAATGATTTCAAAAACTTGATTGATGATTTAACTGCTTCCAGTGTTAGTTGGGATGGCTGGACTAGGTCAACCTCAATAAATAAGAAGTTTAGTCAATGCGGGATTAAGGATGTTAGGATTGTTGTCCTTTTCAATCCCCATCACCGTCAACCCTGATCTGTTTCTCTTCTCTATCATATATTGAGATAGACAAAAAAATTTTGTGAGATAGATTTTCTCTCTTTGATTTATTAACCAAAACCCCAAGCATCTCGATCTCCATAAACAGTGTACCCACTACACTTTTGCTTATATATATATTTCAATGTCATGGCATCAAATGTAAGATCAAGACTTCATTATCTTTAAAATCATTAGAAAATAGTGGTATGCACCAACGTTTAAAATTGCGCAATAAAAGGCGCGCCTTGAGGCGCGCCTCAGCGCATTTTCGACCAATTAAGCCTCAAAGCCTACGCAATAAGTTTCGTTTATGAGGCTTACGCCTCAAGTTTACTGAGGCGCGCCATAAGGCGCGCCTCGCCTCATATATTTAAGGCGTCGCCTTTTTAAAATTTAACCTAATTTATTTTTTTTCAGTTCGGACCCCCAGTTGCCGACGTGGCGCGCCTAGTGAAATGTCGACGTGGCATCAACATTTAAACCCTTGTAAAGGTCGAATGGCGGAGTCGACGTTTCGATTTTCAAGTTACAGTAAACTTTCGAACTTTCAAGCATTCACCCGGAGGAATTTCAAGCATTCTTCACTCAGTTTCTTCTAAGATGGCGTCACCCACAAAGAAAAAGGTAACTTAATGCTATGTTTTCTGTTTCGTATTGCGTATTTTGTGGTTATGCTATGCGTTCGCGTTGAAGGGTCTGAAGATCTTTCGATTTTATGCTTATTCTATGCGTATGCATGGCTTCTCGAAACTTTTTAAATATTTGATACTGTGATGCCATCGTGTTATCTCTGTATTCAGGTTTATATGATAAATTTATGTTGAGATTTGAAACATAAAACCTAACCAAATTTTAACCATCGAGTAAATATGCGTAGGCTGTGCGTACTCAATGCGTCGTTTGTGCATACACAATGCGTACACGTTGCTTACTTAGTGCTTACACTATGCGTACTTTATGCGTGCGTATAATTTGCTGTATGTTTCGTGCAATGTGCGTGTGATGTGCGTAATATATGCGTATTATATGCGTACACTGTGCGTGACCGTTGCTTATATTATGCGTATGTTGTGCTTGTTTTGTGCGTATCTCATTTACTTATTTTTAATCTGTCATTTTTTACAATTTTCAGACATATGTTCGTCCAATTACCTATAGATGCTATGTTTCTTCGTTTCGAACAGTCTGTGATAACTTTGCTCGGCAAATTACTCCTGAAGTCAAGGACAGATTGAAACATTTAAAGATGATACAGTTTTTGGAATTTCCTGGGTTTGAGCAAAATGTCCCTCTTATTTATGAGCTGATCTCAAGGTGGGACATTTCAAAACAATGCTTTGTTATAAAAGGTCAACCCATTCCTTTCACTGCTGATGAAGTGGCCCTTCTCACTGGTCTGCCAAATAAAGGAGAAGAAATATCCTGGCATTCCTTAGCACATACTTCAGTTACATCAACGGAAATAAGGAATGACATGATGGAGTTGAACAAGCAAACCCCCCCGGAGACTATGTTAAGAACGTTTATCATGTATTTATTTTCAAATTTACTTTTTCAACTTAACAACTTCAAAACCCCTCGGTTGATCCAAAGAATAGCAAATAGTCCAGATGTTTTTTTGTCAATAAACTGGGCTAGTTCAATTAGGGAGTTTTTAGTTGGAGAGTTTAATAAGGCAGCCTCCAAGATTTCAAATAAGAAGCCAGCAGGTTACATCAACGGTTTTGTACCTCTGCTAATTGTGAGTGCTAAGTGCTAACTGCTAAATTCATTCAAAATTTTAATGGCTCAATATGAGCGCTAAAATTTTCTTTCATCTTATGCAGATTTGGTTCCTGGAGCATACTACTATTCATGCTCCTATGCATTCTGACAGAAGGCCCCGTTTTCTTCGATGGGCTGATGATATTGTATATACTACAGAGGTGATCACTAATTTATTTGCTAATATAAGAAAAAGTCAGATTTGTAATGTCCTACAGGCAGTCAACCAGGAAGAAATGGATATGGTTAATGTCGATAAATATCCACCAGACTGCCCTACATCCCCTCAGCAAGACCCCCACCAATCTCCCCAATCTCCCCATCATACCCCTCAATCTCCCCATCATACCCCACCTCCTCAGCAAGACCCCCACCAATCTTCTCAGCAACCACATTTAAGTTTTTCTGCTGAAGCACTTCAGTCTATACAAGAAACAATCATGAAATCCTGCCAAGAAACATGCACAAAACTTTTTAGAGAATTTGAAGACAGGCTGAGCACAAAGTTTGAAGATCTTACTGAGAGAGTTGGAGTTATTGAGGTCAAGCTCAATAATTACATTGATCAGAGCAAAGTAGTTCCTCAGAAAAGATCTATTAGCTACTCTTCATCTTCCAATAAGAGACAGAGATCAGATATCCAACCCCACAGCCCCAATGAACCAAATGAGCCAATCCCAGCAAAAGATCCAATCCCACCAAAAGATCCAATCCCAACAAATGAGCCAGTCCCAGCAGAAATGCAACTTGTTCCATATACAAAACCAAATGAACCAATACCAGTAGATAACATTCAAATAAAAACTGTAACTTATGTTCATGCAACTGAAATAGAAAATTACAGAGGACTTATGTGTTTGACTTCTGAGAAGAGAAATTTTGTGTTAGAATGTTTGAAAAAGTACTCTAAAAGGTAAAAAATTGCAAAATTTATTTTTGTTTGAAGATCTATATGCGTATGATATGCGTGTTGTATGCGTATGATATGCGTGGGTTGTGCTTATTATATGCGTGTGGTATGCGTATGATATGCGTGTGTTATGAGTATGATATGCGTGGGTTATGCTTATGAAATGCGTATTTATATTTTTTTTTTTTTTTTTTGCAGGGACGATAGTATCTTGTTTGTTATTAACAATCTTATTTCCAGATCTGAGATTGATGACTTATTAAGCGACAGTTGTTTAGGCAATGAACATGTAGATATTTTTGCCTATCTCTTAAATGAGAAGTGTAACCTTATGCCAGACAAGTACCATAAATTTCTATACATCTCTCCAATCTATTGGGTTAGTAACTTAATATTCAATTTATCAGTTTAACTATTGGATTAGTAACTTTGTATCCATTCTTAGTTCTTACATTTACTCACTTGCACTTGCAGGATAACAAAGGAAGGGACAAATTGTCCAAATTGCAAATCGACCACATAACCGAGCTTTCTGTTTCTTCAAACAACATTTTATTACAACCAATCATTGATCAGAATCACATTACCCTTCTGGTTGGTTTGCTGAAAGAACATAAGTGGAAATTTTATGACTCATTGGTCCACCGCGTCAAAGAGCATAGGCTTGTTGTTCCAAAACTCGTAAGTGTTAGTCTGTCAGATACTTAGGTCATTAGATGAACATAAACTCTTCAATTTTTAAAAAATTTATAGAACTAATCCTTGCTCTACGTATATTTCAGGTTAAAGGCCTATATTCTGACACGAAAGGAGCTTTTGATAGTGATATCAGAAAATGGAAGCTTTCTACCATTAAAGGAATACCAAAACAGCAGAACTCTTTTGATTGTGGAATGTATGTCTGTAAATATATGGAAAGAATAATTCTTGAAGGCAACACTGATTGGACTGATAGTACAGATTGGCAACAAGACATGCCAAAGTATAGGGCAGAGTTTGCATATGAAGTATTTTGTAAAACGTTGTCAAAATAACAGTTTTTCATTGTGTATAAATGCTTCTGTGTATAAATGTTTTTCATTTTGATTCTGTGTATAAATGCTTGTGTATAAATGTTTTTCATTCTGATTCTGTGTATAAATGCTTGTGTGTATAAATGTTTTTCATTCTGATTCTGTGTATAAATGTTTTTCATTCTGATTCTGTGTATAAATGCTTATTTAAACATAATACGCACAACGAACGCATATAATAAGCATAATGAACTCGCAACATACGCATTACGAACGCATTAGAGTACGCATAACGCACGCATGATACACGCAGAGATAAACAGTAAATTTTATTTTGCTCAACATTCATTGTTCTTCTATATAATGCAGGACCACTTGAATATATCTTTCAATTCTGTGTATAAATGTTATTTACATTGGTTTGAGTAAAAAATTACATATTAAACATAGAACGCACAACGAACGCATAACATACGCATAATGAACTCGCAAAATACGCATTACGAACGCATATAGTACGCATAACGCACGCATGATACACGCACACATAAGCAGTAAATTTTATTTATAAAATTCTATTAAATATTTTAATTAATATATATCTTTGTTTGTAAATTACTTACATTAAAATGATGAAGAAATAAGGAATATATGATGTTTATGGCTCTTGTTAGATTTGTATGATTTCATTTTCTAATCTTGAACATGATACTTGAACAAGTACAAATGGTTTATGGCTCTTGTTGGATTGTATTTAGGGAAGAGGAATAAGGAATATTATGTTTGGAATGGAAGTTTGTGTTTGGCAATTTCGTTCAAAGATTAGTGTTTGAATTTCTTATTTGTTTTAAAGCAAAAAAAAATAATTTTATAAATGATTTTGAAATGTTTTTACATAGTACGCACAACGAACGCATACACTACGCATAACATACGCTTAAAACACGCACAACAAACGCATAAATTACGCATTTAGCACGCATAAAACACGCACACATTCTATTAATATATTTTTGATTACTTACATTTAGTATGGAGTATGGACTGAGGGGCCGTGACATGAATAATAATTTTCGTTAGCTGTGGACTGACGGGTGGCAGATATGGTTGGGAGGATAATAGGGTAGGTTGAGCCTTTATTTACAATTTATTACTTACTATTGCTCAACATTAAATTTTTCACTATATAATGCGGGAACGTTTGCCTTATGGCAAAGTGTCAAAGCAAGCTTCTCTTGTAAAAAATCTTACCTTCTGTTGTCCAATATAAATAATCTTTGACAACCAAGCCTTCCATTCATTACTGCGATATTTATCTTCCTCCCATGAAATTGATACCAATAACTTGTAAACTTAAACCTCTCTAACCTGACCAGGTTTCTGTTAACAAGTTATTGGCATCAGGAACATGGGAGGAGGATAAGTATCGCAGTGATGGAGGGCTTGGTTGTCAAGGTGATTTATATTGGACAAGACATCAATCATAATTCCTGTAGGAAAGTTGATGTTGTTGTCTTGTTGAAGATGTACATTAGGGTCTCTTGTAAAATTGTATTTGTTATAAATGTTTTTTTAATTTGTTCTGATATTTTTTATATTGTACATAGTCATTAAATGTTCTTTTTTTTTTATTTAAAGATGTACATTAAATGTTTTTTTTTCTCTTTGACTTTATCTTTCATTAAAAATACGCAATGTTGACGCAGAGACCACGCACAAAAAACGTATGGTGAACGCATAGTTTACCAATATATAACGCATAAGATACGCATAATGTACGCACAATAAAATAATTAACACTCCCAGTACTCAAACAATACCTAGAAAATCATGTTTTATTAACTATTAATACAAAATTATACATTAAATTACATCTGCTCCAAAACACGCAATGTGCACGTAGAGTGTACACACAAAATACGAATAAAAATGCATAGAGTACGCAGTGTTCTGCTTTATCGACGGCTCGACATTATATAATACTGAACACATCCAGCACGCATATTAAACCCTAAACTTATTTGGCTTGGAGGTTTCTTCTACTGCGAGACTGCGAGTTGGGTTGCTGTCTTCTCCGTCTGACCAGCGTACGCTTCTGTCCGAGCCTCCGAGGCTGCTGTCTCCTCCGACCTGCATCAGGTCATATAAAAGATTAGTAAGAACTCGTTTGCTTCCTAAAATTTCTCTCATTCAGGATGGTCAAAAATAAGGATAAGGTTGCATCAGGTCATAGAAAAGATCCAGCATGGAAATATAGCACTCAGGTAGATGTAGGAGGTGATAAAACATATGTCTATCTGAAATGCAATTACTGTGATAAAGTTGTGAAAGGTGGTGTGACTAGGATGAAGGAACACCTTTCAGGCTCTCACAAGAATGTTGCTCCATGCTCCAAAGTTCCTGATGCTGTAAGGGAAGAGATAAAGTCATACATGAATAAGTCTACCACATCAAAACATCTTGCACAGAAGCAATTTGAGGATAGAGTTGATGCTGGATCTTACTACGGGAGTGAGCGCAGCGTCAGAGATTCATCTTCTTCTATGAAGCCCATTTCATCTAGGGGTGCTAGAGGGCCTATGGATCATTATATGGTTGACACATCAGAGGATAGGCCTTCTACTACACAGAAGATGGCCCCAGAAAATGCAAGAGAGGCGCGGAGAAGAGTGTGTAAGGATATAGGCAGATTCTTCTACGAAAATGCAATTCCATTTAATGTTGCAACATCACCTGCTTATTACAACATGATTCGTTCAGTTGGAGCATTTGGGAGAGGGTTTAAACCTCCAACTATGTATGATTTAAGAACATGGATTTTGAAGGAGGAGTTGGAAAGCACTGATAAAAGCATTGAAGAAATTAAGAAGACTTGGGCCCAAACAGGAGTAACAATTATGTCAGATGGGTGGTCTGATATCAAACATAGAAGTCTGATCAACATCCTCATTAATAATCCTTATGGTACTGTGTTTTTAAGGTCAATTGAAGCATCTGACCAGGTCAAAGATGCTGAGTTCATATTTAGATTATTAGATAGCATTGTTGATGAGGTTGGAGAACATTTGGTTGTACAAATTGTGACAGATAATGCAAGTTCTTATAAGGCTGCAGGTAATAAACTTATGGAGAAGAGGAAACATTTGTATTGGACTCCATGTGCTGCACATTGCATAGATCTGATTCTTGAGAAGCTTGGGGATCTACCTCAACATAAAAATGCACTCACTAAAGCCAAAAAAATAACCAAGTTTATTTACAACCACTCTTGGATTCTAGCTCTTATGAGAAAGTTTTCGAAGAAAGAAATTCTAAGGCCAGCCGCAACAAGATTTGCCACCGCATACTTGACCTTAGAGAGCATGCTGGATGCCAGACAACCTTTAGAGGCTATGTTCACATCTACACAGTGGTTGAGTTGTGCTTGGGCGAAGAAGGCTGAGGGAAAAGAGATTAGAAAGATTGTTTTAAATGACAGATTTTGGCAAAGTGTCTTATATGCCATTACAACCACTAGACCTTTGGTTCATGTTTTAAGGATGGTGGATGCTGAGAAGAAGCCTGCAATGGGTTTCATCTACAATGCTATGGATGAAGCCAAAGAGATGATTGCCTCCAACTTAGGAGGCAGTGAGGGAAGCTTTAGGGAAATTTGGAATATTATTGATGATAGGTGGGAACTACAGCTTCACCGACACTTGCATGCCGCTGGCTATTACCTAAACCCTCAGTATCAATATGCAGAGAACAAGTCTACAAACCCTGAAATAAAGTTGGGATTATATCATTGCATGGATCGTCTAATAAGTGATGCAACTGAAAGATCAAATGCTGACTTGCAATTGGTACCTTTTAGGAACAAAGAAGGTTTTTTTGGATTACAACAAGCAAAAGATACAATTGTCAAACGATCTCCAGTTGAGTGGTGGATTCAATTTGGTGATGGGACTCCAGAGTTACAACGTTTTGCTGTGAAAGTTTTGAGCTTGACATGCTCTTCATCTGGCTGTGAAAGGAATTGGAGTACCTACAACCAAGTGCATACAAAGAGGAGAAATCGCTTGTCGACATTGAGGATGAACTCACTGGTGTACATTATGTATAATAGGAGACTCAGAGATAGAAATTTGAAGAAAAAAGGATTAATGGATGATGAAGATCCTTTGCTTTGCGATGATGTGGCATCTGATGATGAGTGGTTTGTAGATGATGAAGTTGAAGTGATGCCGTCTGAATTACTAGATGAAGATTTAAATGTTGATTTCTTTGATGGTCTTAAAGCATCCACATCCACCACAACTCAAGAACAAATCAAAAAAGGTATATAAATAATATAGTTTTCTTTTCTTAAACTTTTATTAATGTATTACACTATTATTCATTATGATATTGTTCAAAAATATTTACTATTTAGGGAAGAGGAAGATAACTAATAATGAGGAAGAAGAAGCTGATTGGGAGATTTTGGACTCTATAGGAGAGGGGGAAGAGGAGAGAGCAGCTCATCATAATGATGATTCAAATGAAGACCCCCTTAGTGATGACTGATGAGTGATGATAATGCTAATGACTAGTGAGTTCCTAACTTCTTATGTGATATGTTAATGTCATTGCTATTTATCTTGTGCATTTTTATGTTTTATATATTATTTACTCATTAGTATATACAAAATTTATTATTTTATGTTTACGCAATTTTTTGATTTTGAGGCTTACGCCTCAAATCGCCTTGAGGCTTACGCCTCGCCTCACGAACGAAAAACGCCTCAATACCCGAATACGCAATTTTAAACCTTGGTATGCACAAATTTAGGAGCTTTATCATTTGATGATTAATCTCATGTATCAAAATCTTCTTAATACTCACGTAGAAAATTGCTATTTCAAGATTTTTAAATGGCTTTGAATTAAATACATTGATGGTTGATGATATCTTGTACTTATTAGACAATTTTAATTAGTGAACTATATGGGTAAAATTAGATTAAAGAGGACTTCAATACTAGGAAGGAGCCAATAATTATTCTTAGTGGAGGCACAAATCAACAAATTTTAGAAATTTCTTGAACCTTTTTCATATGAACTTAGAATTAACATTGACAAGTGACAATATATTATAAACAGTGTGTCTATAATGATCTCTATACCAAATAGCAACCCGCTTACAAATTTTGATATTTAAGGATTTTACAAGAACTTCAAAAATGATGAAAACTATTCAGTAAATCATAAACTGTTTGATTATTGTGGCTTATTTAAGATTTTTTTTTTTTCTGGCCTCACTATCTATTGTGGCTTATTCAGTTTGATCTATAAACTGTTAATCTGTTTAATGATCATAAACACAAATGCAGGGCAAGCAACACAAGAAGGAGATTGAAGAAAAAACAACCAAATCGTCAGATCAACCTCATTGCAACATATTAAGCCAAAGTTATTGTGTAGTTGCAAACTGGTGCAAAGATTACTAAATAAGGAAGATCAGGTGTCTTATGTTTTATTTTTTGTACTATTTTAAAAATATTTCTACCCTGATGTTCACTTACCTTAGAAGAAATAAAACATCCATTTATTTCACCAGTCGTATACGTAGTTCTAGCATCTAGCAAGTGTTGAGATAATAATGTTTATATTTTTCTAATGAGACAGGTTATTATATCATTACAGAAAATTAAATTTCTATTCCTTACCTCTAATCAAATCTGTTTGGTCATAAATTTTTTGTGTTGCTGTGCACTGCACGTATATACAAGGCCATTATTCATATTTGCTGCGTTCTGATGATTAAAATGAGAATAAAAACATAAACGTACTTCTATCTCTTCTTGGTGCTTGAAGATTTCCTATTAATTTAATTGAAAGAATTTATAAATGAACATCAAGCCTTTGTCCCACTACATGGGATCGACTACATAAATCCTTTTTCATCAGTGTCATATTAAAAGTCAAATTCTAATTTAAATATAATAAATAAACATCATTTCTAATATTTTCTAATCAAATTCTTTTAAATCTATCTCTATCTTTCTTAACATAAGTTAAATTTAATAACTCAACTTTCTAATTGGGTCATTGGAAGGTCTCTGTTTAATGTAACCAAACTATCTAAGATGACTCTCTCTAATCTTATCTTTCAATGGAGCTATTCCAACCTTTTCATGTATATGCTCATTTTATATCTCGTCTCTATGAGTAAAGCCATTCATCCACCTGAACATCCTCATCACTACAACACTTAACTTAATATTATACTTCTCTTTTAATGGCCAACATTCAGCACCATAAGAGTGAATTATGATTCACTCTTAGACTTCATTTGGGATGGCTTTCTTACCCTTAGACTTCATTTGGGATGGCTTTCTTACCGCTTAAAATATAAAAAAATTAAAATTATTTTATTAAAAAATTGTTTTAAAAAATAATTAAAAAATTATCCCAAATGAAGCCTTATTGATACAATTTTCAATAATGATTTTGGCCAATAACTAAGTGAAAAAAACTGCCAAAATTCATAAAATAGTAAAAAATTTTAAGTTTACACGGCAGGAGTGGATTCAACGTTCTAATTCTCAAATAATTGAAATAGACTAGTTATAAGACTGATGATGATTATCTACATTCCACACAGTTATCTAAAAATTGAAGTTCTTTCACTTAATCCCCAACAATTTCTCATTCCCATTTTATTCCGGGATTTACAATAACACGATGATGAAACAATATCGATATTATGTTACAATCAGTGTAGATCTGCTGTCCAAATCTTTATGGATCACGATATATTGGCTGTGGTGTCCACTTGAGATGCACATTGAGCCTTCCAGACTTGGCCTCTTCCAGTTGAATACTCTCTTGGTATTCCCCTTCCATCAAAGCCCTTGTTAGGGTCATAATGCACCTCCCAATGAAATCCTAATAATGGCCAAATGATGTTAGTCAGAAATTTTTGATTTGCAACTTCAATAGTATTCAAAATTCTTATTTCCTTAACACAGAATTATGATAAGTGAATAAATTTCAAGGAACTTGGAAAACTAGAAAATGGCAGCCTGAAGAAATAACATTCTCAATACAAAACTAACATGATTTCTTGTACTTGAATCTAGAGGCACTCAATTGATCACAAATAATTTCAATCATTTAATATCAATCAATAACTAAATATTAATGGATTCCTATTTGTAGGAATATGGTTACAAGACTGCAGGAGGCACACAACCAAAAGTGATGAGCAATTTCAAGAGGAAAAAGACATTTATTTACTCGAAAAATATGCAGCGGGACGTAAAGTACATATGAGCGCGCAAGGTTTATGGCACCTCCAAATCTATAAATAAGAAGTTGGAATTGTACACGCCGTTGCGCGTACCAAGCCTTATATTGATCAACTCTATGTGGTCATTGACAATTTTTTTTTTAAATGACTACTCTAATCTATTGAAGGCAAGGAGACCAGCTAAAAACCTTCAATCGCCTTTAACAGAGCTATGCACTTCCTAATGAAGGCACCATTTAAAGTTTGTTTGGTATACCACAAAGCCATCTTTAATCTTAAAATCTCTATCTTTCTCAGTACTGAAGGTAGGGTTGAAGTTGATAAAGAAAAAGCTTGGCACTTCTAGAGAGCATCTGCAAAGTTCAGAGGTGGATAAGCAACAAAAAAATCCAAAAAATTACAAAGAAAGGCATGGTTATCATCGTCCCAAGACCAACTTCCAAATAGGTTTTCTTGTGTTGTCACATTTGAACAAAGATAACCTTAAAGGAGAAGTTAAAGCCTCCATACATGGAAATGTGTTCAATTGTAAATGTGGAAACTTTATAGCCCTTTGAGCCTTCCATGCTTGATAGCTAATCATCAGAAGTCCTACCTACTATGGATGATCTAAATAATTGAGCTCGTGGCTCTTAGAATTTCAGAATTGCATGGAGAACGGAAATGTATATGCAGAGCAATGAATAAGCAACATAAGGGTGCTCCTGCCTACTAGTTGCATCTCAATGTACCCCTCTATTTGGTCCACTGGATCTACAAATCATTAGAAATCAAATCTTTTGGTGGCTCAGATCACTGGGAATCAAATTTTCTGATGGTTTCCCGTTAGTTTTATCTTAAAGGGGTCATCTCCTTTTGTTTATTCTCATCATTGCAAATATAATTTTATTCAATCAAATCCAGACTAGGAGATTCCTCATGTTTTATATATATATATATATAAAGAATGTTCGATTATCAACAATAAATAAGATAAATAGATTATGGCTTCATTTGGGATGGCTTTCTTTCTGCTTCTTAAAGCAGCTTTTTAGTACAAAATTTTAATTTTTATACTAGAAAGTTGCTTTAGGAAGCAGAAAGAAGGCCGTTCCAAACGAAGCCTATATGTTGCATGTATTTTAATTTCTAATATTATTATAATTTTAGAACTAAAAATTCAATAAAAGAATAAAACAGAAAAGAAGCAATGTTGATTACATCAAAATGAGAAGGCGCCAATGGTAACTATAGTTTGCTAAATTCTTCATCGAGAATATTATGTTATAGCTTTACAGATCATAAATAGAAACTTTAAAAAAAAAAGGAAAAAAAAAACTTATAAATGGAAACTTTTTGCGGTTATGAAAACACACCTTTCCAAAAGTATCGTGGTCATATACCTCCAAAATAAGCATATCATGCAGCCCATCTTCCACTACGAAGTCAAAAGTCTGGTTCCAGGTTGGATTCAAGCTATTATTCACGACCTGCAGATAGTCACTGCTACGTAAATTGACAAACAAAACGTCAAAAAAAGAAAAAAATTCCTGAGACTAGAATAAGTTACCCGGGTTTTGTTTTTATTGTCTGTTTTCTTCATAGTCAAAACAACAAAAGGATCTGCCTTTCCCAATACATCCATGGCAGGCAAGTCTTCTGCAGATATAACTGTCACAGATAGCACTCCTCTTACAATTACATCCTTTTTTTTGTAACTTGATGTATCAACAACCTCACTTCCATTCGCGCCACTTTTGAGAGCCTTCTCCAAGGAGGTCATAGAGAATTTTTGAGTAGCAAAAGGATTCATCATTTCATTCTCCATTCCATAAGGACAATACAAAAGCTCTAGGTGCACCTATGGTATGATGGTACAAGAATATCAGATTTCAGGATAAGCAAAGATGACAGTATTAAAAAGATAGCTTGGAAACATAAACAAAGAATTACCCATGGCACATGCAAGTGCACACAGCCTGTGTGATGCAGGACTTGGGCAGTGGATATTAAATTTATGGTTAGAAAAATATTAGAAATGATCTTTCTTTATTAGATGAGAATTTGATTTTTAACAGAACACAATGGCGAAAAAGGATTTATGTAGCCGACCCCACGTAGTGGGACAAAGGCTTGATGTTGTTGTTGTTGTTGAGCTTTGGGTTAGGAACTAACTGCATTTGTTAAGCAATGAAGATCATTGGATGCTTTCATTTGCTACCTTTGAGTATGAAGTTCTGGAGTTGCAGTGATTTCCTCTCATGCCCGTGTTTGCATGGGTTTCAATTTATTTTATATGGAGCTATGGTTTATGTGGACATGCGATTTGGAAATTGTGAAATTATGGCTTCTTTTGCAGCAACTGAATGCGTGCTACGCGTCGGTTTATGAATTATAACATCTAGGAAGGTTTGGCTGATGAATTTAACATTTGAAATTAAAATCTGAATGGATTAATATTTTTGGGATTATTTAAACTTGGATTAAGCTGGTTTTTGTGACAATCTTTACTAGCCTAGGTTATAAAAGTCCATATATAGTTGTTCAGAAGCACGAAATTGGAAACTTTCATTTGAATAAAATTTCTCTTTGTAGTTTCAACTTTATAGGTGCAAGTTGGATTCATGATTTCTTCAAATGCTTCTAAGAAAAGGTATCTTGTAGTGATGTGATGTTAGAATTTCTTTTTTTTTTATATGGGGAAATGTATCCTATAAGCCTCGAGGCATTTTGATGCACATACCTCAAATTAAATCATTAAATTAATTAAAAACATGAGATAAAGCAATCGTAAATCATAAACTTCTGAAAATAATCTTACATTTATTCCTCCTATTCTATTACCATCATAAACTTTTATGTTTCGAAAGGAAAACAAATCAAAAAGGAAAAACACAATTTGTAATTCAGAAACTAACCTGACCCCTATCTTTCCTATCTCTTTGAATTTCTAAATCTTTTAAAAGCTTCAGCCAAACATCTTTCACTTTACCAGGTTGAAGGTCCTTTAGCTTGACTATCACACCACCTATATATTCAGATGCCTGGACCCCTTCATCGTCATAAATCTTCACCGTTAACTGCTGAGTAGTTGGATCTTCAACGACAAATTCAAAATGTTCATTCCAAATAGGATTTAAATCATTGTTCTGCAGGTAAGCAAAAAAACAATATAAACAAATTGATGGGGAAAAGGATATTAACTTGGTACTACCTTAAAAAGCATCATACTTACAATTGTTTTGCTCCTCTTAATTCTGTCACGTAAAGGGCGTATGTACAATTTGGCAAATGGATCAGATTTCCCTATGAGATCTTTGTTTGTCAAATTTTTTGCTTGCACAAGCTTTACTTCCAATGTTCCAACTGGTTTCAATTCTAGATCACTTCACAAAAAGGCAACCATTGTGCAAATGAATAAAATGGAAAAAATAGCCATAACATTCAACAAAACAAAATAGAAATGTACCGTCCATATACCTGTAGTCTCCAGGTATTACTGGATATATTTTCCTTACAGGCCAAGTTATTGAATCTTCAATAGAATCACGTATAGTATCCTAAAAATGAACAAACGAAAACATGTAAGGATCACAATTTGCTAATGAAAACAGCGCAGTTAATATGTCAAAGAATCCTTAAACCTCAATGGCATCAGATACTCCAGGGATAGATGTTAATTCACCTCCAATCTTCAAAGTGTAATCCAGCCTTTTCTGTAGAAAAAATACAACTTTGAAAGTGGCTGTTGTATCCAAGTAACAATGCATAAAAATGTAGATCTCATGTACCAAAGTGCAACACCTTCTCCCTCAAAGAATACGACACCGCTCCAAAGCAGGGTAAAACATCCACCAAAGGCTTAAATATCAAGCGAAACACCCCAGTAAATGCAACGTTTTTCACCTGAATGAGAGAATTCAAAATGTTTGTTGGTATCAATAATATAGAAAACAGAATTTGTCCAAAAATCAGTAGTTGC
Source organism: Dendrobium nobile (assembly GCA_022539455.1). Taxonomy (NCBI): domain Eukaryota; kingdom Viridiplantae; phylum Streptophyta; class Magnoliopsida; order Asparagales; family Orchidaceae; genus Dendrobium; species Dendrobium nobile. The sequence continues at coordinate 70,737,032 of CM039736.1, forward strand.
GAAGCAGAAGTATGTTGCAGGAGCCTCAGCATGTTTAAGATCCAATAAAATGACATTTTGCAATCTCAAGTTTTACAAAAAGATTCTACTAAATACAATAATTATTCAAGGCCTGGACAGCAATCCAACAAATAAAGTAAAGAAAAGGGTGGGGCAATGAGTGAATCAGGAGAATGGATACTGGGAAAATGGTGTAGGTCAAAATCAAACGAAATCAAACTCTACACTTTAAGTTGGAAGCAAAGATGATGGACAGGATGATTTGATTGGGCGGGAATTAAGAAGTTTTCTAATCAAGAGCTATTTAGGAATGTTCTTAATCAAAGGAGAATTGTTTAGGAATATTTTAATTACAATTGGTAGTGAATTATTTAGTGAAAGAGATTTAATTATTATAAAAGTTTCAGATAAAAGTACAAATTTTGTTTTCTATCCTGAAATAGTAAATTTCACAAATAGGTTCAAAAAATTATCGCATTTATTATCAGTTAAATAAATTTTATATTAGCGATTAATGTTGAGTTTATTCTTTGCAATTAATTAAAAATGTTAAACTAAAGTTATGTTAATTATTATACTAATTATATCATGAATAGTCGATCAGGGGTTAGTAAATTAAGCCCACTAATTTAGTATTTATATTAGCCAATTAAGCTACTGTAGCACAACAATAACTGAGTACAATAACTATTATAATAATCCTATACTATCCACTAGTATAGGCATGCAACCTTGGATGGGAAATCTGGTGGCTGGGAAGTATCTGAGCTGTAATATAAAAGCATTATCGTGACTGTATTCCCCATTTGATTTCCTGAGCCGAAATTTCTGTTTTCTGCTTGCGGGTCCTGTGGAGCGGATGCAAGAATAGGTTGGGGGCAGGGAATTTGGCTGCTGTAGGAGGAAATATTTGGAGTAAATTGCAGAGAAGTAATAAGGAGAGGAATAAGAGGAGAATGAGGAAAAAGTTTGAGGGAATAAATGTAAGCACTTTTATTATTAACTTATGTTGTGTTGTGAACATTTAAATATTGATAGTGCTGCTAAGGTAACTTATACCACAATTGCACTGTTAGGATAATTTTATTGGGTATATGAAGAAAGGAGAATCTGGTTGCGAGGTAAGTTGTTAAAGGGGATGAAATGATTGTATTAAATTTCTTGGAAAATGAATTATAGAAATTATATGAGAGGAGAGGTTGATTGTGTAGGTACTTTACAAGCGAAAAAGGCTACAAAGTGCTGAATTTGAGAAGGCAACTAGGAAAGGGAGTAAGAAATGCAATTTAATTTAATCAAATAAATGTGATTATTTTTCGACTTGTATAGCTGCATGCCATCAAAACTGAAGGGTAAAAAGACGGTAAAGTAACTTTTATCTGTTATGCATTTACAATCAAACAGTCAGGTATGAACGACCTCATGCAAATTTTTAAGCTTATCATGTAGTACTATAGGATTAGATAAATGTTTTCCTAATTAACAATATTTTGAAAAGAAAAGCATGTTGTTATCTATTGTGTGCATATTGTTTTTATGCAACAGTAGAGTCAATAGAACATTTATATGGAAGCATGAAGCCAAGCAACACATACTCATCATTCATACTAGTCATTTCTTAAGACAAAATGGCTAGGGAGTCTACTTTGCTATTCAGAGCCTAGAAGACCCGGGTTAAAATTATATTTAGAATTTTCTTCATAACCTCGAGAACCTGCTTATGATAATGAGCCAATTCAGGTTTCTAAACTTGTAGATGTAAAACCCGAAAAGTAACGATCTTCAGCGTCGCATGCATTTCGATGCGCCGTTACAAGATTAAGTAAAATTTCAAAGTTGTCGGAATTCGACGCAATAAATTTTATAAAATAGTACGCAAAATTCTGAGCGAATCGGTATAAAGAACCCATATAGAATTTCGCGTGTTTTGGAAGTTAAAATTCGTATAAGTTTTTATATGACAAGATTGCCCTTGATGTCATTTAAGTGGAGATAACTTAAGTGAGGGCATTTTAGACTTTGTGCAATTAGGGAGAGACATTCACTCTTATTAGGGCACCGAAATATTTCGGTCCCCATTCCTCTCGTGCGGCCCAAACCGAATGGAAGAGGGAGAGAAGAGGCGAGGGGAGGAGCGGCGATGGCGGTCTTAGGGGCGGTTTCCGGCGGCGATTTGTGAAAAAGATTGAAGGCAAATCGTAGGAAAGGTAAGGTGAGTTCTTATAAACTTTTTCTCATGATTTTCCTTAAGATTTTCTCAATAAAGAAATCTAGGGTTTTATGAAAACTCAAAATCTCTTTAAGATAAGGATAGGGAAGGCTTAGAGGATGTTTCTAAACACAAAAATGAGATGATTTCTTGAAAGATATAGATTTTAAAAATTAGGATTTTCTCCGATTTTTATATTCTTTCAAAATGGTTTTGTAGAAAAGTTTTCTAATGACGTTATAAAGCATTTTTTGTGAAGTTAGTTAAATTTTATGAAGAAATTTTCATGCTCTAAGATTAGGGCTTTCCAAAACCATGAAAACTTTTAAGTGTATTGGTTCCTAATGGACTAAATAAGGTTTTTAAAAAGCAAAAATTAGAACTTTAGCATAAAATGTTCTTTTTCCAAATTTTAATTAGGTAAATCCGAAAATTATTTGTATGTTAATTTATGTTAAGTGTAAGAGAGGGTTTTTATGCATGTGGTAAGCAAAGGAATTGAAGAAGGTTTCCAAAAAAAATTAGATTTATGATTAAGTCCCAATTTAGAGGAAATAAAAATGGTATTTATCATGAATTGGGAAAAGGGTTAATTAGAAAATCTAAACATAGTATATGGATGAATTTCTTATTCATAAATTAGGATTTTTAAAAGTTTATGAGAGAAAAAATAATATTTACACGTTATGTTAGGTATCTTGTAGATATCGATCACGTAAAGGGAATGGTTCGTTAATACTTTTGGCGAATCACCGTTGTGAGATAGTTAAAATGAAATTCTTTTAAATTTAGAAAATTCTCTAAATACAAACATGTAGAAATGATATTTCTTTTTTATGCTACTTGTAATTTCATTTATGGCTAGCATGATTTTACATAAATGCTCATGATCACATGACACAAAAATAAATTTCTTTTGATAGTAGAAATTGGTAAAGCTCATGTTTCATTATTTACAAGTATTACATATGCCATACGCCTTCTTCTACATGCAACATACATATGAGCATCTCTCTTTTCTCATGTAAGTAGTAAACATGTAACTCCATCTGAGAACATATACATGAATGTCATTCTAAAAGCTCTTTTAGGAATAAATAAGGAATGATTGCATGTGCATGTTAGATGCGGAAGTATCAATGGTAAAGGAGCTTTTTTGAGCTAATGGTAAAGAGGCTTTTATGAGCCAAATGATAAAATGGTTCGTTATAACCAAATGATAAATGTTGTCAAATAATTATGTACATGATCAATACAAATGATACTTTCGATACGGGTGATTAATATTATATTATTATGATGTCATATCTTTATCTTATATGCATTTGAGACACCAAATGAGTCATGAATGTTTAAGGAGAAATGATTGCAAGTTTATGCAAAGAAAGAGAACTTAAAGGTTGACTTAGAGACATGTTCACTTTAGATAATATGTTATGACATGTTGAATGTTTATTTATTGAGAAGTATATGCATGTTGTAGTTCTTTTCTTACCTCTAAATTTAATTTAATGTCATTTTACCTACTGAGTTATGACTCACCCTTTTTATGGGACACTTTTTAGGAGAACCCAATAAAAAATAATGGCGGATAGACTACCATTTACGTACTATCGTAGGGAGACGACGGGCGATAAATTCTTTCTTTTTGATTTATGATATTTTGAGTTAGAATGACTCAGGATAAATTGTAAGGAAATATTTTTGAATATCTTTTTATGTTTTGAACATCTATGTTTTAATGTTGATATTTTGAATGATGGATGAATAGAAAGAAAGAAAATTTTTACTTGCTTTTTAAATAGTGGTTTTTTCTTTATGCATTGAAGATATTTTGATATTGTAATGTGAATGTTTTTAATTTCTACTGTCCGACCTCCGTTCCCGCCTCGCCTATGTCCGATAAGCTCGCATTGGCGAGGCAGGAATGGAGGTCGGACAGAAGAAATTAAAACCTTCACATTACAATATCAAAACATCTCCAATGCATAAAGAAAGAACCACTATAAAAAGTCAATTGAAATTTTTCTTTTCTTTCTTTCTATTCATCCATCAATCAATATATCAACATTAAAATATAGATGTTCAAAACATAAAAGATATCAAAAAATCTTTCATTACAATTTATCATGAGTCCTCCTATCTCAAAATATCAAAACAAAAAGAAAAAACTGCCGCCGTCGTCTCCCTACGATGGTACGTAAAGGTAGATTTATTCGCTATTATCTTTTATCGGGTTCTCCTGAAAAGTGTCTCATAAGTAGGGTGAGTCACAACTCAGTAGATAAAAGAATATTCAATTAAATTTAATAACAAGGAAAGAAGTACAACATGCATCAACTTCTCAATAAATAAACATTCAACACATCATAACATAACATCTAACATAAACATGCCTCTAAGTCAACATTCAAGTTCTTTTTCTTTGCATAAACTTGTATTCCTTTCTCTTTAAGCAATTATGATTCAATTGGTACCTCAAATCCATATAATATAAAGATATGATATCATAATAATATAATATTAATCACCCGTCTCGGAAGTATCATTTGTACTGATCAGGTACATAATTATTTGGTCATATTTACCATTTGGTTCTAACGAACACTTTACCATTTGGCTCATAAGAGCCCCTTTACCATTAGCTCAAAAGAGTCCCTTTATATTGATACTTCCGCATCAAACATGCACATGCAATCATTCTTTATTTATTCATAAAATAGGCTTTAGTATGACATTCATGTATATGGTCTCATATGATACTACATGTTTGCTACTTACATGAGAAAAGAGTGATGCTCATATGTATGTTGCATGTAGAAAAAGACATATGTAATACTTGTAAAGAAAGAAAAATGAACTTTATCATTTTCTACTATCGATATATAAAAAATTTGCTTTTATATCATATAATCATGAGTATTTATGTAAAAATATGCTAGTCGTAAATAAAATTACAAATAACATAAAAAGAAATATCATTTCTACATGTTTGTATTTAGAAAACTTTCTAAATTTAAAAGAATTTTATTTTACATACCTCATCGCAGTGTGATTCATCAAATGTCTTTACGACCTTTCCTTTACGCGATCAATATCTATAAGAGATATACATAAAGTGTAAACATTACTTGTTCTCTCTTAAACTCCTAAAACCCCTAATTTATGAATAAGGAACTCATCAATACACTATGCTTAGACTTTCTAATTAACTCTTTTCTCAATTCATGATAAATACCATTTTTATTTCCTCTAAATGGAGACTTAATCATAAATCTAGCATTTTGGAATCCTCATTCAATTCATTTGTTTATAATATGCATAAAGAGCCTCTCTTATACTTAAATATTAAATAAAATGCAATAAATTTTTGGATTTACCTAATTTAAAAATTAGAAAAATAACATTTTGTACTAAAGCTCTAATTTTTGCTTTTAAAAACCTTCCGAAGGTCATTAGGAACCAATACACTTAAAAATTTTCATGGTTTTGGAAAATCCTAAATCTTGGAGTATGAAAATCTCTTCTTAAAATTTAACTAACTACATATAAAAGCTCTATAATGTCATTAGGAAACTTTCCTACAAAAACATTTTGAAAGAATACAAAAATCGGAGAAAATTCTAATTTTTAAAATCTATATTTTTTAAGAAATCATCTCATTTTTGTGTTTAGAAACACCCTCTAAGCCTTCCCTATCCTTATCTTAAAGAGATTTTGAGTTTTCATAAAATCCTAGATTTATTTATTAAGAAAACCATAAGGAAAATCATGAGAAAAAGTCTATAAGAGCTCCTTACTCTTCCCTATGATTTTCCTTCAATCTTCTTCACAAACCGCCGTCGGAAACCGCCCCTAAGACCGCCGTTTGCCGCTTTCGTCGCCTCCTCCCCGTGCTTCCTTCCGCTCGGTTCGGGCCGCACGAAAGAAATGGGGACCGAAATATATCGGTCCTTTAATAAGAGTGCGGGCATTGGGGTTTAATATAAAAGGTTTTAAATGCCCTTACTTAAGTTACCTCCACTTAAATGACATCAAAGGCAAACTTGTCATATAAAACTTCCACGAATTTTAACTTCCAAAATACGAGAAATCCAATATGGGTTTTTTATACCGATTCGCTCAGAATTTTGCGTAATATTTTATGAAATTTATTGCGTCGAATTCCGACGACTTTGAAATTTTGACTAATTTTGTTGCGGGGCATCGAAATGCGTGTGACGCTGAAGATCGTTATTTTTCAGGTTTTATATATATGATCGACAACTATCCTTAATCAAAAGTTTTCTCTCGTGATCGGGAGGGGTAATTAACTATAAGGGCTTGGGCCTATAAGAAACCAGAATTCAGATCATAAAGTCCTCGCAAAATGAGGGCGAAATCTCTGGGTAGTGTCTTATCTACAAACCGATCTGCCTTCCCAAAATTTACCCCGGAACTTAATTCCATTAAAACTCCCCTGAAGAAAAGCAAGCAGGCGAAGGCCTGGGCCGAATTTTCAGAGCCCACAGATAGGATACGTAATGAGCATATACGAGATAAGGTTGGAGTAGCTCCAGTGGAAGATAAGATTAGAGAGAGTCACCTTAGATGGTTTAGTCACATTAAATAGGGTTGCAGGTGAACCGAGCGTTCGACAAGCTATTCGAGACTCGGCTCGATAAGAGCTCGTTCGTGATCGTTTAATTAGTTAGTTGAACAAGCTTGAACACTTTGTAAATACTCGATGGGTTAATAAGCAAACATGAACAACAATGCGTTTGGCTGGATTAGGTTCGTGAATATGATCGTTTAAAGCTTGTAAACATACTTGGTATGAAGCTTCGTGAACAAAGAACTCGATTAATTCTTATTATTTATTATTATAATATATATTTAATAAATAAGCTATTATTATATATTAATTTTTATTAATAGATTAATTCTCATTAATAATATTACTTATCATTTATTTACTAATAACAATTATTTAATTAATCATTAATAACTATTTAAGTTTTTTTTTATTTGAGCCTACTGCTCGCTCAAAGTCACATTAAAAATAAAATTATTAAATTTTTTAAAAAGTCCCGCTCAGTCAATTGTCCGCCGCTTGCCCTCTCTCTCTATATATTTAGCATTTTTTAACTCCCGCCTGCCTTTCTCTCTCCTCCGTGGCATCAAAAAATTTTATAAAAAAAACTGTAGGCTCTTTAGTCCCACACCACCTGGAATTCAACAAGTATGCTATATAAAAACAAAGTTATTTCATGCCTTGCTGAAAGGCGAGAGCGGGGAGGGTTGTATGGGCGGAATGCTTAACGAGCTCAATAAGTTGGTTTAACGAGCCGCTCAATAAGCATGAAATTAAACGAGCTCAAACCGAACACGAACCGAGCTCAAACGTGAATTTTTTAAACGAGCTCGAACAGGTGTCTGAGAAGCTCGACGAGCTTAGAGCAGAGCTTGAGCTCGTTTTTGACAAACGAGCATGAACTTGAACAGGCCAAAGCTCAGCTCGGCTCGGTTTGTTTGCAGTCCTAACATTAAACGAAGGCCTTCCGATGACCCGGTTTGGAAAGTTGAGTTATTAGATTTGACTTATATTAAGAAAGGTAGAGATAGACCTAAAAAGACTTGGTTAGAAAATATTAGAAATGATCTTTCTTTATTAGATTTAAATGAGAATTTGACTTTTAACAGCACATACTGGCGAAAAAGGATTCATGTAGTTGACCCCGTGTATTGGGACAAAGGCTTGATGATGTTGTTGTTGTATTTAAGGCTCAGTCAAGCCAAATGAATATCTCATTATGCCCCGTCGGGCGTTACAAAGATGAGGTCAATACCAGCTCAAGCCTTTGGGAAGTTCGACTGATGCTGTTCCATCAAAATACATCTTATATTCATAGTCTTTCATTTTCATGAATGATGAGAATTTGCTCATCAGGTAGATCATCACTGAGGTGCGAATCTACAGTAATGGGATGTGCAACAAGAAAATTTACATAGTTTCCTTTACATCATTTTATAGGAAATATAAGTGATCTTGAAATATAAAAGTATTATTACCCATTTGGCTAAACGTCCGATCAATATTGGCATTATCATCTAAGAAGTTTAAATAATTGATCTTTGAATCAAAGTGATTTTATAAGATAACATATAATGATAGTTTTTGAGCGGCAAAGATTAGCACCATACAATGCTTCTCAATTGTAGAATATTACATTTATGCTCCTATTGCTCTTTGACTAATGCAATAGAGAGAATTCTCCTAGCCTTCTTCATTATGTTGTAACTAATGCTTCGAGTGATTCTTCCAATGCTGCTATATACAAAATAAGATGCTTCCTAAAAATTGGCACTACAAGAATAGGTGAGCTCAATAGATATCTCTTGATAACGTCAGATGTTTTTTTGGCATTCATAATCCTATTAAAAATGAAAATATTTCTTCAACATATTCACAAATGATTGACATATGCCTGACTAATTTGATTTAAATGTTCTAATGAATGCAAGATATTCTCATATAGAATAAAGTTGGCGAAGACTTTTCGGCGGCTTTGATGATTACTTTAACTTTATTGGGGTCAATTTATATTCCTTCGTGACGTACAATGTACTCCCAAAAACCTCTATGATGAGACCATGGAAGTGCATTTGAGAGAATTTTGCGGTCAAACATTTTGATTCTTTCAAATACAACAATCCTAAGATCATTGATGTGATCTTTGCTCTTAACAATACAATTATTGACATAACACTCTTCTAATGGATCAAGTCCATCAAGCACAAATTCTCATCCAGATGTTGTTGTGACGAGATAAAGCACATAATATATTAACCATAGAAGTAAATAACGTCATCATCAAGTCCATCAAGCATAAAATGTTGGACCGATGACAACCTCAATCAGCTCAACAAGCTCTTGCAGCTGAGCTAGAGGGCCATGCATTTACTGTCCACACTCTATAATTGAACAAAATTCATATTTTTTATTCGATGCTTTTCTAAAATTTTATAAATATTGTACATATTGAAATGAAATATATTCAATCAATTCCCTTTAACTTTTATTTCCCCTTGGGTTTTATTAGAGTAGTTTCTAGTATAAGCAACTATGGCTAGTTTATGAAAGGAAACCTGGAAGCACTTCTTCCACTGAGCTAAACTCTAGACTTCCTGTCAAACTAACATCTAAATTTGGTACCTGAACGCAGTTCCATAACACTTCTATGAACTTGCTCAAAAACATGTAGGTCATTAATGTATGCAATCAGTTAATTGCATCACAACACATGTAGTTCGACTTGTTGAGATGAGTAAAATATATATTATGTTGAAACCTTCATAAATAAAATTCATTTAAGAAATCAGCCATTGTCAGGTACCTTTGAGCATGTGCCCTATCCTTTCACAAGGGCGCCTAACTCTGGAAAGTAATAAGGAACTTGATTATCAAGAAAATCATCACAAAGACGTAACAGCATTTATAAAATATGATTGATTAGAACTCTAAATTATGAATGGTATTGAAAATTTTCAAATCAAGCAATTGCATTTTCAGATATAATAAAAGCAATACGAACATAAAGTCCTTCAAGTAACTTTTAACTGTTGCAAGCATATATTTTCCATGCAAGGTTCTCCAGAATTCCATATTCACAAGTTTGAAGCTTAAGAAAAGGAAGGAAAGAATAATATGATAATTCATAGTAAATAAAAGCCACGAAGATATTTCATTCTACAAAAAATGATGGGTGAGTAAAACTTCCCAAAGCTGGTACTGGTACAAGTAATATCTAACATCACCTGTATGGGAAGTGAAACACCTAGTGCAGTCTGAATATCAAGGACAATGTTTGGGTTGCCATCCCACTGCATCTCAAGCTCCATAGTTACACCAGAATCATCATCTTCAATAATAGAAACTCCTAATAAACACCAGATCATTTTACAAGTCTTTCAGTAAGACGTTTAAATTAACTGAGAATGCAATATTTATTACACCAAAAGGAATTGCTCAGCTCTCACTGAAAATGATTGCAAATAAAACTATGCTACTCTTCTTATTACTTAACTAGGACTTATTCCTGGATGTAGGCAGCAACTAAAAAAAAGATAACATATACAAGTTTTTCATACATTATATCAAGCTCTGGGAGGGGAAATAATTCCAGGCATGCATGTATTTTTTTTTTTTTTTTAGTGAATTACATTTGTGAATTTGACTTTTAATAGGACACAATGGAGAAAAAGGATTCATGTGGCCGACCTCACGTAGTGGGATAAAGGCTTGATGTTTTTGAATTACATTTGTGCTAGGTTCCATGTGACTGACTGTCTTATACTAACTATATTTGCACCTGCATGCATTCTCGGTTTCAAGGGTAAGGTGCTTAAGGAATATAAGGTCTGAAGATCATTGATAATAGTTGGGTTTTATTTGTCTTATTCTTAAACTTGACACATATACAAGTTTTGATGTTTACATAGAAAATATCATGATTTTGTGAAATTATATTATTTTAATTTATAAACAGTGCAATTGTTGCAAATAAAAACTTACATTTGATTATCCAATGCTTACTATTTTGCAATGAATTCAGTGGCTTCGTGTGCATGTGATTGGAGCTATGATCAACTCTAATGATTATAATTTTCAAGAAGGCCAATGCTATGAAATAAATGATTGAAATGCATATTAGATGATTGAATGATGTTCTCCCCATTTGCCATACATCAACTTAGCATGTAAAGGTGTCAATATTTGACCGAACCTGAAACCCGACTTGGATCCGACCCGAAAAATTTCGGGTTATGGTCAACCAATCTGGCAAAGGGGTCGGGTTCGGGTTCAATGTCTTGACTCGTTTTCAAAATCGGGTCAGGTTCGGGTTGACCTGAAAATCTGAAGTTGACCCAAACTAACCTGGATCCTGCCCCGCAGCCCACATCCAGCATTCACATGCATCCCGCGCACACACCCGTCACGCTTGCAACCTACATCCCACACCCACCCACCACACATGACCCCTACGGCCTACCTCTCTCGCCCCAACCCCCTGCGCTCGACCCCAAGGCTAGATCTTTACCCTGAGCTCGCCTGCAACATGCGCTTGACCTCGCGTGCTCGCAGCCAACGCTCGACCCCACGTGCTTGCAGCTAATGCTCACCTGCGTCTTCTCACCTAAGTCCTCCCCGCATCCCGTACCCGACCCTGCTTTCCGCAGCCTTCGCTCACACGCTTTGCATAGGGCTGTCAAAATATGGTTTTGGGTCAGGTTTGGGTCGAACCCGAATCTGACCCGGCACTTTTAAACCCAACCCGTTTTTGCAAACGAGTTGATTTTTCGGACCCGAACTGGACCCGCTTTAGGTATGTTTTACTAAAATATATTTATTTAATTCGATTTATTTAAACCTAAATTGAATTAAGGTAAAATTTATTTACAATCAATTTAAAATAAAGCAAGCCTAATTCAGTTTGGGAAACATGGTTTATAATTTTTTGGAAACAATATTTACTTATTTTATAACAATCATCTAAAATATTCCTAAATCAATTAAAAACGAGTCATGCCAGGTTGATTTCGGATTTTCGAGTCAACCCGGACTTGACTCAATTTTACAAACGGGTCGAAATCCCTAAAACTTGAACCCGACCCAGTTTGAGTTTGAGTTTGGGTCGGGTTCAGGTCGGGTTTTCGGGTCGTATCAAATACTGACACCCCTAGTAGCCCTGTAGCCTGCTCCCCGACCAGCGTGTTAGGTCGGGTCGGGTTTAGGTCAGGTCAAATAGTGATGGGTCAATTTTGGGTTGGATCCGAACTAGTGCCGAAAACTCATTTTGACACCCCTATTAACATGATTTGTAATACTGTCATTGAATTGGGTTGGAGCATTACAGCTACTCTCAATGAAAATTAACATTAGTTATGGCAATATCAAGTGAACTTAGATTCATTATTACCAAATACCTAATAAAAAGTGACTAGTGTGGGCTCCACCCTTAATGTACAAATTGATGAACGTAGCAATGAAAGAAAATTATTTTGAGAAGCAAAAGAATCCAATAGGCCAACGAGGCATTGAAGTGTTGGTCAAACTAAATATTTAAAATGCAACTCAGATCTCGACAAATGAAAAAAAGAACAAGCTTAGAGGGCCATGAAGGCTACGAAGCCTTTTGACATACAACAATACCTTGAGAGCTTAGAAAAGAATGAGTACATAAGTACCATTTGTTTTAAAGCTATCACAGGTATGCTTACTGGTAACATGGACAATAAGATGGTGTAAGGAAAGACTAGATCATTGGTTATCAATCCTGATTCATGTGATTTCTCCATTTGGATTGATGATCCTGATAGGAAACTGATGAGGACATCAGACTGTGGAAAGTTTATCAGATGAAGAGCCGGAGATCTATGGCTAGGATCGGATTGCTCTATTTCTGAGCAATTATTGTATCTGATTATTATGTGTAATTTTTAATTTTTATCCTTACTTGAGGGAGTAGGTTTATGTGACCCCAGGGGGCACTTTTATCATTTGATATTTTATTGTATTTTGTCTATTTATAGACCTCATCTACCCCTTGGGAAGGAGGATGATTATGATGAATGAAAATTTCTGCACTTTATGTTTTGGTGCGTTTGAGAGTTTTTGTGAGAGCGCATGTGAAGTCCCTAGGTGAGGACAAAGCAGGATTCGTCAGCTGCAGGAAGCGTTCGGGCTTATGATTTATCGATGCCACCATTCCCCATCAAGCTCAGCATCCTCACATCCAAGCCTAGCCGAATCATCACCCGTAAATTTCCTTGGCCGATCCACCATAACCTCTTCCTTTCTTCCTTTCTTCCTTTCTTCCTCCTAACCGCCAAGGAAATTCATAAATAATAATAATAATATAATTTAATCAGTTTTCAATATAAAATTCATAAAAATTATTTTGGAGCTTCAAAAAGTATACAAAAATATCCATAAAATAGCACATTTTATTTAGAAATTCTACTGAAATCAATGTGGGCATAGAAGGTTTTCAACCTTTTTATACTTGTGTTTAATGAGGAAGTCAAAGTTTTAACATGCGCCACCGGCATGGGTATCATTTCTATAATATTTGAGGATATGTAAGAGTAAGATACTCTCATCAACGAGATTAAAATTTTCTTTTAACTTTTTGTTATGGAGTTAGGTCCCAAATACCCTTTATCTTGAGGCATCATGATACTTATAGGTTAATAGAGGAATAATTTTTATTCCACATTTTCAATGTCACTGCCGAGGTGAGGCACTGAATTGGATAGTTTTGATTCATTCATGCCTTAATCTTTTAGCTTCACCATATCAAGTGGAAGAGTCTTTGACTTTTGTATTATAAAATATTTGGCTCCATTATAGATTTTAACCTCATGCACCAAAAATGCTTATTCCTCTCTCAATTTGATGTTCTTCACCATCTCAATTGTATTTCATACATTAGTGAAGAGATGAAGGAACACCATATTCATGAAGTCACGGTCTCCCAAGGAGTGCCTTATAAGAGGTGGCAGAGTTAATAAATGAAATTTTGCCTATATGTAAAGTTCCCCAAAAATTTAGGGGTAAAATAAGGGATCCAAAGGTTCTTTGTCCATATTCATTGAACCCTTGGAGGAATATCATACTCTTATCAAAGCATTAAATATCAAGAGTTAATCCTTTGAGTGTCTTAAGACTCATTAGATTGACGGAGGAGCTAGGATCAAAAAGAAATATATTCATTTGAATAGTGTTACTTTTTGTAGCAATATAGAGTGGTTAGTTTTGTTCTATTGTGCCAAAGAGAAGATCATTATCATCAAGGTAATTGCAGATATACTTTGAGTATATGAGCTTCCATCATATTTTGCTCCGCAAAGAATGCTTCATATTATTTTGGATTTTGTAAGGCTTTCATGAATGTTTCATGTATCTTTAGGCATGATGAGGGCATCATAAATGCTCAAAAATGTTAATAGCTTGAGGAGATGAGCTAAGACATTATAATCCACGGTTACATTAGCGATTGTCTTGGATTTAGGTGAGTCTAGCTATATAACAAATTCATTAAGCTGGATATTTTTCTCCTGATCTTTCACTTTCTTTAGCGGTGGGGGAAGGGGATCTGCTTTCTACTTCTTAGTTGAATCTTTGTCATTTCTTCAGATGAGCCATCATCAATAGAGGGAACTTCCAAACCTTCTTCCTTTTTAGATTCCTCATAATCCTCTATACTACTTCTAAGTCGTGGGCATTTATCTTTAAGAGTTATTTTACTCTTCTCGTTATTTTCATCATCAGGAAAATGAAACTCTTCATCTGAATTAGTGAATGGTGATGTTGTACAATATGTTTACTTAGGAGCTCAAATCAGCCCTATGGATATTAAGAGGCGCAAAACATCCCCTTGCAACCCTTCCAATTCGATGAGTTAGGGACTCGGCAAGTTTCTGTTGGAATGTTATTTGCTTCATTTGACACTGAGTCAAGATGTAGGTAAACCATATACTCCTCCAGCCTAACAAGTTGTCTAGGAGGTTGCTCATACACATCAATAGAGTTAATGTACTTTTAATTTCAGTCTTCTACTTCTTTAGCCTCTTCTTCTTTGATTTTCGAGACTTTGATATAGGGCTCTACTTTTCTCCTTGATCCTCAAAGTATTTTAAGAATTTCCTCTTGTTTGGTAGGCACTTTCATGATTGGATTCTTCAAAGAGAGGAGCTTCAAACCGACTTTCAATTCTAGAGCGCTCTTCTGACAAATATCATCTATGGCTAACAAGATATTCATCATTTGTCTGGTTTTCTTTGAAATGAAGATCTCCCAACCACCTTTTTCTTCCTGTTGCTATTTTTACCATTATCTTTTACATCTTAACATGAGATAGAAGAGATAAAATTGATCTTTTCCCTCTTGAGATTAATCAAGACATTATTTAAATGAATGGGCTTGCCATTTTGGCAAATCATTTCAACCTAATCTTTGAATAAAAATAATCTTTAATCGGATGACTAATGATCCTATGATATGGGCAATAAATCAGATCATTAATCATACCGACTTTTTCATATCGACAAGACTCTGGTAGCTAAAGATCAATTTTGAGTGCATGCTTAAAGATTTTTGCCGTACATTCTTTCTTAAAGGAGTAAGTTTTGTTTATTTTCCCCTGAAGCATAGGAGCCTTTTGACCATCCTTTGCTTGCTTAGTTATCTTAGGTGGGGTTGTTGACTCCCCTTTCTCCTTACAAGCAAAAAAAAGTACCGTATTCACTTCATCCTTTTTTGGGTTGTATGTTATGACTTGTTTTCCCTTTACAGAGGGGTTATTATTATAGTTATAGCTGAACCCCCTAGGTTTGGAAAATTTTTCAAAGTTAACTACACGATCTAATAACTCATGGAAGGTGTTAATCGTAGCCATTGCAATATGGGGAGCCATTTGGTTATTGATATTCCACATTAAAAATTCTATAGCATGCTTTTCAATGAGCTGTTGCTCACACTTCATGCTAAGATTTTTCCATATCGTGATATATCAAGTGATAGACTCATCTTTCTTCTTATTTTAAGAGCAAGATCTGTGATAGTCACTTTTTGCGTGGCGCTAGCAAATCTTCATTTGTTTATCGATATTACACATTAAAAGTTCTATAGGATGCTTTTCAATGAGTTGTTGTTCACATTTCATGCTAAGATTTCACCATTTCGTGATATATCAAGTGATAGACTCATCTTTTCTTCTTATTTCAAGAGCGAGATCTGTTATAGTCACTTTTTTCGTGGCGCTAGCAAATATTTTAACAAACATCATCTCTAGTTCAACAAATATTTTAACAAAATCATTAGGTAACTCAGTGTACCATTCGAAAGTCGTGCCAGAGCGATGCTGCTAACAAATTGGCGTAGTAATAGAGTGTCATGCCATCCAGTATTAGCACAGGTAGCCTTGAATTAAACCAAATGTTGCCTAGGATTTTTAGCGCCAGCAAATGTATTAAATTTTGGTACAACATATCCTTTCAGATATTGTACAAATCATATTTTGCAGGATATAGTAGAAATTTGCTTACTAAGGCTTCAATATTTTCAGAAGCAATAACTACCTTAATCTTTTGATTGATAATATTTTCAATTTGGACCTTACTAACAATTCCATCTTCTTTATGGACCACCAACATTAGCTCTTGTTGGGTTTCCAATCCACTTATGGAGTAACTTGAACATCAAGCGGAGTAGTTTGGGTGCCTCCAGCATCCAACACCGGATTGACAGATCGTAGAATATTCCCTTTGGAATCTACTGCTTGTTGTCATCCAGTCGTAGCTATTAGGCCAAGCTACCAAAATAACTCTTTCATCAAGCCACTCATTTTACCGACAAGCATGGAGCTGGTTAACCTCCTGGACTTTCCTCTGTATATGAGATTGCACATCTCATTATAATCTTTTTACAACTTTGAAAGTATCTTCGTCTTCAGCCACTCCAATTGTTAAGGTATTCTTTTCATAGGTATTATTTGTTCTTGCTTATCTTGTGTCTGCTCTTTATTGTGGATTCGAGGTTGTATCATCGGCCTCCAACTCTTCTTCAAGCTGGCAATGAATCATTAGGGAATCAGATTATTCTTTGTAAGTAGCAAGCTCCTCCCTATTTGGTGAAGTTTTCTTGGCAAGAGATCTACTACTAAAGGATGACCTCTGGTTATGATGTTGGGGTCGTCCTCTATGAGTTTTAATCTTATAGTCATGTTTAGAGAATTTTGAATGTTTATGCTACTTTGGAACTCAAACTCGATGACATTCTATAGTGTTATGTTTCCGAGATTCGCACAAGACATTGGGCAATATTCATTACTTGGCCTTGAACGTGCCTCTGAATGAATCGGTCTTGGGTAGGTAAGATTGTCGGGGCCTTTGATTATCATATCTCCAAGCATGTTCTTCCTTAAGAACACTGTTATGAGGTTCTTCTAGCTATTTTCTCTCATGATATGGACGTTGACCAAAGTTTGGACAATATTTCCTCATATCACAGTAATAAAGAGAATGCTTAGCATTCTCTCTATAAGGCTTCATCAACTGACTTCTTCAACCTCCTTTGTAGATTTCTATCCTTAACAACCTTTAGTATCTTGTAGATACGGAAAGAGACCAACTCTTCCTACTTTTGTGATTTTCGTGGTTGGAGGGGTGCCTCCCATAAGCTCTTTTTGATGTCACCTCTTGAACTATTCCTTTTCACCCACTGTAATGGCTCAAAGCCATTGTTGGTGGGAATATTAGCTTCTATTTGAGGCGATTGCTCTTGAATTGTGGAGGGTAGCCCTGAGCTTCCAGCTCGAAGGCAAGCATTAGCCTTTCTTATGGTCTTTCTAGATATTTTAGTATCGGATGTGGAGGCTTCAGCATCATGCCTACCAGAGCGAAAAGCAAGCCACTCGAGAGTTTTATCCTCGTGCATATTTCGGTTGGCCTAGTCAATAATGATTGACTTATGTTTAGGCTCATAAGCCCTTCTTTTGACGACAGGAGTCACGGCAGGTGCAACATACAGTTTTGAGAATACGAAGACTCTCTCCGGAGGCCCTCCATTGGTAGTTATGTCAGGCACTTTAGCAAATTAACGCCTTGGCGTCATTGGTGCTACAGCCTGTTCAGTAGTAACCTCTTTGATCAATCTAGCATTGTCATTATTACTGACATGCAAGAACTTCATAATTTTCGGGATTGTTCCAAACTAGAGTGGCTACAACATGACCAATGTTGATAAAAGCATGAGGAAATTGCACTCTTCATCCTTCCTCGAGCTTCACAGTCATTATGGTGTTGACAAATGTCAGGTTTCAGCAACTTGTTATAGACCTGACAAGAATTAGAGTTAACCTGGATTTCAAACTCAGAATTCTGTTGCAAAAGTAAACATAAGCTTGTGACATAAACGAACATTTATATGTTGTCTAATAATGTTTGAGACTAAAACATAATTCTTTTAGTGACTCATCCAAAGATGGAGAGAAAAGTAGTCTCAAACATAGTTGTCAAAAATATGTTCACTCAAGAAAAATGATTTTAGGAACAAACCTTAACTTCTAGGCTTATGATTCCAGTTTTTAAGGTAGATTGATTTTTAATCAACCATATTTCCCCCGATGTTCATATCGAGGTTTATTTAAGCCTAGGGTCCTTACTTCCTATAAGTGCAAGCTCTCATAGTTAATTACCCCTCCTACTTCTTGGGATAGCACTCTCAATTAATGATAAGTCACTTTAGCGTAGGCTTTGGAATTTTAAGTTTAGTAGTCTTATTTGTAGGGAACAGAGGTAGACCTGATTGAGATCCCATGATTCCATCATCCCAAGAATACCATAGATCTCAATCTATCAACGCTAACGAAACATTGGCTACAACGTCCAGGGAATCTAATTAGCAATCACGGGTTACCTCCTCTCAAGGATCCTGAGTAGACCGAGGTCATTAGATGTTGGTTTTGGTTTCGTTGTGTTATATTTTAAATTTGGGGTTTATATCTATAAGAATGCCGGTTAATTTATTTAGTTTGGGGCTTGTGGCGCCTTCTAAGAGTTGTCTGTTAGTTTTAATTGGGATGGGACTTACAACTCTGCTTAAGAGTTGCTCAGTGTTTTGATTTGTTTAGTTTGGAGTTTACAGCTCCTTTTTAGGAGTGGCCCGGTGATTTGGTTTGTTTAGTTTGGGGCTTACGGCTCCTTTTAGGAGTGGCTCGGTGTTTTGGTTTGTTTAGTTTGGGGCTTACAGTTCCTTTTAGGAGTGGCCCAATAGATTTATTTGGGATGGGGCTTCCGTTCCGCTAAGAAGTTGCCCAATTATTTTGTTTAAGGGGCTAACAACTCTGTTTAGGAGTTGTTTGGTGCTTTATTTATGATGGGGCTTACGGCTCTATATAAGAGTTACCCGTTAAATTTATATTTAGGATGAAGCTTACGGCTCTGTTTAGGAGTGGCTTGTTAGGTTTAGATTTAAGATGGGGCCTACTGCTCCATTTAGGAGTTGCTCGGTGTTTTATTTAGGATGGGACTTATGGCTCCGCTTAGGAGTTCCCCTTAATTTTTTTTAAGATGAGGCTTACAACTCTGTTTAGGAGTTGTCCATTAAATTTAGATTTAGCTTACAATAGGACTTATGACTTTACTTAGAAGTTACCAATAAATTTATTTTAGGATGGGGCTTATGGATTCAATTAGAAGTTATTTATTAATTTATTTTGTGATAGGATTTACCGCAATTAGAAGTGGCTTGATTATTTAATTTGAGATAGAGCTTACTACAACAAATTAGAAGTAGCCTGATTATTTTAGTTTAGTTTAAACATAGAACAGTTATGTGGTTCTGTACTTTTATTCTACTCAGCACCTTTTTTCTTTTTTTTTTTTTTTTGCTTCAGCACTGCTGTTTTAGTTCTAATACTTTTGTTTTGTTTTGGTTTTTTTTTAGCATATATATGCAATATTTAATTTATATTTTATTTATCTGCTTACAGGTGTTGGAGCCTGCACCTGTTGGCAGCTTTGCTTGAGTCTTTTTATTTTTGTTGTTTGGATTGCTGTATTAGACCAATTAGTGTAAACCCTTTTTCTTTTTTTTTATTTAGTTTCTCGAGTTTTATTTCAAATCAAGTAATTAATTAAAAAAAATTAGTTAACAATATTTTTATTAATAATTAAAATTAAAGTATTTTCATTATTATTTAATTTAATTAATTCATTGTCATTTATATTAAATGAAATCAAAGTTTGAATTAATTGGCATTATTTTAATTAATGAAAATAATTATTTCAATTTAAAACGTTCTCAAATTGCTCTCTAGAAGAATTTTAATAAGATTGCTCTTTTTATTTTTTCAAAATTAAATTTATAACATATTTTTATATTTTCTTCTTTTTCTTTTCATTTCTTTTAGAAAATCCGGCAACCTCCCGATATCCCGTCCCCACATAGGGAGATGTAAGGACGACACTTGCCGTTCTTCATCCCGGCCGGATCAAATATACTATGGCGCGAGGTCTTCGAATTAATTTTTCCTTGGCCAAATCAAAGATACGATTGCGCATGTCTTGAATTTCGTATGCAAACATAACTTGTATAATACAAATTTTATTTAATTACACAAAAATCTATTTAATTACTTAAACATAGACAGCGGGTTGTGGAAGAAAGTTGTGCTTGTTCGAGACAGCACATGACTCCGAGAGGTGGACTGGCAAAGGAGCGGAGATGTGTGTCTTGGAGGCGCGAGATTGGGACTACATGGCATTGAAGCATGGGCTGTAGGCCGAGACCATGGGTCAGAGCGTTTAGGGGCGCGGGAGAGCCGGATGCGGGCCACGCGTGAAGTGGACACAGGCAGGAGGCGTCCGCACAGGCAAAGGGTGCTGGGGTCGAGTCATGCGACTAGTGTCGTGCGTGGAAGTGGACTGCGCAGGAGCGGACGCAGACCGAAAGCGAGACGTGCGGAGTTGTGTCGCAGTTGGTGTCACAGAGGCATAGGACTTGATCGCAGACGGGATGGACGGTATTTTGAGTGGGCGAATTAAGAAGAGTGTGTGAGATTTTTTTTTTCTCCATTCGTTCCTTTTTTTTTTGTACCCCCCCTTCTACAAGCGCAATATGGCCAGGGCATTTTGAATGCTCTTGGTGCTCTTGCGATTATGGTTTAGCTGATGCAACATTGCATCCACCACCAGAATCGTCTACTATTACTTCAGATTTAATGTATTTTCTATGTTATCTCGCTGGGTCTATAACAAATAAAATGTTTGGTACACCATCTATGACCGTGATTTGTGAATCTAAACATTTCATGTGTTATAGTTGGTCTCTACTCATTTTTTGAATTAATTCTATGATATGCAGGACTGTGTTGGAATTGTATTGAGTATGTGTGAAATACTTGGGTGTTTTTTTTTCCTTGTTATAATATCAATTAAAATTGTTGATAGTTCAATTTAGGATTTTTTAAAGAATTTTGTTGGGAAAGCGTCAACACTAATTAGTTGCAATAAATCTATGGATATGTGGCAAATTAATTGATCGGATAATTTTTTGTCATAAAATATAAATATGTAATGTTCATTGTCACAAATCACTCTAATCAATAGTTAAGCCCTTCATTATAATAATTATTTTCATTTATTGTCTCTATTGGATCCCTAAGATTCATGCCAAAAAAAAATGATCTGATTAATTCATGCAAAAAAAAAAAAAGAAATCAAGATCACATGGATCCTTGTCAAGGATATCCAAAACTTGTTTGGGTATTCAAAGCATATTAGAAATCTAAATTTAAAATTTGTTTGGGTATTCATCATCATCTTGTCATGTCCTACTTTCACCTGATTGCATCATCCTCTTAAATCATGATTGATACCTCTGCTATTCATCACCTTCTCCTTGCCGTCAAGCTTCAGTCGTGATTAACTTTAGTAATGGTCCTCCAAAGACGCAAAGCTCCTACCACTAGAGCTTTCTTTTCTCCTTGGTGAGTCCAACAGCCTTTATTATTGCAGGAGTTTTTTTCTGCTCTGCTAGGCCCGTTCTCCATTCACAAGGCTGCAACATTCCTAGATGCAGGTATTTTCTTTCATGTTGGTAGCTTCAGATTCGTTGTGAAGCAAGCACTTCTAAGCATAATTGCTTCTCTTTATTGTTAGAACCGCAACCCTCAGCCTCTCCGCTATCTTTGTTTTTTGATTTCTACTATGGTTCTTCATCATGGAAACATCAAAAATCACCGTCCAATCTTATTGGAGGCTTCAAGAAATTGAGAAACTCAAAAGCTTAATTGAATCCCTCAGAGAAAAAATATTTTAATTCATGCTCATTAGCACTCTCAGGTAAGTCTTCACTTTCTCTTGGACTGCAATAGAGTGGACAACTCTTAGATAATTGATTCAAGTGTCAACCACACACCTATCAATATTTCAACTCTTATACTGCATATCCTAATAGCAGGAAAATCATTGTTGCAAAGTGCTAAAGACTTCTTAACACTTAAAAAATGTCATTCATGCTCTAAAATTATCAACTTTCTTTTAATTCAAAAACTTATAAAAGATCTCAGATTTTAAGCAATTATCCTTCTTTATGTATTTTTTTGGGACCCTGATTCAAAGTGGAAGATTGGATTTGCTACGGGATCAGTTAACAAACTCAAAAGATCGAGTTATTCAAAAGAGTCATGAGTAACAGCTCTTTATGACTTCTTAGTTCTTCAAATAAAGATGTCATTTGGTTTTACCACTCTTTGTTGCAATTATCCATCCTCTAAACATTTAAATAGAAAGTTTCACTACCGTTTTAAAAGGTTCTCATCCTTCAAAATAAGTAGCAAGACTTGTGATATTGCAAAATATAATTGGTTACCCTTTCCTATTTATTATAACAGAAGTTCTCATCCTTCAAAATTAATCCATAATGAAGTTTGGGGACTGTCTATGATTCCAAATATTTAAGTAGCTTTGTTTGTTCATTTATCTTATTGATAATTGTACTAGAGATACATAGATATGCTTGATAAAAAAAATGATGTGAGTAGCATTATTTTTATTTTTCATTCAGTGAATCAAAATCAAATTGGAGTTAAGGTTAAATATTTTAGGTATACATACAAGACCATAAAATGAAATTGTTGAAAGAAAAAAATGACCACTTAATACCACTAGGGCATTGTTATTTCAAGGGAAGTTGACCAAAATCTATTAGGGGGAAGTTGTCACAACGCAACGTACATGGCAAATAGACTATGTTTAAGAACTTTAGAATGCAAATCTCTCATGGAGTGTCTTGCCCAATTATATCCCCATGTCAACGTTTAATGGCTTTCAACCTTATTAAGTTTGGATATAACTCCTATCTTCATATTCACAATCCAAAGAAAAATTGGACCACATAGCCATTATGTGTGTTTCTAGGCTACTCTTTCATAAAAAAGATAAAATATTATCATCCTCTTTCTAAAAAATTTTACAAGCCAGCTACATCACATGTACAAAAAATAAACCTCACTTCACATAGTTTTATCTTAAGAGGGAGAATTCACTCCTGGAATATAAAGATTGTGACCACAATAATTTGGGTTCTCTAAAACTCCCTTATGTTTCTGCCTACTTAAGAATACAATGATCACAAAATCATTGGATGCCCCTGAAAAGAATGTTCCAAAATAACACTAAGGGATTGTTTGGTTGAAGTAAAAAGGATGTAAAGTATTACAAATGCAAAGGTTTTAAAAAAATTAATGTTTGATTTGAAGCACAAGAAAAAGAAGAGCAAAAGTTTAATGAATTTCAAACTTGTCACTTAGGACATTTGTGATGCATTCAAAACTCATCCAATATAGCCAAGTTCTAAATATGTTGCAAGCCGACACCCATAGTCACCTGCCCTCACCACCCGCCACCAATCGCCCGCCACTCGAAAACACTCGCAAATGCTCACCACAAACTGGCCGCTAGCCACTGTCGGTCATTAGCAACCTATCACTATCGCCACTAGTTGTTGTTCACTATTATACACCAACAACCATTACAACAATTGTCGTTTTCCATTAGCAACAACTATTGTCGGCCACCACCAGTATTGGGATTTATATTACATTCATTTTACTTCAAACCAACAACATCAATCCTTTATCCTACTAAACGTGGTTGGCTACATGAATCATTTTTCTCCATTGTGTTCTATTAAGAATCAAATTCTCATTTAAAACTAATAAATAAAAGTTGTTTCAAATATTTTCTAACAAAGTCTTTTTAGGACTACCTTTACCTTTCTTAACATAGGTCAAATCTAATACATCTAATCTCCGAACTGGGTCATCGGAAAGCCAATGTTTTAACGTGACCAAACCATCTAAGACGGCTCTCAATAATCTTATCTGTCATTGAAGCTACTCCAACATTTTCATATATATATTCATTTCATGTATATACTTTAAACCAAACACAAAAAAAATAATCTTATGCAATTGTTTTACAACCCACCAAAAAACTCTAAAATATTTCAAACGCACTACATTTCAAATACATTATATTCCTTTTACTCTGCATTCTCTTTTTCAAAAACCAAACAGCTCATAATTCTACTCTAATTGTGCTTGATTTTGTACATAAAAATTCTACCCTAAATTTATTAATCTAAGATTTCCTCATATGTACTCGAGGAAAAAAAATTGTGCCATAATTGAAAACATGGTAAGTTCAAATCTTCCTAATGCAAAGGACATTGATCTCCCTATTTTCATTAGAGATGGTGCCTGAAGTTCCACAAATAAACCTTTATAGCCCCCCTTGTCTCACTACTTATTACTTAAATGTCTTTCTCCTCTCCATAAAAATTTTATGAGTCTAAACAACTTTGTCACAAACACTTTATCTAAGGCATTATCAAGAGAGGAATGTAATGAGAGAGGAAATTGATGGATTGAAGAAAAACAACACATGGGAGAGTGTGAATAAACCTAATAGAAAAATAAACGTAATAGAAAAACAATATCGTAAGTTACAAATGCGTTTCTATGCTAAAATATAAGTTTGATGGCTATTGAAAGATTTAGCAAGACTAGTTCCTAACAAACATATGAAGTTGACCATCAAGAGATATTTCCCCCCACGGAAAAAAATGAACATTACAAGAAGTTTGTTGTCTCTAAAAACTCAATTCAATGAGAAACTTCAACAATATGATGAGAAAGGATCAGATCATAGGGTATGTGTACTAAAAAAGGCCCCATACTGCCTAAAACAATCACAACCAAATATAACTTGTTTCAGGAATTTTTACTGAAGTAATGAAAGGAATATAATATAGATAGTCAAGGAGATCATATTGAGATAATGCCCTCTTAATTAAGCATTTGGCCAAAAGAAGAGTGACAACACTAATAGTGTATGTTGATAATTGTTGTTGCCATGAATGACAAAGAAGAGAACAGAAAAATATACCACTACAGAGTTCCAATGCATCAAAAGTGACTTCGGAATATTCGCATAATCTGTTGTAGTATGTATTACTAACTATTAAATATTTCATAATTAGGATATCCACTCAAACTAATTTTTGGGTAATCCACTACGATGCTGCATGAGATTTGACTTGAATGCCAAAGGCAGAAAAGTTCATATTAAATAGATACTATGAGATAGGAAAGATTATAGTTTAGATTTAACAAACAATATGCAGTATTCGTATAATTATTTAAACAGAAAACTAACAACAGCATGGGTCCTGAAAAGTGTATCCGTGCTGAATCTTAGTTAAATGTAAAACAATTATTTTGATAAACATACCCGTAAATTGTGGAGCAACAGTACCAAGAGTTAGCTTGGATAACTTCAGCGAAGCTAATACACCTGCTCTATACTGCTCTAAAATTGGCTCAACAGAATTTCTTATCAATTCAGATGCAGCCTGGAGGGAGGCAATTGCAAGTGGAAGCCAAATTTCCACATGGGAGGAAGTTAAGTTAGAAATAGATCAATTTCGCCAACGGATTTTAAATTTCAGCACATGCATAAAACATGCAAACTATGGAACAAGAACTAAAGTCTGAATGCAAAATAACACAAGTGTGAAGAAAGACTCATATATTACCTCATTCACAAAAGGCCAGATTTTAGTAAGTTGAAGATTTAGCCAGTTCAGCTGATACATGACATAACAGTATCAGCACATGGAGAATTACAGCATTGGGAGAAACAACGGACTAATTTTGAAATAACCAACTCACTCTCTGTCTTTGTGAGAAAACAACCCACGGAGGATAATAGTCACCTGGAAGAATTTTCCTTGAATCGTCCACTGTCATCTTTGCAAATGCTGCCACAGTAGCAGTCTAAACAAGAAAAATTCAAAGAAAATATAGAATACAATTGTTTTACATTCCATTTAACAAAATAAGATATAAAAATGTCCTTATAATTTGAAAATGCCCCTAACCTTCAACAAAAAATAAAATATAAAATTCAGGTTTAAGACTTACCGCTCAAGTTTAAGTAGATACAAAATCTTCCTCCATATACAAAAACTATTTCAAAATGGCTGCAGATGACCCACTAACAAGTAAGATGAGTCCTTCCTGCCCAGTCACAATTCCCTTCCCTCCAGTACAATTTCAATGATGAATCAGTGATGTAAACCATCACATGCCTCTTGCCACCACCGTAACTAAGGCTTCATTTGGGGCAGTTTTTTTGGTGCTTTCTAAACAACTTTTTAATACAAAAAGTTCGTGAATTAAAAAAATTTATACTAGAAAGCCATTTTAGGAAGCGGTACGAAAGTTGTCCCAAACAAAACCTAAATCACCTCAACATGCCACTTCCCAGGCAATGGGCTAATCCTTCAACAGGAGCTGTGTACATGTCTCTTGAACTTCTATCTTGTCGAACCCTCGAACCAAAAACATGAATCTAGCTAATAAAAAGGCAAAAACTGAGCCCAACATTATTCACAAACTACTCCATGTCAGTTTATCACATTAACCTTATCAAAATGGCAATTTTGGAAGCCTCTTTTCAGACTGACCCAGCTTGTATGCTATATCTGCCATCACTAATGTGAAATATACCAAGTAGGCTTACAACCCTCTATTTATTAGCACCAGTCAAACTCCAGGCTAAGCTATTTAATTGCTTACTTGTGTTCAGTTGTTTTCAGCAGCTATGGTCCCCTATTCAATTCCCTTTCAGTCTCATATTGCTTATACAAAGCCTAAACCTGTCAGCCATCAAGGGTTCGTGAACCTCTGAAAACTCTACTGACTGGTTCACACATAGTAGTTTCTATGCGTCGTTCAATATACTCCAATTCCTAGGTCTTTTTTCGGAAAGTTCTTAACAGGTAGCTCTAGCTTTCAAAGACTCCTATTTATATCCTAACACACCAACATCTCCAAATTCTACCTAATGATTGATCTTCAACAATGCCAAATAGTTAAAACAGAGAAAAGAGAACGGAAGATTACCAGGTCGAAGCGTGACTTGGCCCTCGCATTCTCGGATCGGACGAACATTACAACCAGGCCGACTCCAACCGGGATCCCGAATATCAGGCCCAAGAAGAACCCCATTTTAGCGCCAACAGACCAAAATCCAGAAGTGAAACAAAAGTTTCCGAAGCCGCTAGGATCCACCGGAAACCCACTTCTGAAGTGGTGAGAAGAATAATGGAAGTCTGGTTGAGAAGAAAACGATTGCTTCTTCTTTACAACCCTCTGCTTATTGATTAGAGGGTTCGAGATATGAAGGGAGGAAAACGAATATGATAAAGTCTCTGCTTTCGAGGTGAAAACTTGCCGTGTGTGCTTTTCTTCGGATCTCGCGAGTGAAGATTAGGGTTTTGACTGAAAACAATCGGTTATTTCCTCCATTTACTATCTCTTGTTGCCGGGCCAGCCGACTTCCATACCTTCCTCTCCCATCTCGCAGTGTTCGCCGGTACGGTCTGTCACCACGTGGAGGGTGACGAGGAGAATAGATATCGTAAGCGTCGGCAGCTGTCCGGCTATTCTTAAAACCAACTGGCCTAAATGTTTTTTTTTTTTTTTAAACGGAGTATCTGCTTGCTAGCATCTACTTAAGAGGAGTATCACGGCATAACTAATCTATTGGCGAGCCTATTAGCAACTAATCCTGTAAGTGCATCACCCATAGTTATTTTTTTCAAACTTAAAAGGTCGTGCCGCATGAGAGGAATTCGAACCGACATATATTGTATTTGATTGGCTTTCAATATTAAAAGAAAAATAATTATGTGGTTTTAGATTAGAATAAGGTGGGTTATTATATTTGTACAATCTTGATTATTTAATTTAAGGAGATGAATACATATATATGTACTTCATTCATTCAATTTAGATTAGGTGATTCTAATTAAATTTTAATAAAAATATAAATTTTTTTAATTTTGATAACTTTTGAATTCAACAAAATTATTATGATTTTGGATAGATAACGTTGAATTTAATCATAACCATTTAATTTGATTTGGATGGCTAGACTAAGATAATTGTAAAAATGTAAATGCACATCTAACCCTACAATTTTGTAATCTATGATGGTCTGAGTTATTTTTAAGATTTATTGGTAGAAATAATTTTGATATTTTAGCTTTATATAAAAAACTCTTTTTTGGAAAATTTAGGTCAATTAAGGCGAATTCGTACACGCATCATATATGCAATACTCGAATATATACCTCTTGGTTGGTAGCCAAACTCCCAACCAACAGACCAAGATGAGCTATGTTATATAAAAATCTTGTACATACACAACAACAACATCAAGCCTTTATCCCACTACGTGGGGTCGGCTACATGAATCCTTTTTCTCCATTCTGTCCTATTAAATGTCAAATTCTCGTTTAAATCTAATAAAGAAAGGTCATTCCTAATATTTTCTAACCAGATCTTTTTAGGTCTGCCAAATCTGCCTAATCTTGTACATACACAAATACATTAAAAATAGTACACCTAATTCATAATTTTTAAAGTGAACTTTTTGAAAGAAAAATAATCACTAGGCCTAATCAAGATGAAAAACTACACAAGTGTATATCAAAAATTGCAAAAGTTTGTCATTCCCTATAATTGAAGAAAATTCTAATAAACTATAACAAGCTTATACCATAGTTTATATCATTTGTGGTGGTTGTTGGTGTTCGTCAGTGTTGAAGTTGAGATAATGCAGTTATTTGAGGTATTCATCGGGCGTACTGTTGGCGTTAAATGCAATGTAATCATGATTATTCTCAAGCTTCGTTTGAGATGGCTTTTTTACTGCTTCTTAAAACAATTTTTTAGTACAAAAAATTAATTTTATACTAAAAAGTTGTTTTAAGAAGCAGCAAGAAAGTCGTCCCACACAAAGCCTCGGTGGCTTAGTCGCACTTTAAACAATAGTGTTCAAATTGTTTATGTTCAATATTAAAGATTGGTATGCATCTTTTTTTTATACTAGATAGTACATATCCCTTGTTCTGGTATTCTTTAAATGTTTATTGTTAATAAGTTTCATATTAAATAAATAATATATTTATTTTACTACAAAATAGTATAATATATTAAGTATGTAAATCTTTATTTATAATCAGATGTTCAGTATTTGATTAAACTTTATGGTGAATTATTCTTCAAAATTCACAGATAGAATAACATTTATTTACACGAGTTTATTGAAGAATCATATATACTTAATTATTCTAAGAACCATCCTTAATTGAATGTTAGTTAGGTAAGTTGGCTCATACATTCTTTCAACCTAAGAACCAAATTTTTAGTACTAAATTCTAGCATTACTTCATTTAAATTTATTTTGACCAACCACACCCACTAGTTGATGGTGGTGGGTACTCTTTTTTTTTTTCTTTTTTTTTTTTTTGTGGGAACTCTTTTAGTGAGATTAAAGGCTAGAAAAGGTTATGGATCATTGGTTTGACGTTTATAGAAGTATTATGGAGTTTATGGTAGAATGAAGTGAGGTTTAGAGAGGTATATTAGTAGAAATGCTAAAACTAGTCTAGTTTAGGCTTATTTGGAATATTACTTTAGAGAGTGACCTTAATGTTAGATAAATGATTATAAATAATGGTGGAAGATTGGATTAGAATGTGAACTTGTGATATGGAGTTTATGGTGGAGTTCTGTGGAGTTTAAGAGGATGTTGAAGTATAGGGAATAAGATTAGGTTTAAGTGTTCCCTCTAATTTGGTAATGATTATATGTGTTTAGAAGGGTTTTATGATCATGATTGTTGGTTTATTGGTTTTAGAGAATGCTTATGAAGTGGAGGAGCAGCTATAAATAATTTAGAGCTTGCATTTAGGATGGCTTGTAAGTAATATAAAAGAAATAAGGATAATTACCAAATCTCACAAAAAAAGACACTGACGTAAAGCCACCAAGCACTAGGAAATTGAAGAAAACTCTTCACAAATCTATTTTATTCAAAAGTTTTCAATTACACTGCATATCAGCCCATATTTATAGGCGTTATAATATAATTATTGAAAAAAACTATAGGGGAAAAATGGAGGGGTTTAGTGGACATTAAAGAGGAGTACCACTAACCCATTCCACCCACACATTCCGCCTACCCATTTTGACTAATTGCCTCATCCCTACCTAACTATTTCATGATTAATCATATAAGCTTCTATATAGTAAATAAAATATAAATTATACTTAAAATGTTCAAAATTATGGGCTCATGATCGGGCTCTTATAATTGGATCTTTTCTTTAGTTATTTTATTGGGATTTGGTTTTAGCTATTGTAATTAGGCTTTTAGCTTAATTATCTTCATAGACATGATGTGTTACACAAACTATCCTAGGCTCAATTGAAATCTTCTCTATAGAGTTAATACCAAAGTAGTTTTCTATTAGTTGTGGGGCCAAAGTGTCTAAGTCAATATGAGTCTACAACATATCATAACATGGTCATTTATTCATCCAATGAACTAAAAAATAATGCTCATATCAGAGATTAGTTGGTGCTTTCTCAATGATGATATAATCGATCTCCAAAAATGAGGGATTATATAAGTGGGGAACTATATCTCATGTTAAACAGTTAGACTGAATAAATGGAGATTTGCTAACTCCTTTATATGATAAAATATCTTCAATATTAATAACATGATAGATTAGCATATCACCATGCAAAATATGGTGATAAACAGTTGATCTAATTTTCTTAAGAATTTCGAATGAGCCACAAGTCCTTACATGTAATTTCTAAAACTTTCATTTTTTGTAATGCTCAAGTCAAATGTGAATCAAAACAAAATTATCTTCTTTAAATTTTTTTATTGATCGATCAATATTTATCCTATAACCACCTTTATCATTACTTGAAGTTATTTAATGTCTTATAATGTCATATAATCTTTGAAAATCCTTAGCAAAAGTGAACACATAATAAACAAAATACATGTGATGGGAGATTTGTTACATCAATTGGTTCATTGGGTTTTTGACCATACACTATTTCAAAAGGTTAAATTTTGGTTGCTCTAGAGATAATATTATTATTTGCAAATTCAACTGTAGACAAATGTAAGTCCTAAATTTTTGGACTTTTTTCTACAAGGCATCTTAATAAGTTTCCTAATATTTGATTTACTACTTGAGTTTGTCCATCAATTTAAGAATGAAAAGCATATGAGAATTTCAATTTGGTACTAAATAATTTTCATAAGGTCTTATAGAAGTATAAAATAAATCTAACATCACGAACAACGATAATAGTTGAAGGAAGGTCATATAAATGCACGATTTTCTTAAAGAACAGTATGTCAATAGGGAAAGTATCATTTGTTTTGGGACATGATAGAACATGAACCTATCAACTACTACAAAAATGTTATAATGCCCTCAAGTTGTATGATGCAATTCTAAGACAAAATCTATCAAGATGTCTTCTCAAGGCCTATAAGGGACATTTTATTTTGTGGCTTTTGCTTGCTTACAGGCTAAACATTTGGCCACTAACTTTTGAAAATCTCATTTAAGTAAAGGCAAACAAAAATTAACTTTCATTAAACATATTGTTTATCTTATACAAGATGACAAGCAATTCTTGTCAAAGGTATTTAGAAATTAAAAATTCCCTAAGAGAGGACCTAGGGATGTAAAGTTATTTTTTCCGATATAGATATCAGTTAATTATTGAGAATGTTTCTTATGGGAATAAAGATTTCTCTAAGTGCTCAATATAAATTAGATAAAAGTTAGGCTAACTATGTACTGATCTATAATTCATTTAAATCCTAGAATTTTAAGTTTTATTGAAGTATTTTTAGTGTTATTCTTGGCAAAGAATCAGCAAGTTTATTTTAAACTCCAGGTTTATGTTTCAGGGTGAAGGAGTAATCCTGGAGATACTTGACCCATTTTGTATGCATATGACTTAATTTTCTTTGGGTATTGATAGACTTAAGGGTATGATGGTCTGAATTAAGAATAAATTTTCGATGTAGAATGTTGTGATGCAAGTGTCTTAAAGATTAAATGATCGCATAAAATTCCCTATCATATATTGAATATCTCTATTTTGTTTCTTTTAATTTTTCATAAAAGAAAACCATAGGATGATTTTCTTAACTTTATATTCCTCAGTTTAAGAATAAATGAAGAAAGCAAGATCAATGGAGAATGATTTGGAAATTCCTCAGTTTAAGCATGACATGACTAGAAAAAGACCAGGTGAAGGGATGAGTAGGGGAAGTGTTAGTGAAAACAAAAGTTTATGATCTAGTGATTATCGATCAGTGTCTATGGTATTTGTTGCTAGTAATCCAAAGTTTGTGCATTATGGAAGAAGATTGGGTCAGTGTGTTCTATTAACATGATAGTGTTTAAGATGTGGGCAATATAAACATAAGTTATGAATTGCCCTCAAATATTTGAAGGATGAAGACATGTGATTAAAGCAGAATAATCTAGATAAGGTTATGACAGAGGATACAGTGAAGGATCTGTGAGCATGATAGATGAAAGGGGAACTAGTGAAAGTTAAAAAGAGCCCACACATTTTATTACATACACACCAATACTAATATGACCCAAAGTTTATAGTTTGACTTAATAGGATGATAGAGATGTGCCACGAGGATCCACTAGTAGAATTCTCATTCTTATGTATTTATTTGAGTAATAAGCATTGCATAGTCTCATTTATATAATATATAATTGAATGATGCATGAATGTGATAGATTGATCAAATACATAGTTGACTAAAAGAAATGATAAGTTAATGATCAATACTATTTTGGACTTATCGATAACATAATGATTTTTAAAAAAATTGAATTAGTTTATTTAATGAATTGATGAATTAATTTCTTTTTGTTTTTTTAAATGTTGAGAATGATATTTTTTAAATATGGTAAAATTATAATAGCCCATATTTTGACATAGTTAAATAATATTTCTGGAATAATTATAAATCTAATTTATAAATCATATTTTCCATAATATAGATATTATTATGCTTTAAATATAATAATTTTATCTTAATTTTAGAGGTGTTGACTTTATTTTCATATGAGGTCACTAAAATTAATCCAGACTCAGATCAATACAGACGTCAAATCAATCCAGACCTCTACCTAAATGATCTGATGGTTAATAAGGCTCCAGGTGTCAACCATCTAAATATCAATTTATGATTTAATTTATCCACACTTCAAATCCATTTTGACCTTAGATCGATCTGGACTCTATCCCCAAATCAATCCAAAATTAAATCAATTCTAAATTCAAGTGTAGACTTCAGTCAACTCAAAATCAATATAGACTTCAATCATTCAAACCTCAATCAACCTAGACTTTAGTCAATCCAAACTTCAAACCAATCTAGACTTCAAATCTATCTAGTCTTCAAACCCAATTTTCAATTAACCTTTGAACCAACCTCTAATCAAGCTTTAATCATATCCATTCTTTAACAATCATCTATTTGATTATTATTGATATGTATATTTCAAACTTAAGCAATCAAATCCAAAATCTAGATCAAATACAGATCAAAATCCAAGGTTAAAGGCCCTTGTCCTAAAAGTTGTTTTGAGTAATTTTTTAATCTTTTCAAAACCCAGTCAAATGATCTCTGATTCATAATCTATTAATTTCATATTGACTAAGCATGTCCCCAGGGTCAACCTTTCAAATTTAAGCTCAATCTAAGGTCTCTAACCTTAAAAATTAAATTAATTTTTAAAGGTTGTAAAACCTTCAAATATTTATGCCATATTCCTAGACCCACTACCTTATGGATTTTGACATTGTGACCTTCCCTGAGACTTTTTATCATGTCCAGACCCTTGATTATGACATGTTAAACATTATTTTTCATTTTGGCGGACCCAGTTGACCAAGGGGTCAAAATGACCAAAATACTCCTTAAAGGCAAAATTTAAGTTTTCTTTAAACTTCAATATAGCCCAGTCAAATTAAACCTGATTAACTAAGTCAATCTAGGTTGAATAAATAGCCCAATAAGGATTTAAATAGTCATTTTGACCAAAATGACCATTCTGATCCATGAGATCACCTCTATTGACCTTTATTAATCAAACAAAATCTATTGAACCTAAAATCGGGACCTGGGTCAACCAGGGTTAACTAAATCAAACATTAAACCTTTTTATATTAGATCAAGACTCAAATGCATTCAAATCTCATTCTAATTCCCTTGACTATTTCCCCTATTAATTTTGGTTAATTTGTTATCCTAACCTAGCCAACAGTTGACTTGGTTAATTGAGCCTAAATATGATCAAACTTGACGGATATGGGTATCGTCATTGCATTCATTCAAACCAACCTATTTAATCCTTCTACATCACTCAAATACATGCTTTTAACATCTCTAAACACTCCATGAGTCAACTCTCATTTACTTTGTCTTGGTCAACTCACAAGCAATGGTCAAACCTTCCTATATATAGACTATCTCATTCAAACATTGAATCTATGACTTTAAATCTTACAAACTCATGCCTTTACAATATTTAATGATTTGAGCATATTCAAGCTCATCACAAAATAAGCCATGGTCAAGTTGACCTAATCAACTCACCAAAACTTGGTCAAACCATCTCTAGTTCTCATACTTTTGTTAAATCCAAATCCCATGACTTGCCACTCATCCCAAACTACTCCAAATAGTTTATGAGGCCACCTTATATGTTATCTCATCAACCTTGGTTAAGTTGATGGGTCGTTTAAACACTTGTTTTCATGGTCAAACCACTTAGTTTGTCCTCTTTGATTAAACCCTAGCCCATCCAGCCATTCAAACAACATATCAAACCCCACCTAGACTCCACCTCAGTAGGGCTTGACTTAGGTAACTAGTCAAGTAGTCAACAAAAGCTAAATTAAGCTTAAATGGTCAACTTGGCCCTAACAAGTACTATACTCTAAATCTAGCTCATTTCTATTGTTTAAAGACCTTCTAGAGACTTCTTAAATGACCCCTAAACCTAGCTTAGCCCTTAATCCAGTCCTAAATATATTATAATCAAGCCTATATGCATATAAGGCCAAAATCACCTTTACACCTAGTTGTCCTTGACCTCTGCTCCTAACAAACCTCAGGCACTTGTCAAGTATCAGAGATGCAGCCAAATCAATCAAGACCGTCCAAGAATCCCTGGGTCATTTGAATTGACCAAAAGAGGCCAAATGACACTCACTCTCACTTAAGCATTCTCTCTCCATTCAATCTCTCCCAGACTCGACCCTCAATTCGTTTGAGCTTTCAACAATCCCCTCCACATTTCTCAACCTTAATTGAGTTGATGAATGCCCATTCAAATCATTAAAAGCCCTTTAATTAAATCAATTTAAAGATTCAATTAAATAGTCAAACTTTGAAAATTTCAAATTGAGCAAACTCAAAGGCATTGGACTCTATTTGAGGTCTAATATTTATTAAAAATACTAAACCACTAGAATTAATTCAAATTTTAAAAAAGTCAACTTTTTAGTCTACCTTGGTCAAATTTAAGTCGAAACTTTAAAACTTAATAACTAAATATAGAAAAATTCAATTTCTGTAAACTTAGTGTCTAATTACTCATCTTAAGGTCTAATATTTAAGAAAAACTATTAAAACTTCATAAGTCAACTTTAATCAAAAAGTCAAATTTTGACTCCTTAATTTAATATATTAAATAATTAAAAAAAATTCAAAAATTCAATATTTAATTAAATTTTCAGAAAGTATTAAATCCAATCTTCAAAACTAGTAACCAATCAATCTTGATTAAAATTACCAAACTTTAAGTTCTAACCAATTAAACTCCTTAATTCATACTAATTTTACATATAATAGTTAAACCGTACGTAGGTATGAAATAAATGTTCAAACCTTGGCCGAATAAGAATCTAACCATTAATATAAGCTTTGAACCTTATTTATATTTGTATATGGGGTTATCATTTGTCTCATTCCTATTACAACTCAATTTTTTGAGATGAATGCATTTTAACCTAAATAATTAACAGTATAATATCATTAACCTTGAATAGATGACCATTTAAAAGTATGAGCTATCTCACAATAGATAGATAAGGTCCTAGGAAAAAGGAAGTTTGAGTAGCTGAAATTTGAACAACTAAAATTTAAACGACTAGCTCACTTGTCATAAGGTTGAAGTAAGTCAAGATTGAGGGTTATGGCTCAACCTTAAATATAATAGTGTTAATTTAATTATAAATAATCTCTTGAATCTATTTATTCAAATAAATAAATAATTTAGACATTTGTCCACTCATGTGTGCATGATTCATATGCATTCAAAATTTTCTGAGCATACAATATGTCGTTAATACAAAGACTAACTATTAGTAAAATAAAATTAAGTAGGCTAGAGTGCAAACTCTGTTCAATATTATCTTCATTTAGGGTTGTTTGGTTGGTAGCAAAGTAAGCGTAACACATTTATTTTATATGTAGTTAAAGATTGCTGTTGTTTGATTTGAAAGAAAAAAAAAAGCAATTTATTTACATACGATATTACATATATCTCAAAATTGGCTTTTCATACTTCAAAACAAGCTTCGGCTAAGCGAGTTCCTACGTCCGTTATCTTTGCTGTCTTCGCCTACGAATTTGATAGACTACACCTTTTGCCCATTGCCATCAAACCCTAGCCCTCCCAGCCCATTGGACATCCTTCACAATTCACACCTTCTAAGCAACAAAGAAAATTCCAACATGAATTTATTATCTTTCCCAAGCCTTTGTTAGCACTTTCAATTTTTAAAAGTTCAAATAAATAATTCATGAACAAAAAAACCCAATATATTTA
Source organism: Dendrobium nobile (assembly GCA_022539455.1). Taxonomy (NCBI): domain Eukaryota; kingdom Viridiplantae; phylum Streptophyta; class Magnoliopsida; order Asparagales; family Orchidaceae; genus Dendrobium; species Dendrobium nobile. Next base: position 70,774,114 of record CM039736.1, read on the forward strand.
GCCGTCTTAGGTAAAATTATTTGAACATTTCAAGCGTATTTAAAATAAATAGTATATTTTCATAGCCGTAAATATTTTGAACTACTATTTTATGATTACTCAATTAAATAATTATTATATTTGCACAGTTAAATATTAATGAGCTTGAGAGATCATAAAATTATAAAAAACAGCCAACGAATTGAAATTGAGATCAGTAAAAATTATAATTCGTATTATTATATTAATTAGTCCAGAACCTTGTTCGATAAATCAAACTGCACGCACCAAAATTGCTACGCGTGCAAGTGGTGTCCGTTTCCTCCGGTCACGTCTGGTCGCCGTACGTATATAGTAACGGGAAAATTGTTCCTTATTTTCCCGAAATTCCCGCATTCCTGTATGTGCACACTGCCCTCCGGCTTCTGCCCAAGCCGCAGCGAACAAGAGACAGGAGCGGGCGGCGACGGAGGTGAAGAAGCCCGAAGCGATAGGAAAACGCCAACTCTGCCAAATCCTTCCAACATTTTTGCTGCTTGCTTCGTAATGGAATACGCGACGGCTTGTTGTTGCTGCTGGTCGAGATCGGGATTCTGGTGATTTTGCAATACCCGCTTTCCTCGCAGCAAAGCCGCGGATCCTTTTCTATTGGATCCAGTTAGGTTTTGAAGGTTTTGCTGGGGAGAGGGAGATGGCGGGATGGAGGTATCGAACTGGGCTGCTTCTCATCGGCGCTGTGGTGGTGATCTGGGTTACGTCTGCTGAAGTCACGCAGGTGAGATGGATCCCACTATTGTCTGTGGTGCCAGATTTCTTTTTTTATAATTGGTTGTTTTGTGTTTCGGAGATGTTTTTTTTGTTGTTTTGGTGTTTGAGATCTGGGAGTCTGTGGGTGGATTATGGGGTTGGTTTTGAGATCGGAAGGGAGAAGTGGCAGAGATGAGGAAAGAGGTGGATCATTGGATTGCCGTCGCTGATGAATGGGAACATGAGGAGTCGGCCTTGGATGGAATAAGGGATTTTTGTTGGAATCAGCAAACGGTTGCGGTTAATCCTCATGAAAAGGCTAGCCTTGGCCATATTAGGAGTGGTGGGATTATAATGATGATCGTGGCTGATAGACTCCCCAGGATTTGAGATGCATAAAGAACAGCTATGTTGCTTAGTCATATTGAAGAAAGTTTGAGTAGAGTTTGTTCATTAATGACGACTTTGTCATATTATATTCTTTTTATATTTGGGTTAGAAAGTTTAATTCAGTAATTTTGATGCTTCCTGCCTCTTTTATCGGCCTGCACTGCGCTAGAATGAACTTTTCTTTTCTTTTTTCGGTGAAGAATTATGCATCATCAACCGTAGATAGCATAGCTTGCATCTGGAAATCTGTAGGTTTATGGTATAATTTTGGGAAGAATTATGCAGGAGTACCTGTGTTCAAACACAAGGTGGTTTGACCAAGTATTTTCCTATTTTAGTTGGATTACATCAAGGGTCAGCCTTAAGCCCATATATTTTTGCTTTAGTCATGGATGTTCTCATTAGACATTTGGAAGAGGTTGTACCCTGGTGTATGCTTTTTGTTTATGAGATTCTTCTTGTTGATAAGACTATAGAGGGAGTTGAAGGTAAACTTGAATTATGGAGGTAAACCTTATAGTCTAAAGGCTTTCTTTTGAGTAGATCTAAAACTGAATATATGGAGTGTAATTTTATTAATAAGAGCACACGTTTTAGATATCTTGAGTCCATTGTTCAGAGTAATGTTGAAATAGATGGGGATATTATTAGTAGAATTCAAGTTGAATGGTTGAAGTGGAGGAATGCATCGGCTTGTTATGTGATAGAAATGCTCCTCTCAAACTTAAGGGAAAATTCTATAAGATGGTAGTGAGACCTGCAATGCTTTATAGTGTAGAATGATGGCTATTAAAAGAGAAGCATAATATTAAGTTAAGTGTTGCAGAGATGATGATGCTTAGGTGGATGAGTAGCTTTACACTTAAAGATAGGATATGAAATGAGCATATACATGAAATGATTGGAGTAGCTCCAGTGGAATATGAGATTAGAGTGAGTTGCCTTAGATAGTTTGGTCATATAAAACGGTGGCCTTCTGATGACCAGGTTAGGAAAGTAGATGCATTAGATTTAACTTATATTAAGAAAGGTAGATATAGACCTAAAAAGACTTGGTTAGAAAATATTAGAAATGACATTTCTTTATTAGATTTAGATTGAAATTTGACCCTTAACAGGAGACAATGGAGAAAAAGGATTCATGTAGCCGACCCCACATAGTGGGATAAAGGCTTGTTGTTGTTGCTGCTGCTGAGATATTTACATTATATTAGATGACTGCCAAAATTAAACCTATGGGTAATGCATTCAAGCTGATCGCAACAGGATGCTTGGTAAGGAAAAAGCTTATTGTTTATTATCATGCAATTGTACTAATTGACATGTTACTTACCTCATCCATAGCATGCTTTATCTTATGTTTTATCTTACAAATAAAACTTAGAATCTAATTGTTGTGAAAATCTTCTTGACACCTCATATAAAACAAATCACTGGTGTGCTCTTTTTATTAAGTTTGAAACCTATTAGATTGGACTGATGTGTAACTTTAACTGCTCAGTCTTTGATCTGTTGTTGGTGTATTATCGGTTTTAGTTTTCTTTCAGTGGAAAGTTGCAGTTCTGCTTTTTTTGCTTGTTTTCTATCTACCATGAGCGAAATATTTAAGAAATATTGTTATAGTTCCAGAAAATATCGCTGTTCCTATATTTTTTATTTTTAAATAATTGAATCTGTTGGTTTGGCCTGATCTTTCAGGGCCTTATGGGCAGAAAACAATATTGTGGGACTTTATACAGTTTACAGCTGAATTAGTTTGTCTGCAGGCCTCTCGCATTCTTTCTCCTTTGTTTTGTAACACACTTGTTTGGTTTGCTTTTCGTGTCATTTGTGGGCAGTAAAGAAGTATATTTTGGTTTCTTGTGCATATGTTCTTAACTTGCTATTCTTGAACAGGGTATTTTTACAGACTACAAACAACCTTTTGCTGTCACTTATTTGGGAGCCTCTCTCATGATCATTTATCTTCCGATAGCCTTTATGAAGGATTGGATATGCAACATGCTAAGAAAGCATTCATCTAAAGGAGGCAAAACTTTGAAGTCTGCCAACCAATCTTCTGCAACAAATTCCCTTGCAAAATCTAAGGAAATGCAGAAAATGCTTCAAATAGAATCACATTCCCCTTTAAATCGAAAAGAAAGTGGCATTGACCTTTCTATACAAGAAGGAGAGGAAAGTCCATTTATTGTGAAGATCAAAGATGATTTTGATGGGCAGAAAGAATCTGTAGAGCTTACTACCAGGGATATTGTAAAATATGGGTTTTATCTAGCGCCAATTTGGTTTGTAACAGAGGTAAGAAACTAAATTTGTAAAATGTTATATTCAGTTCGACCAAAGGTTTTTCAAACAAATCAAAACGTCAGTTGAATTATGGCTTTTTTTGCTTGACCATCCAAACAGAAAATTAACGTTCTAAATGATGCAATATTGTCAATATGGTCTGACCATGTAACTGAGATAGGCTTGTTTCTCATAGGTCAATCGTAAGGAGTTAAACCACAAAACAAATGAGATGAGCCGGACTTATTTTCATGTCCTTCATATCTCCTTATCATTTATGGCCGAATTTTACTTTTTTTATATCTATTTTTTGGATTAGTTTGAATGTAGTGAGTATAACAATAATTTTATCCTTAACTAAGCTTTTATTCTTCTTAAAAGTAGGATCTTATGTCTGGATTTTTAGTAGTTGATATGGATTAGTGAAATTATGATGAATTCAATGAAGAATTCATGTAACACTAATTTTGGCTTCATAGTTTTTTCACCCTGAGGATGCAACAACATAATGTTTTTAGTATTCAAGATCAAAAAGTTGGGACTTACAGTTTGATTTCTTTTTTTTCTTCCTATTTCCTATTGATTTTAACAATTTTTCTGTGCATGTTGTATTTAAATGCAAATAATGAGGGTGCTAATCAAGATGAACACAATCAGAGGGATTAAAAGGTTGAAATAACATGTGAAATAGAGATGATATGGTTATATTTTCCCTTTGAGGCCTACACTCAGACTTTGATTTAGTTTATGGGTGGTGATGGGTGTTTAGAGCGTTAAACTATTAAGATAATGTGTTTAAGGTCTATTCATTTTACAAAATATTTGTTTTCAATATAATTTCATTTTGGTGATAGGTTTGATCCACATGACTTGATAGACATGTAAAATGAAGGATCTTCAATCATTTTCCCTTGAAAAGGAGGGAGTTTGAAGTGAAAGTGAGTAAACATACGTAAGATTGCTAGTTTATTAGTCACAACAGAACAACATCTGCTGTTAAATGGACCGGATAAGTACTCTGCTTTAACAACTAAGCATGGACGCCAAACAAAGTTTCTGTGCTTCCACTTTGAACTTTGGTTTTTATGGCCTTTTATTGTCATATGAGATGAGCTTTTCTTTTTATTAGAGAGTTCTGTTCAAAAGATAGCGCAATGGTGAAACAAACTTATATTATTTACCTCTAAAACGAGAGTTTTTGCTAAATTATTTTATGTATTGGATGGGTGCAGTATCTATCAAATGCAGCACTTGCAAGGACTAGTGTCGCAAGTACAACAGTCCTATCATCTACCTCAGGTCTTTTTACTCTCTTTATTGGTGTGCTTCTTGGACAAGACTCCTTAAATGTTGCAAAATTAGTTGCCGTATTCATTAGCATGGCTGGAGTTGTTATGGCAACCCTAGGCAAGACGTGGGCCACAGATGAGTCTCAACTGAGCTCCACTGGGTGAGTTTCTTACTTTTTGTATATGTATGTTGCTGAATGCTGGCTTGTAGTTTGATTATTGAAGTTTATGTCAACTTTAGCATGTAATAATGGTGTGGGCCTTTCATAAATCTTTAGTTTAATTATATGCAGGAATGGAAAGAGGTCACTTGTTGGAGATCTTTTTAGTCTTCTTTCTGCTGTATTATATGGGCTTTTTACTGGTTGGCTTTACTCTTTACTCCATGACTTGTCTGTTTAAATCTCTGATTGGTCAAGTAACTATTATGCATTGTTATGAACATTGCAGTTCTTCTAAAGAAGTTCTGCGGGGAGGAAGGCAAGAGAGTTGATGTTCAGAAGTTGTTTGGATATGTCGGGTTGTTTACACTTGTTGCTCTATGGTGGCTTGGTAAGGCTCTTATCATACTTTCATCCATATGCTTTCTTTCTCTATGAATGAAACAGCCAAGTCATGCCACCATTTTCATATATTATAACATATATGATGGCTAAAATAGTTTATTTTTTAGTTTCATTATTCCTGTAGCTGTTTTTTTTTTAACGTATTCCAGGAAGAAATATAAAGAAATCTAGTTTTCTGTCAACATAAGGAAATTGTTTTGAGTGGTTGCTACTGTCAGTTTAATTCTATTACCATGCTCTTTTTGCCTTTTTTGTGAACAGCTACCTGCGTTTATCTTGGCTTTTGAAATTCAAAATGGAAAATTTATCTGCTGGCGTCTGAAATGAGTTTTCCGTTATCATAATTTTCTTATTCTTTTTCGTCATAATTTTTTGTCTGTAATGCACTCTGTAACCTGCGCTCTTTAGTCAACTAGTACCTTGTTGTGTGGCATACATGTTCATATTATTTTTTTTCTAGCATAGAATTTGTATGGTGTTCAAGTAAAAGCAGACTATCTTAAAACGTGATCATCTTAAACATTTGGAGAATCTTTGTTTTTGTTACATTTTATCAAAAGTGCTAGTTTGCAAATGGTTATTTATGTCTGTACATAAACTACCAAAATTTGTATTCAGTTTATGGTGCAAGTGTTTTTCTTTCAAATGCTTTTCATTTATGTCGTAATACTATCTCCTATCAAGCTGCTTTCCTCTTGAACTTGTGCTTTAAAGTTTCTTTTCATTTTGAAGTGTTTCCATGAAATATGCTGTATGCTTTAAAATAACAACTTTCATGCGTTTGAGTAGCGAAAAAAAAAAAAAAAAACTTGCTTAATTCTTCGAAACAAATATTCTAGAGTAAATGCAGTTTGAGTTATTTGCTTTAAAGTTGTTTTGTTTTAAATTGCTTCCATGAAATACGCTGCTTGATTTGAAATAATAACTTTAATGTGATTGAGTAGTATAAAATGCTCACTTTATTCCTTGAAACAAGATTCATGATTTCCACAGTTGAGTCCCTTTGTTGGCATTTTCAGTCAGTTAAATTTGAGATCTGTCCGGTATTTTTCTAATCGAGGAGCAATTTCTTAGCTATCTGCTTACACGCCGTTGCTCTGTTTTGCAGTGTGGCCGCTTACTGCATTAGGAATTGAGCCCAAGTTTACAATTCCTCACTCTGCTAAAATGGAAGAAGTTGTGCTTGCCAATGGCTTTGTGGGAAGTGTGCTCTCGGACTACTTCTGGTATCGTTGAAACCACTTTGCATTTTCCCCTTTCCCATTCATCTTCATTTTCTTACAGTTTCTGGTAATGTATAGGGCTTTGTGTGTTGTATGGACCACTCCTCTTGTAGCCACCTTAGGCATGTCACTTACAATACCGCTTGCTATGGTTGCTGATATGGTGATACATGGCCGTCATTATTCAGCTGTGTATGTTCTTGGTTCAGCTCAGGTAAGCATCGTATATGATGACTATTCTTATGTTTTTCTTAGTGGATGCATGTAAATGTTTCTTTTGATTCTCAAGCAAAACCGACATGCAAATCTTGATATGGAGTGCACCAATATACGCAAATATTCATTTTATTATATTGGTAGTTGAACAATTCGAAGTTACAAAAGGTAATTTAATAGCATGGAATAGTCACAATTTAGTTTCAGATGATAGTTAAAGGCTTCCTTATCCTAACCTTATTTTTTGTTTCCATTTTTATTATTTTGAAAGGATTAATAAGGACAAAAGTGGATCGAACATAATATGGATCCATAATGCTCATATTATCTTCTGCCTTGTTTAGCATCTGATTGACTTGATCCTAATAACCTCTTATTCGAGTTAGATCGAGCTTTGGATGAGTTGAGCGGGTAGTCTTTTTTGCTATAAGATTGACCTTCGCATGAATTGGGATTATAACTATATGGTGCCCCAAGGTTTCTCAACCTGGCCCGGAAGCTCAAGTTAATGAGATAGGAATAAACGGTCAGACAGATATCACAGTTCTTTCAATAATAATAATTGCTCAATAACTAAATGTTTAAATGTAACTTAAGTGCTGCTAAAATAATTTATAATCTAAACATACTATAAAGAGTGCTTATTTATTTTCAATTGATCATCTTTTTCTATACCCGAAACCTTCTTGATCAGCATTTAATCAATATGAGATTTATCTAAAAATTTTAATTTAATAATTTAAGTTTTCGTTAATAATTCAGTGGTCAATTATAGTTTATAATATAACAATAAGCATACATAACTTATCATGGCAATAGTGGAGTTGCAGTTGCAGCATCTCAGTCATTCAATCTACTTTTGATGATTGAGATTGAATCTTTCTCTAAATTATTCTGATTTTTATGAATTAAATCCTAGTCTTTCAAAATGAGTTGGCTGATTGACACTATACAACTGCACCTCTGTAGTTACCATGACAACTATAGAGGTTCTGCACGCTATCCATTTAGCAGTGGGCCCATGACTTTTGCTTAAAGCAACGAGATACACTCTCCTCACCTGGTTTCTGTATATTTTTTTTAGGCAGAAAGCTGCATAGTTGTTCTACAAAGCTGATCAAAGTAGACTTCCAAAGAGAAATGAAAATTAAACATCTGATTCAGTCCAAAGATTTCTTGGCTTCACTTACCCATAAGCAAAACTTTCTTTTCTATTTCTTTGTTTGAACAATCAAAGAGATAGTCTTTCTCATTCTTCTTCTTGTTCTGGTACTTTTAATATGAATATTATAAAAATGTATTACCATTCAAACAATTAATTCCATTTGGGACTGGCAGGCCGTAAAGGACACAGGACCAGCTAAGACTTTTTTTTTTTTGTTAACTCTTTCTTTCAAACCATTTGAAATTTTGATGGCATGCAATTTACATCAATTACAGCTCTAATATTTTCTTGCATGGTACAATCATAAAAATATTTTCGGGAATTTACATCCATACCATTTTATTTCATGCTATTATATATCTAACACCCAAAACATTAATATTACATTCTTACCACCCATACAATAAATTTGGGTGCATGGAATGAAATATTAAGTTTATAGGATAGTATGAAAGGTAGAAATGAATTATATGAGTGGTATATTTAATATTAAAGTTGTATATGAGTGGTAGATATGTAATATTAATGTTTTGGGTGTGTAAATAAAGTGATATGTATGTAAATTTCTTAAACATTAGTAAATTTATATGGAAATAGATTAACATATGATTTGGAACAGCTTTAGACCACTATTTTTTTCCGCGTTTAATAGATTTTTTACTAAAAAGTAGCTTTATAAAGCAGTAAGAAAGCCGTCCCAAACAAAATACCGAAGCATTTCCTTTAATATAAGCATCTGATCTACGCCGTTTGGTTTTCCTCGTACAGGTATTTGCAGGTTTTGTAATAGCTAACATTTCAGATAGAATATACAGGATGCTGGGATTGTAGCCCTCCTGAAACTTATTGATTCATTCATTTCCAGAAAGTATGGGATCCATAATGATTTTTTTTTACTACTCTTCTTTAGATTTTTATCTTTTGCAGCAGGTTTGATATAGTATGATTCGTTTGTACCATCAGTGTTGTTAAATTTCAATGTTAAGTGTGTATAGCTTCATTTTTTTTTTAACCACAGACAGAGTTACTGTTCTTTGGAGGTTTTGATTTTGATATGTTTTAAGAAATTTCTATGATTTTTTTAGTGCTTTCAAAAGCTTTGCTTTGTTAATACAGATTACTCAGAGGTTCTACAAATCAAATAACCCCTAAGTGATTCGTGGATGCTTATTTTAAGTTGCAAAAAAAAAAAATTGTAAGAATATTTTAAGTTTAATTTTACTCAATGGTCTTTAAACATTTCTCTAATTCGATATGTAGGTCTGCAAATGAACCAATATGCTCGATAAGTTGCTCGTAGCTAAGTTCAACTTGAAAAAGTTTATGATTTTTTAATTAAATAATAAAACAAACTTAAACATATTTATAAATAATTGGTTGATAAATGAACAAGCTAATAAATAATATTATCATTTAAAGCTCATGAATAAATTCGTTAAGCAGCTTCATTAATATTTGATAATATGCTTATTTAAGACTCGATTATATATTCATTAACTTAAGCTCAAATATTTCACAAATGAGCTTAAACTCAAATAAGTTCTTACTCAACCAACTCCATTCATTCGCAACCCTAACTCTATGATATTCATTGAAGTTTTTCTTATTCATTTTTTTAATAAATTTTCCATACTTTTTTTTAAACTTCTAACTACATCTGAACCTCTTAAAATTTTTTAGATATCAAATGATATTAAATTCTTTTTTTTTTCTATACAATTTATTATTCAATAATGTCAAAAACATTTAGATTTAGAAAAATTCAATTATAATAATTCAATTTTATTTGCACGTTAACAATAAAGTTATATAATTAAAAAAAAAAAAACGAACTTGCAAAGCCTTGACTTGGATTTATTACTCTAAGCGGAGTCCGGACGATGCACGGAGACTAATAAAAATGCACCATGTCACCTCAAAAACTGCACCATGTCACCTCAAAAAATGTACCGTGATCGTGCTCGATACTGAGCGCGTAACCTGATGGGAGAACCGTCCGATGTCCACACAGAATAATAGCTCCTTGACTTGAAGAGAGTATTGGGTTCAGATACCGGACAAAGCTTACTGCTCGTACTTCATAGTACCGAGTAATATTGAACTCAGTACTGTGAAGAACTAAGTTTGGTACTTCATGAGCATTATAGAGCTTAGTACTACTCGGTACTGTGAAATATTGAGCTCAGTACTGAATAAGAGATGATGTGGCGCATTTTTATTGGACTCCGGATGTCATCCGGTGTCCAAACCCAATAATTTCCTCTTGACTTGCCACCATGCCTTCGAAAGTCGGATTTAGGGTCACGATCGTGTCGAAGGCTTTGACCCGCTAATTTCGGTAAGGTTTCAGTTGACCTGACAACACGAAAACCGCAAACTCGAAAGAAACGCCGAATCTGCCCAATGAGACCACCTATTTCTCTGTCCCCGCCATCCCACCTGCCCCAAGATCGGAAATGGAGATGAGCCAACACCACCACCCAGATTCGCTGTTGAATGTTATGAATGCCGATCGGCGAAGGAAGCCCTACTCAAATCCCTCATCTTCCACGCACTCAAGTAAAGCCTCACTAATCATGGCCTTCATCTCTTGCCTGGCCTGGCTGTATGTCGCTGGCCGGTGATTTCCTCTTCCCCTTTCCTTCGAATGGGTTTGTTGATTGTTTTCATTTTTATTTTCTTGACCTAAAGATTGTATTTTTCTATCAATTCTTTGCCAGATTGTGGCAGGACGCTGGGAACCGAGCTTTACTCTCCAATCTCCTTCAGAAAAGCTCTCGCAATGTTTTAATATTTTCCTTATGTTTATTCTTCATAACTTTAATTTTTTTGGACTTATAGGGAGTTACGCCTGATGCCATACGTTAACTTCTTGCAGCTTCCGAGGGTTGTTACGGTAGAGGACAAGTTGATGGACCTTGGATGCAAGTAATCCCTATTAAAAATTTTCCGTAGTTGATGCTTTTTAGTTCTGTTTAAGCTGTCAGAGTTTGAATTTTTTTTCCTCCTGCTTTTTCCAGGGAGATTGGAAGAAAGATTGTGGAGGCTGAGATGGATTTGACGTTAGCGAAGAGCCAGGGTTACTTGAGACATAATAGCTCCTCTTCAGATCCGAGGCTTCTTGCAGTCATTGGAGCTTATACTGGATTTGGGAGTCGACTCAACCGTAAAAGGTTCCGAGCCTCCTGGATGCCGAGAGGTGGCTTTTAAGCTTCTTAATCATTGGGCTGTTTAGTTCAGCATTGTTCAGATGCCAATATTATCTGTAAAAGAATGTATTTTTTATTCATGTTATTCATAAATTTGTTATTTAGAAATGTCACCAAATCAAACAACTGATAGCTCTTAATAATATGATGCAACATTGAGATGTTTATGAACCAAACAAAGCTATAATTATATTTGTTCATAACTTTGATATGTTTTCTGAACAGTCCTAGTTGTGAAAGCTTTCATCCATGTTATATTTCCCAATTCAAGCCTTTGTTATTTCCTATAGGTGTTTTCTCTGCATTAGTATCCATCCTTGGTCTACCACCAATTCCCAGCCAAATTGATATTGATCAGGTCATGACAGATGAGATTATGATTGGACCATTTGGAGTTCATTGGTTTGGTTGTCCACCACATATGGCATAGTGGACATTTGAAGAACCTTTTTTATATGTCCCCCAACAATCTGGATGAACACCAAAGTGTCATTCATTCTAGAGGGGTGTTCTCTTCACCTCTAAAGACTTGATGGAGGCCATGAGAACTTTCATCATTACCATCGATATCCTACTCTATAACGTATTAGACTATGTTATTAGTTTATAATTATTTCTTTGGTTTACTTTCTTTTTGTTTAAATAAATAATTGTTAATTCATTATCTAAGTCATGATATTTCTATAAACCGACATTTAGTCCGTCATTTCATTGATTGAATGATTAATGATCTTTACTCTTGTTTTTTAGCATCAATTTCTTGTTAAGGTGTATAAATGGTCTTTCTTTATTCTAGGCTCACACCTTCATTAGGAAAAAAATTCAAAATAGTACTCTTATTATTCACATGTGGTTAGTTTAGTTCCATAACATCATATTTCTCTAATTTAGTTCATCGATTATACAAAATTGATCCGAAATAGTCTCATTGGTAGAATTTGATGGAAATTGGAATTCAAAATTAATTCTAATTTAGTTTATTCTGATCAATTTTATACATTAAAGCGGCTAAATTGGAGAAATGTGATATTCTAGGTGTAAATTGTGACTCGTATGAATAGCCTGAGGACTATTTTGGACTTTTATCCCCTTAGGCTTCGTTTGGTTATTAGGTACTTTTGTAAAAGTCAATTTTAAGAAACAATGGTTCAGAAAAAGGAGTTTTCTAACGGCGAAAGCACATATAAAAAGCTTTCTCAAAACATCAGAAAGATGAAAAAAATAGAGTTATTGGGAACGTGGTTTGAGAAACCAAACAGTAAAGAAAAAATAACTTTACCATTTTAAAAAGGAATAAGCACAAAAAACCATCCAATCAAACTAGGCCTTAATAAGCATGCAAACTGACCTTTTAGCAGCCTCCTAGTGCAAAGGATTTTGTTTTTACAAGAACGTGAACTTTCTTAGTTGTTAATTTAGTTTGATGTCTGAGTTTTCTTTATTCTTTGAGTGTACTGTTGTATTTATCAAACAATATACTTGCGCCTACTTGCAGGTGATGACTTGAAAAAGCTTGAGGAGAGTGGTGTGGTTCTGCGTTTTGTAATTGGTCGGAGGTTTTGTGATGCTTAAACTCCACTTTTTTTGCCTATTACATTGATTTGGAATTTGGTGATTCCAGTAATTTTTTTCTTTCTGTCCAATTGACGGCTATTTCTCTCTAATTTTTACTATTTTTTTTAATGAATTTGCAGTCCTAATAGAGGTGATAGCCTGGATCGTAACATTGACAATGAAAATCTCAAGACAAAAGATTTCTTGATTCTTGTAAGTTGTGTGGGGTGTGCTATCAAAAAGATGTTCTTGAAGCTGCATGATTAATTGTTTCCTGCTTTCACTTTTTAAGGATGAAAAAAGAACTAAACTTTCTTCATAATGCTAATGACTTGGAGAATTTGAATTATTTATTTTTATTATGCTACTTGAATACATTTGAAATTGTATTTTTTTTACATAAACTTTATTACATCATAACTCTAGTTCTTTGTTTTTTGAGATTTAATGAGGAAGCTTTCATTTTTTATGAAAGCCAAAAAATGATAAATTCAATTTAGATGAAAGATTTATAGCCTTCTATAAGAAATAAACGCTGAGAATTATGAACCTTATATTATATCATATGCTTGTAAGATATTATAATAGAACATTAAGCTTTGATTGCTAATTTGTTGTAGGATGGTTTAGGGTAAAATAGATCTAACAGGTAATGTAGCAAATAATGCAGTAAACACAAAATTGCAGCTAAAAAACTGTTAATCCAAAATTATTCACTACTGATGAAAACTGAAAAACAGTAAAAACTAATTTAGACAAAAGATCCATGGCCTTAGATACTGGCAATGGTTGCTACGGATCATGAAAGCTATGCATATTATTAAAACTTCATGCCATCAATAGAAATCCAAATTGTAGCAAATATGATTGGACACAGTCTTACTTCAATAAATAATACAAAGTGTAAAAGAAGGAAAAAAGAAGAGAAGAAAAGAAGGAAAAGATTTCGTCTGAAAAGCAAGCACCACATATACCAGGAGACGACATCTCTTAAAAAATTGGAACCTCATGTCTAATCAAGGATCAAACATCCAAAATAGAGGAGAATGAAGAGTCTCTATATTCACAAGAAGAGTTTTATTCATGCAATAAGTTATCTTTCATAAAATTTCTACATTTATAAGTGGGAGAAATAATAAATTACTTATAAATTTCAAACAAACTATTAATAAATTGCTAACAAATAGATAGCAAAGTTCTAATAATCTCATAACAGGCCAGTAATAATTGGTGACGAACTTAATGACAGACTAGAATAATCCTAAAAATGATAAATTTAAACTATATAAAATAAATCAAATTTTCATGAGAAAATAAAATTCAAATTTATTCTCATCATTTATAATTATTTTACATTTCTCTGGATGGCTTCTAATAAAATTCAAACATTTTTTTTTTATTTTTTTTTTATTTTTTATTTTTCGCTTGAGTAGATCTAAAACGGAATATATGGAGTGTAATATTAGTAGTAATAGACCTAGTGTGGGGTTTGTAACTTTGGGCGATCAAGTAGTTAATAAGAGTACACGTTTTAGATATCTTGGATCTATTGTTCAGAGTGATGGTGAAATAGATGGGGATATTCTCAGCAGAATTCAAGTTGGATGGTTGAAGTGGAGGAATGCATCGGGCTTGTTGTGTGATAGAAAAGTACCCCTCAAACTTAAGGGAAAATTCTATAAGATGGTAGTGAGGCCTGCAATGCTTTATGGTGCTGAATGTTGTCCATTAAAAGAGAAGCATAATACTAAGTTAAGTGTGGCAGAGATGAGGATGCTTAGGTGGATGAGTGGCTTTACCCTTAGAGATAGGATATGAAATGAGCATATACATGAAAAGGTTGGAGTAGCTCCAGTAGAAGATAAGAATAGAAAGAGTCACCTTAGATGGTTTGGTCACATAAAACGGCGGCCTTCCAATGACCCGGTTAGGAGAGTAGAGGTATTAGATTTGACTTATATTAAAAAAGGTAGAGGCAGACCTAAAAATACTTGGTTAGAAAATATTAGGAATGACCTTTTTTTATTAGATTTAAACGAGAATTTGACCTTTAATAGGACACAATGGAGAAAAAGGATTCATGTAGCCGACCCCACGTAGTGGGATAAAGGCTTGATGTTGTTGTTGTTGTTGTTGTTGCTTCTAGGATAGCCATGAAGAAGCTGGTGAGGAGTTGCCCAAAAAGGTTAAATTCTTTTTCAGCGCAGCTGTTGAAAGATGGAATGCAGATTTCTATGTTAAAGTTGATGATGATATAAACATTGATATAAGTAAGACATTTATCCTTGTTTGTCTCTAAATTAAGAATAAATTCAGTACTGGCTTTCTCAATGGTGAATGTTGTCTCACATTGTCCCTCTTTATGGCTTAATAGATGGACTCATTGAAATCCTAAAAAGCCATCATGATAGACATGGTGCGTATTTGGGATGCATGAAGTCTGGTGCTGTAGTAAGCGAGGAGTAAATTCCTAACTCTTGAAGTATTACTTTATTATTCCATTCATGTAGGCATTTACTTTTATTGCTTGGGGTTTGTTTTAACTGCATACCTTGACGACATCATAACTAGCAGCTTATGTTTTTTTCCTCTATCTTAGCATGCATATTCACTACAACCACTCTATTGCTCTTCAAATATCTACATGGTGTAGATAGATTCTGAAAGTACTGTGAATAATTCTTCATTTCCTTGAACTTTCTACAAAGTCTACATGCATCGTTGGAGTACTAAGAGCTTGAAAGCTCTAAAATACATAGAGGGTTTTTTTGTTGTTGCTTTCCTTCAACCTTTATGAGTGGTTGTTGAATCAAAATGTGACTATGGCTTCGTTTGGGATGGTTTTCTTGTTGCTTCTTAAAGCAGCTTTTTAAGTATAAAAATTAAAATTTTTATACTAGAAATCTGCTTTAAGAAGCAACAAGAAAGCAGTCCTAAATGAAGCCTATATCTTTTCTTTTATTTGGAGATATACATATCATTGATGAAACGAACAAATTGAATTTTGTTGCAGTGCAGCTCTAAGCTGTCACATTCTGAGAGGTTGATATTCTTAACGCCTAAATTATTTCTTTAAAGACTGCCATTCTTAAAATAGCATGAACAGTTTTTGTGGGGTGAGGACCTTTTTGAAGGAAATATAATAGCTGAAATTTTATTTAGTTTGATTCTCTATTGGATCATAAAAACCTACTTTTTGAAGATCTCTTCCTTCTGTTTGGAATCGAACATCAATTGCAGAGATTTGATAGATAACTCATGGCATAAATCTACTGTAGTTTGATTTAACCTCTATTCAACCAATGAATATTCTATCATTTATTTAGCTTGCTTAATTTCTTCAGGTAAGTATTCTAGCATCCAACTTTTAAGCTTCGTTTGGGATGATTTTTTATTGCTTCTTAAAGCAGCTTTTTAGTACATACATTTTAATTTTTATACTAGAAAGTTGATTTAAGAAGCCGTAAGAAAGCCGTCCCAAACGAAGCCTTGATGTGTACTTATAACTCACATTAGTTTGATGGCCATCTCAATGTCAGTGGAATTTCCCTCTTTTAACCACTTGCACAAATGATCCAATCCTATCACCGTATCATGCTTTGCTTTTTCTTTCTAAATTTTTTTATAGAAAACTTGTGATTATATTTTCTGTCTCTGAAAGTTTGCTATTCTCTGTTATCATAAAATAAATGCCTGCAACCTACAATAAGGTTTTCCACGTATAGGTAATGCATGTGCCATAATCTTATTGTTGAAACAATATATTCTTTCATATGCATCCTTGGTGCTAGTGACAATAAGACAATTCTTATTGTTTGCATGCACAATAATTAATAAAACATTAGAGGTTGTTGACTCTAGGAACAAAATTATAGACCTTTTATATACCCTCTACATTGGCAAAAATTATGCTATTAAGCTACTTCTAATATTTCATGTAACATATTTTTCTCTTATTGTTGTTGATTGCTAAGTGTGTCATGCAGCCCTTCCTGCAAAATGCAATAATTTTTTTGATGCAAAGTAGCCATATTATTCTATGTTTATGATCAATTTTATGTATTTTGCAGGGGAAAACCGTGGTATGAACCTGACTGGTGGAAATTTGGTGATGACAAGTCGTGAGTATCTGTTATTGATGTTATTTTACTGTTAAGTGTTTTTTATTTTATGCCATTTCTCTCTTTGCCTTACTCATGCCTTTTATTTGGCTCCCTGCTTGTTCTTGCTCCTAGGATACATTGACCTTTATATTCTTTTTAATGTTGATTTTACCTTCCAATCTTCCTTTTATATAGATACTTTCGACATGCGGCTGGTTCTATAATCATTTTATCAAATAGCTTGGCACATTATGTCAACGTAAACAGGTAAGTGTGAAATATCTTTGGTCTTAACTGCAATTAAATTGCATGTACCCAATCCTGAGGATCTACTATGCAGAAAATTACTCGTCACTGTACCAATGAGATCAAGCTAGCTCAGAAGATATGCTCTAGTTTCAGAGTTTTAAATTTCTGATTGCATGGAGTTCATGAATCTGCAACTGATATTGCGCCTTATAGTTAATTAAACCATCTAACGTAGATTTCTATTAAAAAAATGAGAATCCCAAGCATCTTATTAAGCAGAAAAAAACTCTTCACTGTGCCAATAAGCTCTAGCTCAATCGATTTGCTCTTAGTTTCAGGGTAGATATCTCAAATTTGTGTCTGCTCAGTATGCCTTATTTTCAAGAAATTATTCTGTGCGGAGACCGGATATAGAACGCTATCTGGAGACCAACCAGAATGCGCCACATCAGTGGTACCGAGCCGCGGTACCAAGCGAAGGGGTGACCTGTCGCATTCTAGTTGATCTCCGGACGACGTTCGACATCCACACAAAATAATTAATCCTTCTTTTCTGTCCTTAAAATGGAAATTACACTTCGCTGTAATTTATGCTGACAATTCGAAAGTACATAAGGCAATTTACTCCACAGAATAATAAAAATATTGCCATTTTTCTCCCTTAAACAGTGCTTCATTGAAATCTTATGCTCATGATGACATCTCTGTGGGTTCATGGATTATGGGTCTTGATGCGAGCTATGTTGATGATGACCGGCTTTGTTGCAGCAGCTCCAGACAAGGTAGCCATTTTTAATGTGCTTATCAGACTATTTTCCTTTCTATTCCATCAAAATTGAAATAGCTTGTATTTCTTTCCTGAATTTCTACTAGCCACATGATCAATACTCTGGTTATACAACTTCTTTTATTTATTTATTTCAGAGAAAGTCTGTTCAAGGGCTTGAGCAATAGGTTTGGATTTGAAAGCTTTGGATGCCCAATGGTCTTGAGAATGAGATCTTGTCAGAGATAAGAGCTACAGCTGCAGAGAAGAAAATATTTCATATTAGAGCATTTGTAAACCAGGCAAGATTTTATAAATTTAGTTTGATACTCAAATGTGTAGAAATATTGGCTTAGTATCACATGCGTTGATATTTCAATGAATCACAGTGCAAGATATGTTCTTTCATGTTCTATCTTTTTCTTGGCTTTACTGTTTCGTTTTTTTTTTCATTGAAGTTAGCTTGTCTTGGTATGTGAAATTCAGGCTTCGTTTGAGACGGCTTTCATACTTCTTCTTAAAGCAACTTTCTAGTATATTTTAGAAAGCTGCTTTAAAAAGCCATATGAAAGCCGCCCCAAACGAAACCTTAATCATTTTATTTGAGAAAAAAATTTCAACAGAATTAATTTTGGAGCCAAAGCTGCCATTTTTCAATTGCGCTCAATTGAATGATGAAACTAACAAATTTCTTTACTTTTTTCACCCAAAACATTTATCTATGTTCCATCTTGTTCAAGCAATCAAATGGGTCATCAGCCTATTTTTAAGGAGAAAATTTAAAACATAGCTTTGATTTAACCTTGGTTTCCTTAAGACATAATTGTGTTTTTAGCCCACTAAGATTTTATTTGGGATAACTTTTTACTGCTTCATTTTTAACATTGTAATGATAGTATTTATTTGATCATTAATTCTTCACTGTTTTCAATTAATTTTTATACTAAAAAGTTGTTTTTACAGTAGCTTTTAAAGAAACTGTTTTCTTCACAGCAGCTTTATAATTATTTTTATAAAAAGTTGTAATTGTTTCAATAGGTTTGGTCGAGTCTATTGCTCGTGCGTGCAGGAGTTTTATTTTTTTTTTAGAATGCTTGCTGTTCTCGTACGGGGATGTCTACTTGTCGACTCTTTTCATCTTTGCCTCATGGCATTAGCATCTAGCTCTTCTTTCATGTACTTTAGTAATATTATTGCTTTCTGTGATTCTGTCCCACCCGCATTTAGGGTTGTAGTGTTATATTCTTCAACTTTTTACACATTTTGTGGAGTTTTGCTCTTCCTCTGACCTTCGACGTTTTACAAGTTCACTTCCTTTGTATTTGAATGATGCTACGATTTCAATTCTACCTTCCAACTTGGATAACTATTGTGCACTATTTTTTTTTTTCACTATGGTCCAATATCAACTCCTCATATCTTATCTACTTATCAGAGCAGACATGCTCTCATCTTCACTGTATTTATGGTGATAGAGAAATATGAATGTTAACGTCTTAATTTTATATGAAGATCCATCACACAATAAGATGAAAGATAGGTGTAGTGCTCATAAGAGACACTAAGATTTTTATATGAAAATCCCTGAGAATGGGGAAAATTAGGTCTTTCCCAGTTTAAATAAATCCATTAGTGTTTGTAGTTAATTACAAATGAGGCCGTTCCTTTAGGAGAAGGCATTGGCTCGATGTAGCAAATATACATTATATAGAGTGCATTGCATGGTGGAAGTTAGAAGAATTAGTATTGATATGTTCATTTGGTCAACAAAATCATAGTCGGTGAACGATATAGGTCATAAGTACTGTAGTTAGAGAGTGATGTAGATTGGAAGGATCATAGTCGGGTGATAGTGGTTGGAAAGACCATAGTTGGTGGGTGATAGAGGTCAGAAATACCATAGTTAGGTGACAGTGGTCGAAAAGATCGTAATCGGCGGGAAACGGAAGTCAGAAAGACTATTGTTCGGTAATGGTGGTCAAAAGGATTGTAGTTGAGCGACTGCGGTTAGGGATGCCATAGTTTGGAGACGGTGGTCGAAAGGAACGTAGTTGGATGACGGTGGTCGAAGTTGGTGGTCAAAGAAACCATTGTCAGCGGGCGACGAAGGTCAGGAAGACAACTGTCGGGTAATGATGGTTGGGAGGACCGTAGTCAGCGGGTAATGGAGGTTGTAAATATTATAGTCAGGGACATTGGTTGGAAGGAACGTTATCGGTGGGCGACTGTGAGAACCAAAAAGATCAGGTATTTATCTAAATATCAGTTAATTTATTTCCTTGTTTAAATAAATAGATTTATGTTATGGATAATTATTGGAATAATTTAAATCAAATAATAATTATGAAGGGATGTATTAGAAGAGGCTTTTGGTGAGTGGTTAGAAGGTGGGACCCACTTCTCAGTATTCTTATCGTCTTAACCGTGGATAATTCAGAGAAAAGGCTTTGCTAGGTTCGGTTCTGAGAAAAGCCGTGAGATTTTCCTTTGCCTGGAATTTCTGTTTCGGACAGAACTTCTCCCGGGACTGTAGCATGAATCGCAGAATTGCAAAGAGAATTCGCAGGAAGTCTTGCCCGGGACTGTAGCAAGAGCCGCAGAACTGTTAAGGAATTCGCAGGAATTCCTGTAGCAAAAGGCGGAAGTTTGGGTAGCGGCAGCAGGTTTTCTAGTGGAGAAGTTCAGCATTTTGGTGAGGAATTTTGGCACAGTTCAGTAAGAAATTGATGCAGGTATTGCTATAGTATTACTATTGTATTAAATTGAGATTAGTAAAAGTTTTAATCCAGATTTAAATAGAATTAATATGAAAGTTTGTGATAATCTGTAGTTGATTTAAAGGCGAGTAAATTGAGGACATGGTAAAGGAAACTTAAGAGAGGAAAATTTAAAAGAAGAAGGATAGAAGAATTGAAATAAAGTCTTATGCAAAGAGGAGATTTCATAGCGACTTACAATCGTAGAAGGGTGCGAAATAGAGAATTGGAAGAAACGATTCGTCAAGGAGGTAAGTTATGTAAAGTTAATCACTGATTTTATATTTATTATCTCTTTTCAATAGTTTGAGTAATTTAATGCATTATGAATACTTGCATAGCAACCATAATAGATTTCATTGAAGTGTTCATGTATAAACAAATGTACTTTATGTGGAAATTGAAATGATATTTGATCAAATATGTTGTTTCAATCGCTTGATGATATATGTTAAAGAAAGAAGTTTGCATTTGTTAGATAATGCATGTCAACTTTTCTTATAACACTTGTACAGCTATATGTGATAAAAGAGATGAATTATGAAAATGAGATTTATTGAATATTTATTTAATAAAGATTGGCTATGTTATATTATGATATCTACATGGTCAGGTGGGCAAAAGGGACCCAATATGAAACCTGAATTGTAGATGGGGCAAAAGGGACCCCAAGGAAATGAATACCTGCATAGCAGGTGGGGCAAAAGGGACCCCTAAAGAGGCAAAAGGGACCTCTATGAAATTCAATGGTAATAATGCCAGATTTATCTGGACTCCATTGAAAATGTTATAGTATAGCCAAATCTTTTAAAAGATTAAATATTCAATATATATCTCTAATAATATAACGGATGATATTCAATATGATGTTTTGATGCTTTTCAAATAATGATAAGTGGATGAAATGATTTGCTCAATATTGTATTTATTGTATCAATTCATTTTTTATTGTTAATTAATTTTGCATAGCTTATGTGAGCCTCATAGCTCACCAGAACTTTCTTCTGGCTGTTTTTACAGGTAAAGGAAAAGATAAAGTTGTTGCTGATTAGATTTCAAGTATCTCAATATTATGTGTTATTTCTATATTTGTTAGTAAGGATTATCTAAGGGTATGTAAACACTCATTTGAAGTATTTTGTTTGGATGTTCCTTAGTGGCTCTGTAACTATGTTGTGGAAGTTTAAAAAAAAAAAAAAATGTGAAGTACTTCAGTTAATGTATCAATGAAGGTTTATGAGATGTCGTATAGTTATGCAGGTGGTTAACTATTTTCAAAAACTTTATGGAAGAAAAGGATATGTTTTAGTTGTTACACTCTACAGTACTAGTCAAGGGTAATGTGGGGTGTTACAAAAAGTGGTATCAGAGCAATGTTCTAAGATTCTGAGGATTCAAGTAAGGAAGCATAAGAAAGTTAATTATTTAAGAGGATAAAATTTGATGTGATAGAATTATTACAGAGCCTAGGAAACATAGCATTTCTAAGTTAAGTAATGAGTCTAATTTCGATTGATTTTTATGACACCATGTGTATTTTTATATGATTTGTATGTTTTATATGAGGATAATGTGACAATGTCTAAATAGTAACACATTATTATAGATATATATGCTTAACTATTAATGTAATGTGTTACAGATTTAATGGCTGAAAGAATACCTGAAAGAGAGGAAGGTCAGTCATCCCAACCTAATAGAATCTCTGAAGTTCCTGAAAATGTGGCACCAGTGGGAGGCAGTGCACCTAGTGTAAATCCTACACCTGTAGGAGCGGATGCTATGAATACAATGTCAGGGAATATGATGCAACTGCAGATGATGAATATGATGATGCAGATGATGGAAAAGATGCAGTCTATGGTGGGATCTGCAACACCTGGTGTTCCACCTGTAGTTACACCAGTTACTCCTACCACTCCTGGTAGTAGTACAAATATGGAGGCAGGTGATCCTATTAGTGCAGAAGTGGATAAGCATCTAAAACTTTTTCAGAGTTTAAAACCTCCATTGTTTAAGGGAGGAGTGGATGCCAGAAGTGCTGAGGACTGGATAATTAGAATTGAGAAAGTTTTAAATGGAATGAGATGTCCTGAGAATAGAAGAGTATCTCTAGCAATTTTTATGCTCGAGGGTGAAGCAGAAAGATGGTGGAAGGGACAACAACTGGAGAAATTCAGAGGTAAATCAGATGAACAAATCATGTGGGAAGAATTTGAGCAAGTCTTCAGAGAGTGGTATGTTCCTCCATCAGCTAGACAGGCAATGCAAGAAAGTTTTGTTAACCTTAAGCAGGGAGCAAAGACTGTTATACAATATGAAGCAGAATTTACAGCTCTTTCAAGATATGCACCACAGCTCATTAGTACTCCAGAGGAAAAATGCTACAGATTTTTGAAGGGGTTGAGAGATTCTTTGAGACAGCCTTTAATTCCTCTTCGCATAAAGGAATTTGCTGAACTGGTTGAGAGTGCTAGATTATTGGAAAATGACATAGAAGTAGTTAAGCAGAAATGGGAGAATAATGATAGGAAGAGACAGAGTGATCACAGAGGTGGAGCATCCAAAAGGCAAAAATTTCATCAGGGGCAACAACAACAGTCTACAAGGTTTTCTGTGATACCTGTTTGTACAACTTGTGGAAAATCTCACCTAGGAAGATGCCTAATGAATTCAGGAAAATGTTATTTGTGTGGAGAATCAGGTCATATTAAGAGGAATTGTCCAAGGAATGTTCAAAGAGGTACAGAAGTTAGAGGCAGTCTAAGGGCTGATCATTACAGGAGTGCAAGACCACAGATGAATCAACCTGCTTTGAAGATAAAAGGAGAAACCTCAAGTGAAGCAGTCAGATCAGCACCAGCTAGAGTTTTTGCTTTATCTTCCCAAGAGGCCAAAGATTCTTCTGAGGTGGTAACAGGTACTTTAACTATCTCAGATTTACCTGCTAGAGTACTTTTTGATTCTGGTGCGTCACATTCATTTATATCTGAGATATTTGGTGAGAAAATAAATGTGGAACTGGTCTCTTTTAATCCTGGACTACATGTTAGATTACCTACGGGTAATTATTTGAATGCCAGTACTACCTGCTCAGTTGAATTTATGATAAATAATAGAAGATTTCAAGCAGTTTTGATAGTACTCCCATTAGTGGAATTTGACATAATCCTAGGAATGGATTGGTTAGTCAAGCACTTTGCAACTATTGAATGTTGGAAGAAGAAGGTCAGATTTGATTTGCCTGAAGATGAAGTATTTTATTTTCAATGTGAAAGAGGAGTAGTTTCTTCATTGATTGCCTTTAGTCAATTGCTTAAAAGTCTAAGAGCTGGTGACTTAATCTTCTTATCAAAGTTAGAAGCAATTAAAGCGGAAAGTAATGATATACACTCCATTCCTATAGTAAATGAATTTGTAGATATTTTCTCAGAAGAATGGAAGGATTTACCTCCAGAAAGAGAAGTGGAATTTTCAATAAATTTGCAGCCTAATACGAATCCAATTGTAAAAGCACCTTATAGAATGGCAACCAAAGAATTACAAGAGCTGAAAGTTCAGTTGGCTGAACTTATTGAGAAGGGTTTTATCCGACCTAGTTCATCCCCTTGGAGTGCACCTGTATTATTTGTCAAGAAGAAGGATGGTTCAATGAGACTCTGCATTGATTATAGAGAACTAAACAAGGTGACAATTAAAAACAAATATCCTCTTCCTAGAATTGATGACCTATTTGATCAGTTGGCAGGTGCTTCTGTGTTCTCCAGAATTGATTTGAGATCCGGCTATCACCAGGTTAGGGTGAAAGATTGTGACGTGGAGAAGACTGCTTTTGGAACCAGATATGGACACTATGAATTTTTGGTTATGCCTTTTGGGTTAACCAATGCCCCGGCAGTATTCATGGATATGATGAACAGAATTTTTAAACCTTATCTGGATCAATTTGTTATTGTATTTATTGATGACATATTGATCTATTCTAAGAATGATAAGGATCATACAAATCATTTGAAGATGGTACTTGAATTACTGCGACAGCATAAATTGTTTGCCAAATTTTCTAAGTGTGAGTTCTGGTTGAAAGAAATTTCATTTCTGGGACACATTGTCAGTGGAGAAGGAATATCTGTTGATTCAGAAAAGATTAAAGCTGTAATAGAATGGCCAAGACCAACAAATGTGGCAGAAGTCAGAAGTTTCTTGGGATTGGCAGGTTACTATAGAAGATTCGTTAAAGGTTTTTCTCAGATTGCTTTGCCTTTATCCAAGTTAACCAGGAAGGATATTAAATTTGAGTGGACTGATGATTGTGAACAGAGTTTTCATGAATTGAAGCAATGTTTGACAACTGCACCAGTGCTAACAATTCCTTCTGGGGCAGAGGGATTTCAGTTATACAGTGATGCTTCTTTAAAAGGATTAGGTTGTGTGTTAATGCAGAACAGAAAAGTGATTGCCTATGCTTCCAGACAGCTTAAGCCACATGAAAAGAACTATCCCACTCATGACTTAGAGTTGGCGGCAGTAGTATTTGCATTAAAAATCTGGAGACACTATTTGTATGGGGTAAAATGTGAGATCTTTACAGATCATAAGAGTTTGAAATATATTTTCACTCAGAAGGAATTGAATCTGAGACAAAGAAGATGGTTGGAATTAATAAAAGATTATGATCTAGACATTCAGTATTGTCCAGGAAAGGCTAATGTTGTAGCTGATGCATTGAGCAGAAAGAACCAAACACAATTGAATTTGTTGACTAGTGAGGAAAGATTGATTAAAGAAATGGAAGCCCTACAATTAGAAGTTCGAATGCAAAGAGATCAGAATATATTAAGCATTAATCAGATGACAGTTCAACTGTCATTGGAAGAAAGAATTAAGGAAGCTCAGAAGAAAAGCAATGAATATCAAAAGTTTCTGGATCAAGTGCAAGAAACATTAAAGAAGGAATTCAGTATTGATGAACAAGGAACAATCAGGTACAATATGCGGTTGTGGTTACCAAAGGAGTCAGACTTGATTCAAGACATATTGTTTGAAGCACATAATACCAGTTACTCCATTCACCCTGGAAGTACAAAGATGTATAAGGATTTGAAAACTTCATTTTGGTGGCCAGGAATGAAAAGAGATGTGGCAAATTATGTAGCTAAATGTGAGAAATGTCAAGTTGTTAAAGCTGAACATCAGAAGCCTAGTGGATTGTTGCAATCTCTACCAATTCCAGAATGGAAATGGGAAGAAATAGCCATGGATTTTGTTACTGGTTTTCCTAGGTCAAAGCAAGGACATGATAGTATATGGGTGGTAGTTGACAGACTCACTAAGTCAGCCCATTTTCTGCCTATCCGTCAGACTGATTCAGTGGAGAAATTGGCTAAATTATTTGTAAAGGAAATCATTAGATTACATGGCATTCCTAAGGCTATTGTATCAGATAGAGATGGGCGTTTCACATCTAAGTTATGGAAGAATACACATGAAAGTCTGGGCACAAAACTAAAATTCAGTACTGCATTCCATCCACAGACAGATGGTCAATCTGAAAGGCTAATTCAAGTGTTGGAAGATTTATTAAGATTATGTATATTGGATTTTGGAGGTAGCTGGGAAGATCATGTCCCATTAATCGAGTTCACTTATAATAATAGCTATCAATCCAGTATCAAAATGGCTCCATATGAAGCTTTATATGGCAGAAGATGCATAACTCCCTTGAGTTGGTTTGAAGTTGGTGAAAGACAATTGTTGGGTCCACAATTAGTGGATCAAGCTACTGAAAAGGTAAGACTGATCAGAGACAGATTAAAAGCAGCTCAAGATCGTCAACAAAAATATTATGATCCCAAGCATAAAATGATAGAATTTGATGTGGGAGATTTTGTATTCTTGAAGGTGAGGCCAATGAAAGGAGTTTCTAGATTTGGCCAAAGTGGAAAACTAAGTCCAAGATATATAGGACCCTTTGAAATCATCGAGAGAGTGGGACCAGTTGCTTACAAACTGGCATTACCTAGGGACATGTCTGATATTCATAATGTTTTCCATATATCAATGCTTAGAAAATGGATTACAGATGAAAGTCAAAAGGTCTCTGAGGAAGAAATTGAACTTCAAAAAGATTTGACATATGTGGAAGAACCTGAGTTGGTTTTGGATAGGGATGTTCGAAAACTTAGAAGCAAAATGATTCCTTTTGTAAAGGTGAAATGGAAGCATAGATCAATAAAGCATGCTACTTGGGAAAGGGAAGCAGAATTGAAACAGAAGTTTCCTCACTTGTTTGAAAAAGTATGAAATGTCGAATTTCGGGGACGAAATTTTTAAAGGAGGGAAGATTTGTGAGAACCAAAAAGATCAGGTATTTATCTAAATATCAGTTAATTTATTTCCTTGTTTAAATAAATAGATTTATGTTATGGATAATTATTGGAATAATTTAAATCAAATAATAATTATGAAGGGATGTATTAGAAGAGGCTTTTGGTGAGTGGTTAGAAGGTGGGACCCACTTCTCAGTATTCTTATCGTCTTAACCGTGGATAATTCAGAGAAAAGGCTTTGCTAGGTTCGGTTCTGAGAAAAGCCGTGAGATTTTCCTTTGCCTGGAATTTCTGTTTCGGACAGAACTTCTCCCGGGACTGTAGCATGAATCGCAGAATTGCAAAGAGAATTCGCAGGAAGTCTTGCCCGGGACTGTAGCAAGAGCCGCAGAACTGTTAAGGAATTCGCAGGAATTCCTGTAGCAAAAGGCGGAAGTTTGGGTAGCGGCAGCAGGTTTTCTAGTGGAGAAGTTCAGCATTTTGGTGAGGAATTTTGGCACAGTTCAGTAAGAAATTGATGCAGGTATTGCTATAGTATTACTATTGTATTAAATTGAGATTAGTAAAAGTTTTAATCCAGATTTAAATAGAATTAATATGAAAGTTTGTGATAATCTGTAGTTGATTTAAAGGCGAGTAAATTGAGGACATGGTAAAGGAAACTTAAGAGAGGAAAATTTAAAAGAAGAAGGATAGAAGAATTGAAATAAAGTCTTATGCAAAGAGGAGATTTCATAGCGACTTACAATCGTAGAAGGGTGCGAAATAGAGAATTGGAAGAAACGATTCGTCAAGGAGGTAAGTTATGTAAAGTTAATCACTGATTTTATATTTATTATCTCTTTTCAATAGTTTGAGTAATTTAATGCATTATGAATACTTGCATAGCAACCATAATAGATTTCATTGAAGTGTTCATGTATAAACAAATGTACTTTATGTGGAAATTGAAATGATATTTGATCAAATATGTTGTTTCAATCGCTTGATGATATATGTTAAAGAAAGAAGTTTGCATTTGTTAGATAATGCATGTCAACTTTTCTTATAACACTTGTACAGCTATATGTGATAAAAGAGATGAATTATGAAAATGAGATTTATTGAATATTTATTTAATAAAGATTGGCTATGTTATATTATGATATCTACATGGTCAGGTGGGCAAAAGGGACCCAATATGAAACCTGAATTGTAGATGGGGCAAAAGGGACCCCAAGGAAATGAATACCTGCATAGCAGGTGGGGCAAAAGGGACCCCTAAAGAGGCAAAAGGGACCTCTATGAAATTCAATGGTAATAATGCCAGATTTATCTGGACTCCATTGAAAATGTTATAGTATAGCCAAATCTTTTAAAAGATTAAATATTCAATATATATCTCTAATAATATAACGGATGATATTCAATATGATGTTTTGATGCTTTTCAAATAATGATAAGTGGATGAAATGATTTGCTCAATATTGTATTTATTGTATCAATTCATTTTTTATTGTTAATTAATTTTGCATAGCTTATGTGAGCCTCATAGCTCACCAGAACTTTCTTCTGGCTGTTTTTACAGGTAAAGGAAAAGATAAAGTTGTTGCTGATTAGATTTCAAGTATCTCAATATTATGTGTTATTTCTATATTTGTTAGTAAGGATTATCTAAGGGTATGTAAACACTCATTTGAAGTATTTTGTTTGGATGTTCCTTAGTGGCTCTGTAACTATGTTGTGGAAGTTTAAAAAAAAAAAAAAATGTGAAGTACTTCAGTTAATGTATCAATGAAGGTTTATGAGATGTCGTATAGTTATGCAGGTGGTTAACTATTTTCAAAAACTTTATGGAAGAAAAGGATATGTTTTAGTTGTTACACTCTACAGTACTAGTCAAGGGTAATGTGGGGTGTTACAAAAAGTGGTATCAGAGCAATGTTCTAAGATTCTGAGGATTCAAGTAAGGAAGCATAAGAAAGTTAATTATTTAAGAGGATAAAATTTGATGTGATAGAATTATTACAGAGCCTAGGAAACATAGCATTTCTAAGTTAAGTAATGAGTCTAATTTCGATTGATTTTTATGACACCATGTGTATTTTTATATGATTTGTATGTTTTATATGAGGATAATGTGACAATGTCTAAATAGTAACACATTATTATAGATATATATGCTTAACTATTAATGTAATGTGTTACAGATTTAATGGCTGAAAGAATACCTGAAAGAGAGGAAGGTCAGTCATCCCAACCTAATAGAATCTCTGAAGTTCCTGAAAATGTGGCACCAGTGGGAGGCAGTGCACCTAGTGTAAATCCTACACCTGTAGGAGCGGATGCTATGAATACAATGTCAGGGAATATGATGCAACTGCAGATGATGAATATGATGATGCAGATGATGGAAAAGATGCAGTCTATGGTGGGATCTGCAACACCTGGTGTTCCACCTGTAGTTACACCAGTTACTCCTACCACTCCTGGTAGTAGTACAAATATGGAGGCAGGTGATCCTATTAGTGCAGAAGTGGATAAGCATCTAAAACTTTTTCAGAGTTTAAAACCTCCATTGTTTAAGGGAGGAGTGGATGCCAGAAGTGCTGAGGACTGGATAATTAGAATTGAGAAAGTTTTAAATGGAATGAGATGTCCTGAGAATAGAAGAGTATCTCTAGCAATTTTTATGCTCGAGGGTGAAGCAGAAAGATGGTGGAAGGGACAACAACTGGAGAAATTCAGAGGTAAATCAGATGAACAAATCATGTGGGAAGAATTTGAGCAAGTCTTCAGAGAGTGGTATGTTCCTCCATCAGCTAGACAGGCAATGCAAGAAAGTTTTGTTAACCTTAAGCAGGGAGCAAAGACTGTTATACAATATGAAGCAGAATTTACAGCTCTTTCAAGATATGCACCACAGCTCATTAGTACTCCAGAGGAAAAATGCTACAGATTTTTGAAGGGGTTGAGAGATTCTTTGAGACAGCCTTTAATTCCTCTTCGCATAAAGGAATTTGCTGAACTGGTTGAGAGTGCTAGATTATTGGAAAATGACATAGAAGTAGTTAAGCAGAAATGGGAGAATAATGATAGGAAGAGACAGAGTGATCACAGAGGTGGAGCATCCAAAAGGCAAAAATTTCATCAGGGGCAACAACAACAGTC
Organism: Dendrobium nobile; assembly: GCA_022539455.1. NCBI lineage: Eukaryota > Viridiplantae > Streptophyta > Magnoliopsida > Asparagales > Orchidaceae > Dendrobium > Dendrobium nobile. Next base: position 70,804,091 of record CM039736.1, read on the forward strand.
TACAAGGTTTTCTGTGATACCTGTTTGTACAACTTGTGGAAAATCTCACCTAGGAAGATGCCTAATGAATTCAGGAAAATGTTATTTGTGTGGAGAATCAGGTCATATTAAGAGGAATTGTCCAAGGAATGTTCAAAGAGGTACAGAAGTTAGAGGCAGTCTAAGGGCTGATCATTACAGGAGTGCAAGACCACAGATGAATCAACCTGCTTTGAAGATAAAAGGAGAAACCTCAAGTGAAGCAGTCAGATCAGCACCAGCTAGAGTTTTTGCTTTATCTTCCCAAGAGGCCAAAGATTCTTCTGAGGTGGTAACAGGTACTTTAACTATCTCAGATTTACCTGCTAGAGTACTTTTTGATTCTGGTGCGTCACATTCATTTATATCTGAGATATTTGGTGAGAAAATAAATGTGGAACTGGTCTCTTTTAATCCTGGACTACATGTTAGATTACCTACGGGTAATTATTTGAATGCCAGTACTACCTGCTCAGTTGAATTTATGATAAATAATAGAAGATTTCAAGCAGTTTTGATAGTACTCCCATTAGTGGAATTTGACATAATCCTAGGAATGGATTGGTTAGTCAAGCACTTTGCAACTATTGAATGTTGGAAGAAGAAGGTCAGATTTGATTTGCCTGAAGATGAAGTATTTTATTTTCAATGTGAAAGAGGAGTAGTTTCTTCATTGATTGCCTTTAGTCAATTGCTTAAAAGTCTAAGAGCTGGTGACTTAATCTTCTTATCAAAGTTAGAAGCAATTAAAGCGGAAAGTAATGATATACACTCCATTCCTATAGTAAATGAATTTGTAGATATTTTCTCAGAAGAATGGAAGGATTTACCTCCAGAAAGAGAAGTGGAATTTTCAATAAATTTGCAGCCTAATACGAATCCAATTGTAAAAGCACCTTATAGAATGGCAACCAAAGAATTACAAGAGCTGAAAGTTCAGTTGGCTGAACTTATTGAGAAGGGTTTTATCCGACCTAGTTCATCCCCTTGGAGTGCACCTGTATTATTTGTCAAGAAGAAGGATGGTTCAATGAGACTCTGCATTGATTATAGAGAACTAAACAAGGTGACAATTAAAAACAAATATCCTCTTCCTAGAATTGATGACCTATTTGATCAGTTGGCAGGTGCTTCTGTGTTCTCCAGAATTGATTTGAGATCCGGCTATCACCAGGTTAGGGTGAAAGATTGTGACGTGGAGAAGACTGCTTTTGGAACCAGATATGGACACTATGAATTTTTGGTTATGCCTTTTGGGTTAACCAATGCCCCGGCAGTATTCATGGATATGATGAACAGAATTTTTAAACCTTATCTGGATCAATTTGTTATTGTATTTATTGATGACATATTGATCTATTCTAAGAATGATAAGGATCATACAAATCATTTGAAGATGGTACTTGAATTACTGCGACAGCATAAATTGTTTGCCAAATTTTCTAAGTGTGAGTTCTGGTTGAAAGAAATTTCATTTCTGGGACACATTGTCAGTGGAGAAGGAATATCTGTTGATTCAGAAAAGATTAAAGCTGTAATAGAATGGCCAAGACCAACAAATGTGGCAGAAGTCAGAAGTTTCTTGGGATTGGCAGGTTACTATAGAAGATTCGTTAAAGGTTTTTCTCAGATTGCTTTGCCTTTATCCAAGTTAACCAGGAAGGATATTAAATTTGAGTGGACTGATGATTGTGAACAGAGTTTTCATGAATTGAAGCAATGTTTGACAACTGCACCAGTGCTAACAATTCCTTCTGGGGCAGAGGGATTTCAGTTATACAGTGATGCTTCTTTAAAAGGATTAGGTTGTGTGTTAATGCAGAACAGAAAAGTGATTGCCTATGCTTCCAGACAGCTTAAGCCACATGAAAAGAACTATCCCACTCATGACTTAGAGTTGGCGGCAGTAGTATTTGCATTAAAAATCTGGAGACACTATTTGTATGGGGTAAAATGTGAGATCTTTACAGATCATAAGAGTTTGAAATATATTTTCACTCAGAAGGAATTGAATCTGAGACAAAGAAGATGGTTGGAATTAATAAAAGATTATGATCTAGACATTCAGTATTGTCCAGGAAAGGCTAATGTTGTAGCTGATGCATTGAGCAGAAAGAACCAAACACAATTGAATTTGTTGACTAGTGAGGAAAGATTGATTAAAGAAATGGAAGCCCTACAATTAGAAGTTCGAATGCAAAGAGATCAGAATATATTAAGCATTAATCAGATGACAGTTCAACTGTCATTGGAAGAAAGAATTAAGGAAGCTCAGAAGAAAAGCAATGAATATCAAAAGTTTCTGGATCAAGTGCAAGAAACATTAAAGAAGGAATTCAGTATTGATGAACAAGGAACAATCAGGTACAATATGCGGTTGTGGTTACCAAAGGAGTCAGACTTGATTCAAGACATATTGTTTGAAGCACATAATACCAGTTACTCCATTCACCCTGGAAGTACAAAGATGTATAAGGATTTGAAAACTTCATTTTGGTGGCCAGGAATGAAAAGAGATGTGGCAAATTATGTAGCTAAATGTGAGAAATGTCAAGTTGTTAAAGCTGAACATCAGAAGCCTAGTGGATTGTTGCAATCTCTACCAATTCCAGAATGGAAATGGGAAGAAATAGCCATGGATTTTGTTACTGGTTTTCCTAGGTCAAAGCAAGGACATGATAGTATATGGGTGGTAGTTGACAGACTCACTAAGTCAGCCCATTTTCTGCCTATCCGTCAGACTGATTCAGTGGAGAAATTGGCTAAATTATTTGTAAAGGAAATCATTAGATTACATGGCATTCCTAAGGCTATTGTATCAGATAGAGATGGGCGTTTCACATCTAAGTTATGGAAGAATACACATGAAAGTCTGGGCACAAAACTAAAATTCAGTACTGCATTCCATCCACAGACAGATGGTCAATCTGAAAGGCTAATTCAAGTGTTGGAAGATTTATTAAGATTATGTATATTGGATTTTGGAGGTAGCTGGGAAGATCATGTCCCATTAATCGAGTTCACTTATAATAATAGCTATCAATCCAGTATCAAAATGGCTCCATATGAAGCTTTATATGGCAGAAGATGCATAACTCCCTTGAGTTGGTTTGAAGTTGGTGAAAGACAATTGTTGGGTCCACAATTAGTGGATCAAGCTACTGAAAAGGTAAGACTGATCAGAGACAGATTAAAAGCAGCTCAAGATCGTCAACAAAAATATTATGATCCCAAGCATAAAATGATAGAATTTGATGTGGGAGATTTTGTATTCTTGAAGGTGAGGCCAATGAAAGGAGTTTCTAGATTTGGCCAAAGTGGAAAACTAAGTCCAAGATATATAGGACCCTTTGAAATCATCGAGAGAGTGGGACCAGTTGCTTACAAACTGGCATTACCTAGGGACATGTCTGATATTCATAATGTTTTCCATATATCAATGCTTAGAAAATGGATTACAGATGAAAGTCAAAAGGTCTCTGAGGAAGAAATTGAACTTCAAAAAGATTTGACATATGTGGAAGAACCTGAGTTGGTTTTGGATAGGGATGTTCGAAAACTTAGAAGCAAAATGATTCCTTTTGTAAAGGTGAAATGGAAGCATAGATCAATAAAGCATGCTACTTGGGAAAGGGAAGCAGAATTGAAACAGAAGTTTCCTCACTTGTTTGAAAAAGTATGAAATGTCGAATTTCGGGGACGAAATTTTTAAAGGAGGGAAGATTTGTGAGAACCAAAAAGATCAGGTATTTATCTAAATATCAGTTAATTTATTTCCTTGTTTAAATAAATAGATTTATGTTATGGATAATTATTGGAATAATTTAAATCAAATAATAATTATGAAGGGATGTATTAGAAGAGGCTTTTGGTGAGTGGTTAGAAGGTGGGACCCACTTCTCAGTATTCTTATCGTCTTAACCGTGGATAATTCAGAGAAAAGGCTTTGCTAGGTTCGGTTCTGAGAAAAGCCGTGAGATTTTCCTTTGCCTGGAATTTCTGTTTCGGACAGAACTTCTCCCGGGACTGTAGCATGAATCGCAGAATTGCAAAGAGAATTCGCAGGAAGTCTTGCCCGGGACTGTAGCAAGAGCCGCAGAACTGTTAAGGAATTCGCAGGAATTCCTGTAGCAAAAGGCGGAAGTTTGGGTAGCGGCAGCAGGTTTTCTAGTGGAGAAGTTCAGCATTTTGGTGAGGAATTTTGGCACAGTTCAGTAAGAAATTGATGCAGGTATTGCTATAGTATTACTATTGTATTAAATTGAGATTAGTAAAAGTTTTAATCCAGATTTAAATAGAATTAATATGAAAGTTTGTGATAATCTGTAGTTGATTTAAAGGCGAGTAAATTGAGGACATGGTAAAGGAAACTTAAGAGAGGAAAATTTAAAAGAAGAAGGATAGAAGAATTGAAATAAAGTCTTATGCAAAGAGGAGATTTCATAGCGACTTACAATCGTAGAAGGGTGCGAAATAGAGAATTGGAAGAAACGATTCGTCAAGGAGGTAAGTTATGTAAAGTTAATCACTGATTTTATATTTATTATCTCTTTTCAATAGTTTGAGTAATTTAATGCATTATGAATACTTGCATAGCAACCATAATAGATTTCATTGAAGTGTTCATGTATAAACAAATGTACTTTATGTGGAAATTGAAATGATATTTGATCAAATATGTTGTTTCAATCGCTTGATGATATATGTTAAAGAAAGAAGTTTGCATTTGTTAGATAATGCATGTCAACTTTTCTTATAACACTTGTACAGCTATATGTGATAAAAGAGATGAATTATGAAAATGAGATTTATTGAATATTTATTTAATAAAGATTGGCTATGTTATATTATGATATCTACATGGTCAGGTGGGCAAAAGGGACCCAATATGAAACCTGAATTGTAGATGGGGCAAAAGGGACCCCAAGGAAATGAATACCTGCATAGCAGGTGGGGCAAAAGGGACCCCTAAAGAGGCAAAAGGGACCTCTATGAAATTCAATGGTAATAATGCCAGATTTATCTGGACTCCATTGAAAATGTTATAGTATAGCCAAATCTTTTAAAAGATTAAATATTCAATATATATCTCTAATAATATAACGGATGATATTCAATATGATGTTTTGATGCTTTTCAAATAATGATAAGTGGATGAAATGATTTGCTCAATATTGTATTTATTGTATCAATTCATTTTTTATTGTTAATTAATTTTGCATAGCTTATGTGAGCCTCATAGCTCACCAGAACTTTCTTCTGGCTGTTTTTACAGGTAAAGGAAAAGATAAAGTTGTTGCTGATTAGATTTCAAGTATCTCAATATTATGTGTTATTTCTATATTTGTTAGTAAGGATTATCTAAGGGTATGTAAACACTCATTTGAAGTATTTTGTTTGGATGTTCCTTAGTGGCTCTGTAACTATGTTGTGGAAGTTTAAAAAAAAAAAAAAAAAATGTGAAGTACTTCAGTTAATGTATCAATGAAGGTTTATGAGATGTCGTATAGTTATGCAGGTGGTTAACTATTTTCAAAAACTTTATGGAAGAAAAGGATATGTTTTAGTTGTTACACTCTACAGTACTAGTCAAGGGTAATGTGGGGTGTTACAGCGACAGAGGTCGAAAAGACCGTAGTCGGGTGAAGGTTGTCAGAAGGACCGTAGTTGGTGGACGAATGAGGTTAGAAAAATCGGTGTCTGGTGACGGTCGATAGTCGGGCGTGAGTTCAGAGTCAGTTGGTGATTGGGCGAAAGTCAGACAGTAATCAGTGGCTGGGGTTAAGTCTGGTGATAGTTGGTGGCCGGGTTGAAGTTCGACGAAAGTCTGATGATGATCGGTGGCCAGGCGGTGGCCAAGGAGGAGCTTGTTGGAAAGAAAGATCTCATATTTCTTTTCCTTCTTCCTCTTCTCCTCCCTTTCTTGATCCCTCTCTTGTGAAAAATGAGGGGATTATTTAGAATATTTTTGGAGTGACATGATCAATAAATATGAAGAAGATCAAGGATATGTTGGGAGTGTTTTGGATGAAATGTTGATATCACTCTCTTCATCGTGGATCATTTATCAAGCATTTAAGTGCCTTAATGATGTTGAAATTCAGATATCTTGGGTTTTTTTTAGATTCATCTCATCGCGTGAGAATCGCTCGATTCGACTATAACTATGTCACATTTAGAAATTATTTAATTGTCCAATTTATGACTTGAACTTTTTAAATGTGCTTCGGATCTTTGATTTGGACTCATTTGGGCAAGATTAGGTCAAATTAAGTGTCATTGTGTCCATCTGGATTTTGAATGGCTCCGGATTTAAGCTATGCTATTCACTCCCGATCAAAATTTTGTTAATGATATATCATATCTCATGATTAATTATTTTTGTTTACAAAATAAACTATTATTCTTGCAATTAAATTTTAGAACTATTTAATACTTTTAAAACAAAAAAAAAACCAAGCAAATAAAAAATCTATACAAATCTTTTTCATTTTCCGAAATTATGTGAAATTAAATGTCAACTGTTTAATATAGATAAGCTCAATTATTATGATAATAGGAGAGAATCTTTATTATCAATTTTTTTTTAATTCTTTCCTATTAGCATTGTTTTAAAAATTTTGTATATGTCGCCAAAAAAATCATCTTTATTGGGTATGAATCTCGGTGCAAGGATGAATAAAAATGTCAAAAATTAAATTCATGATCATCTAAATTCCGATTTCAACAAACTTATAGTTAATTGAACATCTCAGGGAGATGAGCCCATTGACATCAAATTCAGTCCAATCCAAACCCGAATCAAAGGATCAAATCATACTTAAAAGTTTTAAAACATCATTGGGATGACCAAATGATATTCAAATAGGACATGCTTATAGTTAAATTGAGCGGCTTGACGAGACAAATCTAACGAGCCCAAGATCGCTTGATTTCGACATCATTTCGACATATCAATGTTCAAAGAGCGCTCTATGATTATGGAACAAATATCATTCATTCGTTGGAATACTCCAAACTTGCCCTTGATATTCTCAATGTTTAACTTGATATGTCACTCCAAAAAAATTATAAATAGACCCTCATTTCTTCACATGAGAGGAAGAGGATAAAATTTAGGATCACTCTTGCATTTTCCAATCAACATTGCCATCGTCGGATCTCTTTCTGATCACCAACTGTCATCGGACTTTCGTTTGTTTGTTGGCCGCTGCCGAATCTCTTCCTGACCACCAATCGTTGTTAGACTTCCGTCTGTTTGATCAATTCTCCTAAATATTATATTATTAATGTCCTTGAATCAACATTTATAACATGTTCAAGCGCTATTAGAATCATTTCAACCGGTCAAAATCCAATAGTTTTTTCTCTCTTTTTTTTTCGGATTTTCCACGTTAAAATTCTGGTGTTTCTCTACCATTACACTGGTGTTTCTCTACCATTACACTGTTTGTGTGCTGAATTTTCATACATCTTTTAGCCAGTGGCGGAGCCAGAAAACATATCTAGGGGGGGCCTAAATTTTTTTTTCCTTCAACTTTTTATATCCAGGCTTAGGACCAATATAATCAGTATTAAAAAAGATAAAACTTTGGTAGTGAATTAGTTTATTTTCATCCTTCACAAAATGATTTCAATCATCAAATCACTCGATTTCTGCTAGAACATGTTTAATATATTATCTAAATACGTGATATTAAAAATCCCATTGCACAAAAAAAAAATCATAAAATCTCTTTCAGATCGAATCAATATAGGATTAAGCTAATATCAATCAAGAAAAAAAATGTAAATGAATAGGAAATTAAATTGAGAGTGATTTGAATGAACGACCGATCTTAAATTTCTTGATCGTGTATCGTTTATTGGGCATTTAAATGTCTTAGTGATATCAGAATTTGGCAATCTTGGGCTTGTTGGATTCGTCTTGTCTAGCCGCTCGATTCGACTATAAGCATGTCATGTTTGGAAACCGTTTGGTAATCCAAATTATGGTTTGAACCTTTCAAATATGCTTTGAGTCTTTGATTTGGAGTCATTTGGGTTCGGATTGAGCTGAATTTGGTGTCATTAGGTTCATATTTTTGAGACGTTCAGTTTGACTGTAAGTTTACTGAAATCGGAGTTCAAATGGTCTCCGATTTAATTTTTAAAGTTTACAACTTGATTTGGCCTAGAGATTAAAAAATAAAAATTTATAATTTTTTTAGGGGGGGCACGTGCCCCCCCTTGCCCCCCCCCCCCCCCCCCCCCCCTCCCTCCGCCCATGCTTTTAGCGTAAAACCCCTGCTTTCCACCGCCGCGAGTTTCTCAGCCCGCAACAATTTTTTATATAAAAAGTAAAATTAAAAAAACTTAAAAAATGATAATATTGGATAATCCAAATCCCTGATATATATAAACCATCATAACATGCCACATTAGAATTATTGCAACAAGTCATTAAACACTGGCGAGTGAGCCTTTTATTTTCAATCTCGGGCTATTTCTGATTGAAATTATATTAGTATGAGCTTCAAAATAATTTAATTCACTTTAAAATTAATGCAATACAAAATCTTCTTATATGGTACTAATCTTAAAATAAATTTAATTATTTTCAAGAAAATTCAACTACAAAATATTTTTGAATATCTTAACATAATTTTTGCCAATCATAAACACCGATTGCTTGAATAATTGTTTGATTTAGCATAGAAAGAGGGCATCAGCTTATTCCTCAAAGCTCCAAAACAGAATAAACTATAAATCTGGAACCTTCATGTTCAAAAGGCTCCTCTCTAATCCCTTCAAAATCAAGAACATTTGAGACTTATGGACATTGGAATATGATATATGATTACATATGTATGTCACTACAATGAAATTTAGGACACCGGCCACGACTTCCGTCGGCGTCATCTTTTTTGAACTTTACATTACAACTCCAAAGTATTATCTTTACATTGCATTCCATTTTTAGTCAACCAAATGACCCCTATTTAGTTAGAAGCAATTAATGTAGTTTTAAGTCCAGAGATGATGACGGTTGTCGGTGACAGGTGGTGGCAGTTGCAGCTGCCGTCGCTGGGTGGAGCGAGATCGTCGGCGGCGAGTGGTGGCGGTCGATGGTGGTTGTAGTCGACGGGTTACGATGAGCAGCGAACAGCAACGACAGCGATGACTAGCAATGGGCAATTGATCGCGACAGTGGGCGACATCCAAACGAGCTTGCTTGTGATGTAAATAGTTCTCGCTCAAAGTTGAGCGAGTTTATTTTACTTCAAAAATGAACTAAGGTGATTTACACTACATTTACTTTACTTTGCATTCAACCAAATACTTTGATTTTTAGAATCTTACCGTTAAAATACTTTACACCACTTTATATTTCAACCAAATAGCCTAAGTCAAAAAGTGCTACATACAATGGTGCTATTTTAAGTCCATCTAAAAATAGCTTAACAAAATCTCAATGTATATTCTTAACTTACATTAAATTCTTAAAGAATTTTATTAGTTTATTATTATAGGTAAATTATTTGATATGTAAATAAAAGAAATCTAAGTATTAATAATATTATTATTATGAGAGATTTACATATATATTATTTTATTTCATGTTATTTATATATTTAATTTTTAAAATTTTAATATTATATGTCTATTATGATATTATCTATAAAATAAATATAAGTGTATTGAATAAAATATTAAAATTTATAAAATGTTATGATTGATACGACGCCTCCACCAAGTGTTAATCCCTAAATGGAGGTCGAGGTCAAGCTCCGCCTCCCGGACGCCGCCGCCCATCAGCGTCTCTCCGACGCGCTTTCTCCCTTCCACCTGCGTACCCACCTTCAAGAAAACCTCTTCTTCGACGGTGCCGACAGCGAGCTCTCAACCCACTTTGCCGTCTCCCGCATTCGCTTCTACGACGGCGATTCTCGTTGTGTTCTCTCGCTCAAAGCCCGCGCCAGCCTCGTCGACGGTGTCAGTCGCGTCGAAGAGGTGGAGGAGGACATCGATCCCGCTCTCGGCCGCGCCTGCGTCGCCGAACCCTGGCGTCTGGGTTCCCTTTCCGCATCATCGAGGATCATGGGGAGGGTCAAGGATGAGTTTGGGATTGGAGGGGAAGGGGAGGGGAAGAAAGGAAGTTCCTTTGTCTGTTTGGGAGGGTTTAGGAACGTGAGGGCCGTGTATGGGTGGAAGGAAGGGCTGATGTTGGAGCTCGATGAGACGAATTACGATTTTGGCACTAGTTATGAGTTAGAATGCGAGACTGGAGAGCCGGAGAAGGCCAAGGAAATGCTAGAGGGATTCTTGTCGGAGAAAGGGGTAGAATATTCCTACTCGAAAGCTTCTAAGTTTGCGGTTTTCAGAGCTGGGAAGCTCCTTCCCTGAGTGAGTTCTTTTTAGTCTTATGTCCATGGTTTTTATAAAATCTTAATTTCTGGTAAGCTGGTCGTGATGTTTCAATGAGTATTGTGTATGGGGCAGTACTTTAGAGACATTGAATTGTTCTATTTAATTGTTTGTAATGCATTATAGTTCATTGAATAATTAACTTAAGACCTTTTATTAGGAGAGGATATTCAATAAAGGTGGGTGTGATGTTTTGTAAACTTTTCAATGAAGATTGTGCAAATCCGATTGACTTTAGTTACCTTAGCACTCTAGATGAAAATAAATATTTTTTTTATTGGCGCATTAGTAAAATCAAAGTTAGAGAAGCTTTAAAAAAAATGAAGTGTGGAAAAACTATTGAACCTGATGATATTCCAACAAAGATGTGAAAATATTTAGGAGATGAAGAAATTTCTTGTCATATGAAATTTTTCAATATTATTTTGAAGACTAAAAAGATGTTAGATGAGTTGAAAATGAGTTTGTTAATTCTTATTTTTAAGAGTAAAGGTGATGCACAAGAGTGTATGAATTATAGAGGAATTAAATTAATGTATCATACTTTAAAACTTTGGGAGAGAGAGTTATTGAACATAGGTTATGATGTGATACTAATGTTTTTCAAAATCATTTTGGATTCATGTTGAGTAGGTCTACTATAAAAGCTATACATTTATTGTGAGGTTTGATGGAGACGTATAAAGAGAATAAGGAGGTAGATTCAGCAAAAGTTTATGCTAAAGTTTCAGGAGAAGTGTTATAGAGAGTTTTAGAAAAAAAGGCTAATAATGCTTATAATCAAGTCATTAAGGATATGCATGCTGGAGCTGTTTCTTGTGTTTAAATACAAGAACGTTGGACCAAGTATTTTCCTATTTCAGTTGGATTACATCAATGATCGGCTCTAAGCACATATCTTTTTTGCTTTAGTCATGGATGTTCTTACTAGACATTTGCTGGAGGATGTACTCCGGTGTATGCTTTTTTGCTGATGATATCATTTTTGTTGATAAGGCTAGAGAGGGAGTTGAATGTTAACTTGAATTATGGAGGTCGATCTTAGAGTTTAAATATTTTTGTTTGAGTAAATCTAAAAATGAATACATGGAATGTAATTTTAGTAGTAATAGATCTAATTGGAGATTGGGAATTTGGGCGATCAAGTCATTAATAAGACTATGCGTTTTAGATATCTCGAGTCTATTATTCAGAGTGATGGTAAAATAAATGGTTATATTATTAGTATAATTCAAATTGGATGGTTGAAGTGGAGGAATCCATCGGGCCTGTTGTGTGATAAAAAAGTACCCCTCAAACTTAAGGGAAGAAATATAAGATGGTCGTGAGACTTGCAATACTTTATGACATAGAATGTTGGCTATTAAAAGAGAAGCATACAATTAAGTTAAGTGTTGCAGAAATGAGGATGCTCAGGTGGATAAATGGTTTTACTCTTAGAGATAGAATGAGAAATGAGGATATATGTGAAAAAGTTGGAGTAGCTCAGTGGCAGATAAGGTTAGAGAGAGCCACTTTAGATGGTTTGGTCACATAAAACTTCGGCCTTTTGATGATCCAGTTAGAAGAGTAAATGTATTAGATTTGGCCTATGTTAAGAGAGGTAGAGGTACACCTAAAGAAATTTGGTTAGAAAATATTCAAAATGACCTTTTTTATTAGAATTAAATGAGAATTTGACTCTTAACATTTCACAATGGAGAAAAATGATTCATATAGCCGATCCCACATAGTGGGATAAATGGTTGATGTTGTTCTTGTATTTCTAGCCCATTCAGGCTATGATTGATGACCCTAGATATATGTTGGGAATAGCCATCAAAGACTAACCCTTTGGATATTGTAAGTGATGGAGGTTGTGTAGAAGAAAACTCGACGTACAAAATATAAATCATGAGTGTACACCTATGATCGCCTTCTTAGGTGTTTTTATAGGTAGTGGTCAGGTCGTGACGAGGGCACCCCCTCGCATGATCATATCCCTTGAGAAACTCTAGCGGGACCAACAGATCTTGCCCAAGGAGAACGATGAGTGTTACTCGCCCAACGTTAGTTGGACCAACAGAAGATCATGTTAAAAATTACTAGAGGTTGTAAGTTCCTTAATGTTCTACCATATTTTTCATATTGAAAGTAGGATTGATGTTAACAAGGACGGAACCAGCCTTAGTTCTCAGTGGGGACAAATGTCAACCTTATATATATATATATATATATATATATATATATATATATATATATATATATATATATATATATATGGGTGCAAAAATAATTTATTTTGCACATAATCATTTTCACAGACTTATTTATTAGCGTTGGAAAAGTTCTATCATAATCGGATGGAAATAGCATAAGGTCAAGAGGCTTTTCAATTTTTGGATGAGCAAATTGCATGAAAAAAAGTTAGTTGGTGGCAAAAAATAAAATTTAGGAGGTTCATATTACAAATAATCCTTGCTATACTAAGAGCTTTAATTTTTTTTAGGCTCAACACTACACAGTTCCGCCCTTGGATATTAATATTGCAGATTTGTGCGATCTTTTAGGTTATTTCACTGAATCCTATGAGAGATTGAATGCGATCTTTTCTTAAAGCTAAGAATGCTCTTTCATAGAATCACCAGCCAAATATGGCTAAAAAATAACCTACCTGTAAGTTCTCATGCTTATAACTCTCGCAGCAAATGAACTCCATAGTTCATATCCCTCTGCTATTTAGCACATTCGTAGCTCAAACTAGCAGTATACCTTTCTACTTATCAAAGGCTGGTGTAGTGCGCAACTTCTCCAAGATCAACAAGGGGGTTCTAGTTGAAAATGAGCAGATAGTAGTGGCACTTTGAAGAATTTTTATTTCATTAGCTTTTATTTAAATGGACACTTAAATATCTAATTTAGAAGCTCGTGAACTTTCAATAAACTGTGCATTAGGTGACGTGACGCGTCTGAATTGACCTCCAAACGCATATGGACACTGTGCAAAATAATTTTTCCTCGAAGAGAGGAGAGGAAATTAACAAGCACAAAGGTGTACAAAAGTAAGGCAAGTCTTAAGCTTTGTTTGGGATGACTTTATTACTGCTTTATAAAGTTATTTTTAGTAAAAAAATTCTTGAAAGGAAGAAAAAAAATAATGATTTAAAGCTGTCCTAAATGAAACCTTAGATACATGAAGTTTATAAACTGTGAGAGGAGCTCTGATGCCGTTAGCTACCTTACAGATTTCATAAGCATTCCAACAGGATAAAGCAAAGTTCTATAGCTTAATCCAAAGAGATCATTCATAACAAGTTTAAAATCCCACGCCCATATTTTAAGAAGTTACAAGATTACCTTTGGGGTATCTAAGATGTTGTACAGTAGCTAACAAAGTATCATAAAAGTGATTAATTATTCAGTGCGAATGTCGAATGTTGTCTGGAGACTAATCAGAATGCGCCACGTCATCCATTCGCTCGGTAATACAACTCGGTACTTCCGCTCGGTACTACTGACATGGCGCATTCTGGTTGGTCTTCGGACGGCTTTCTGTGTCCGTCCTCCGCACAAAATAATTTCTTCATAAAAGAGGCATTTCATGGTTATGTAGCGCACCAAAGAGAACTCCAACCCTTCTCCATCAAGTGAAAAAGAGGTTTCCTTCTTAGAAGAGCAAAAGAAAGGCAAATTGACTGATTTATTAGGTACATTTGTTAGAGAAAAGGTTATATAAGCTATTTCTTTGTTAGCATCGCTCTCAACTGCGTACTTTAATGCCGTTGTGACTGGAACAAAAAATTGGCTAAGAATAGGGGTGTCAATATTTGATACGACACGAAAATCAGACCCGGACCCGACCCAAAAAAATCTGGGTTGGACCCGACCTGATTTCAAAACGGGTCGGGTACGGATTCCCGTATTCGACCTGTTTGAAAAAACGGGTCGGGTTCGGGTTGACCCGGCGGGTCAACCCGAAAACCCGTTTAATTTAAAAATTTTGGATTCCCGCCAGTCGTCCGCTGCCCCCGCCCGCGCTGCCAGCGCTGCTGCCCCGCGCGCCCACGCCCGCGCCGTCGTGCCCCGCTACCTGCTGGCCCCGGCCACGCAAGCCCTCGTGTGTCGCGTCCGCCCCCTCACCTGTCGTCCGCCCGCCGCAGTTCTGACGTTCTGGCGCCGACAGAACCCAAATCCGAGTCTGGTCGGATCAACCCGGCAACCCGACGGGTTGGGGCCGGGTTAGACTTTTCGACCCGTTTACATATCTGGGTCGGGTTAGGGTTGACCCGTTTGAACCCCGAGTCAGTTCGGGTCCGATCCGAACCCGACCTGAAACCCAATTTTGACACCCCTAGCTAAGAACATTCTGAACAAATTTTTATTTGGGTTTTTGAATTATTTTTCTTTATTTTAAAATGAGTATAATATAGAATACATTATTTAAATTTGATATTATATTTATTTTAAAATAAATTAATAAATTTAAAACTAATTAGAAATTAAAAAAATTATCATGATATTCTAAGTTATTTTGTTTTTGGCAATATATAGCTGCTTCTTCCATGTTCTCTATCTTGAAGAGAATACACTTTGTTCATCTCAGTAATAATTATTATTGTGCTTATGAGATTAATGCTATATAATTTTTAATATTAATCTTAAAATAAATACAAGAATTTTAAGCCCATTTTGATATAAATTTTATCATTTTTTTCCAAATGTAAAAGTTGAAATAAAATAGGGAAATTTACATACATATGATTGAAATCATGTATTTAATACTTAAATTGTTATATTTATCTGAAACTTATCAAAAAATAAATATGAAAAAATATATATATATTTTATTTCAGATATTAGAAACATGAATACCTAAGAATTCAATGGTAACAATATATATTTTATTTATGCATATCATAAATAAATTTTCATCAAATAAAATATTAGAGAAGCTGGTTGTAAACAATTAAAATAAATTTTCTTTGAACAACAAAATAATAAGCATAATCTTACTATTTCTTAAAATAAAAAGCATAAGCAAATTCTCCAAGATCAACAAAGATTTCGTTTGAAATTGCTTTGCTTTCTTAGTAATTCTTAAAACAATTTTTAATAAAATAATAAAAAATTTGTACTAAAAAACAGTTTTAAGCAGCAGTAAAAAAGCTGTCCCAAACCAGATAGTAGTAGCCCTTGTAAAACAGTACTAGTACCGCTTAGCTAATCTTCAAACATAATAATCATTACTAATTACAAACTGCTAATCAATAACATTTATTAACAAAAGAAAAAGAACATAAAGTATTAATCTAATTTCAAAAGAAAACTACAATTTGATGCAATAATAGTTCATTGCAACATCTAAAAAAAACACTATAAATCAATATATCCACCCTATTTACGTTGAGGACACATAATATAAACTGTGCTTATAGAAGGAAGCCTTGCTTACAGAGAGAGAGCTACCACGGTAAGCATCCAGTTCCTCCATAGAGACAGCACACATAGTCCAAAAGTCAGAACTGAAACATCAAGAAGAAACGGTAACTTCAACCATAATACAGTTAAAATATTCTGGATGCTCTCTTACGTTTCGTTTGAGACCGTTTTCTTACTATTTTTTAAAGCAATTTTCTAGTAAAAAATTGAAATTTTTATGCTTAAAGAGTACTTTAAAAAGCTGTAAGAAACTCATCCCAAACGAAGCCTTAGTAAATCTAAAACCATGATTACCACTGTTAGAAAGATCCTTGCAGCTGAAGATCACATGGAAAAACAATGATCCACAGATTATTTTCTTCTGATTATCTCTGTTCGGAAACTGGGATTCCAGTAGGAGTTGATGATGGTAGGCTGCTTGATGAGCCATTCTCAGTGGGTGGAGGAACACCCCATTTTCCTTCTGATTCAAGTGGTTCAAGGACATGGACAGCACCATCTGTAAGCCCCAAGGCAAACTGGTTTGGCTCTGATGGGTGTGCAGCAACCACCAGAGGATAGACATTGGAGCTGAAACAAAGAGAAGAAAATGAACAGCGGGTTCAGTTCAATAATGGCTGTTAGGGCATCTCCAACCGAAAATCTCATTTTTCACTCCAAAATGTAGTGAAACTAAAAAATGATGTGATTTATCTCCAATCGAACTCCATTTTGCGCCCTTCGCAGAAGGTAACCGGTAACCACCTTACTCCTCTTTGGCGCATTTCTTCGGCAAATCCGGTAGAGACAGAAAAATAACGCAGGTGAACAGTGCGACGCCTCGCACTGTTCACCCGCAACCAAATACCGGAAGTTTTGCCATTCGGCTGGAGCTCGCGAGCGACGCCATTCATGTGTTTGGAGTTCGGTTGGAGATGTCCTTAATTAAAATTACATGTAGATGGGATGGATGACTATAGAAAGTCCTTTAATGACAGGATCAGCTTAAATAAACAACCAATGAAAAAGAAATTGGGAATTTTACAGATACAGGGATAAGTTGAGAAATCATGAGAAGAAACATATAAGAGTGGAGCTATAGTGGGGGTCTTAAGAGGCATGGGTCCCACTAACCTAGTAGCCCTTTTTTTATTTAATATATAAGCAAGCAAATTTGTAAATTTATAAAAACTAATTAATCTAATTAAGCAACTTTTATTTATATTTTTAAGTAAATAAAATTCATATTTTGTTAAGACTAAATCACATGATTCATTATAAATTTATCTTTTTTTTAATTAGAATATTATATTCAGATAAATTAATATCCTTTGATTCAGATAAATTAGAATCAAAGGTGAAAATCCAGTATAACCACACATGATCTTTTCAAGCCGACACTAACTTCACATACATGGTGAGGCTCCCCTCTTTTGATCTCCAATGGGATCAGCACTAAATTCTAAAATCAGTGGGTCATATATGTTCTTCTCTACAACAAAGTAAGTTTGGGATATCATCAAATAAACACACTCAAAAGTAAACATATACAAAAACAAAACTATGATTTCAACAATTAGGAATGTAACCTTCCTATGATTCAGTACCCTATTTGCAGTGAAAATTTATTGGCTTGAATTAAATTATAAGCAAGATCTCAAAATGACATGCTGTGATGATGCAGTAATTGTCAAGCAATTTGTAGAAAACAAAAGGGTGTTCATGTTCCTTGCATTACTAAATAATGACTTTTACTAAATTCTCATTTAAATCTTAAATAGAGAAAAATTATTATCACTAAATGAGATTTTTCCTCTCTCATATGAGCCAAAGAAGAAAAAAAAAACAATAATGCTTGACACTTCAATCTTAAAAACATATTCCACAATAATCATGGAACCTCAAAGATGCAACTACTAAAAGAAGAAATGACATATAAAAAAAAAAGCATTGAAAACTTCACAGAAAGCCTTTAAGGTTATGGTGGAAATAAAGAATATCATCAAAAAGGATAGACCTGTCTTGTGGGATCAAAAGAGCTCAATTAAAAAAAAAAATGAAAAACTTATAAACTTCCTTAACTCACTGAAAAATCATTCTGGTCGTGTTATCCAGCTCAAAATGATATAATCTCTAACTCATGTATTTTTAGCGCCTTAAATAATTCCCCTCACACCTAGATGTCATCTTTAATGAGAAGCAAATTTTTCTTTCAAATAAACTTATCTTCAGGGTAGAACTCTCTAATGAAAAAAAAGGACGAAGAAACACCTATCTTTCATATTAACATTCATGTAGCACAAAATATTAACACTCAGATATTGCACCCCTCAAGTGTACATGAGTCAACCTAGCCAAAATTTCTAGCAATCAAGGCTCAAAATCATTATCAAATAATAATGATCAACCGACCATTACATATTCTCTTTGTATCCTATCTCCCTGTACACATATTTTCAAAAAATTTATCCTACTCATTAGGCTTTTCTTATAATTACCAACTTTATTTCATTATAATATCACAAATTATATTTGAGATGCTTAAAAATAAAAATTGGATGAATGTCATAATTGAAATTGAAAGTTCTAGAAAAAAAAAAACACTTGAGAAATCAGTACATAACCAAAAGGGATGAAAACCAACATTTTAAAAGCCAAACCGAACAAGCCGGATCAACTAATTTGACCATGAACCGGCAATGTTACAGGTCCGATCAAATTCGAAAACCGTGTTTGCATTAAATCAGCTTGAACTGGTTTGAACTGTGGATTCAACTAGAAAACCGTTGAATTGGTCCCAGTATGGTACAACCGGTCAATTCTACAAAATATTCATTTTGGTGTAAATAATTTTTTTATAATATGTTTTAGTTTATTAAATCTTTTTTTATTTTTAAAATATTTTTATTAGATATGAAGATGAATTCAGTCATAATATATGCATGCCATCTCACATAACATACTTTGTTGTAAGTTGTGTAAACTTTATACTATGCAAAGACAATTAGCTTAAACTCCCCTATGATATGGGACTAAAAAAACTGCATGAATATGTTAGACTGGTCCAACCGATCCATACGGGACCGGCTAAACGTAACAAGAGGCCGAAGAGTCCGCCTCCTATATGAGCTGCACAAGCCGCAAGAACCGAAGGAGCCAATTTGGAATGATTTTTTAGGGAGTTAGGAGGGAAATTTAAATGGACTGTTTAGAGATTTTTTTTTTTTTTGTATACATTAAATAATTTGTTTTCCTAGGGTTAGGGCATCTTGAATTTGGCTGAAATTTGAGATCTCTTAGGTTTAGGTTTTCTTTGGGCTCTAGCAGTGTTTAGAGAATTTGAGAGAGATCGATCCTCCTCTAGAATTGAGCATCAACTGTATCTTGCTATTTTCCATTTCTATTTCATCAAATAATACAAATTATCTACTGTTTTCGTGGTTTTGTGTGGATTTTTGTGGAGAATTCTGGTTGTTTTCTGAAGATTGATAGGAAATGCTTGAGAGCTACAAGTGTTTCATATCAAATTGTATCAGAGCGGATTTTGAGACTATTTTGGAGTTTTGTTTGTGAAAACTTTTCTGCTGTTTTTCAGCCGGAAGAGGGGCTATTTGCTTTCTAAAGGGTCGAATTCCAGATTATTGAGTCTACAAAGATCCAGGTATTGATGGCGGCCAAGAAAGTGGATACGTTAGAGGAACATCTCGAAGTGGAGATCGGACAAATGAAATATGAAATTTCCGATCTACAAACTCAAATTTCAGATATAAAGAAAGACATTTCAGCCATCCACGAGAAGATAGATGAGAAATTTTTCAGCCTGGGGGAGATGTTAAAGAAAGTGCTTGAGGGCCAAACCATAATATCGCCGTCAGAGGGGAGGGAAGACGCCGACAGCCAGGGAGATGGGAAAACCCTAAGCCAATCAGGCAAAGGGGAGATCAGGAGGTGGAGACTCGAAAGGGAGAAGAGAAAATACCTCTCTTAGAGCTTATTCCTAGGGAGGAGCAGGGCAGAGGGTATGAGGAGAGGTGTGAGGAGGTAGGGCAAGAACGAATATGTGCTGATTTGGAGAGGAGAGGGGCGAGATTGGTAAGGGAAATATGTAATTATGATAAAAGGGGACTAAATTTGAAAGGGGAAGAGTTTGTTATGATCCAAGGGGTACTGGATTTGAGAGGAGAAGCTGAGAATTTGATAAAATGTTGGGGTATGAACGTAGAAGAGATAATTGGGATACTTGGGGGAACCACTCTCTTGGGGAATGGAAAATTATGAAGGAAACAGATGACACATAAGCGGTTTGAGGATGAGGAAACTGAAGATGCCTATCTTTGAAGGAGAGGATGCACATGGATGGATCTACATAGTGGAAAAGTACTTTACTGTCAATAGGTTGATAGAGGAGGATAAGTTGACGGCAGCCGGGATGTGCTTGGAAGGGAAAGCTTTAGCATGGTACCAATGGAGGGATACGAGGGAACTGATAAGGACCTGGAGAGAGTTTAAGAACTGTCTGTTGGATTTCCAAACCAGCAGGGGAGGAAACTTCTATAGGAGTTCTTCGCTTAGATACAAGATAGTTCAGTGATGGAGTACCGGGAGATAATCGAGTACCTTGCTAGTCGATTGGACCATCTTCCTGAGACAGTGCTAGAGAGAAATTTCATGAAGGGACTGACGTTAGAGATCCGAGGAGCGGTTAGAGTAATGAGGCCTTGTGATTTGGGAGAGGCTATGGAGCTATAGCTTAGTTGGTGAAGGATCAGAGGCATCTGGAGAGAGAGACGGGAGGCAACAACTCGGGAGGTCCAAACAGAAGGACCACCACCTTTATGGCACCAAAGGAGCCGACTTTGGTTACTCTTTGAGAGACTTCAAAGGAGAAAACTGTAGGAGTAAGACCGGGGGACAACTTCAAGAAGCTCACAGGAGAAAAAGGCGAAGGGGCTCTATTTTAGATGTGACGAGGTATACGCTGGGGCACATGTGTAAGGATCGAACTCTTCAGATTCTTAACGTTTGTGATGAGGGAATGGATGAGGGTGTCGTCCTTCCACCTTGCGAACAAGGTGGATCTTTGGGAGGGGAGTATTGTTAGACCGGTCCATACGGGACCGGCTCAACGTAACAAGAGGTGGAAGAGTTCGCCTCTTGTATGAGCCGCACAAGCTGCAAGATCCACGGAGCCAATTTGGAAGGATTTTTTGGAGAGTTAGGAGAGAAATTTAAATGTTTTAGAGATTTCCTTTTTGATTGTATGCATTAAATAGTTTGTTTTCTTAAGGTTAGGGCATCTTGAATTTGGTTGAAATTTGAGATCTCTTAGGTTTAGGTTTCCTTTGGGCTCTAGCAGCATCTAGAGAATTTGGGAGAGATCGATCCTCCTCTCGAATTGAGGATCAACTGCATCTTGCTATTTTCCATTTCTATTTCATCAAATAATACAAATTATCTACTGTTTTTATGATTTTGTGTGGATTTTTGTGAAGAATTCTCGTTGTTTTCCGAAGATTGATAGGAAATACTTGAGAGCTACAAGCGTTTCCAATTAGAATACTATGTGTTGTTTAGAATGCAAATTTGGGCTGGGTTGGGCTGTGAATTTGGGCTATTTGGGGTAGGTGTGTAAGTGAGTCGAGCAAGCTCGAGCTCGGCTCATTAACGAGCTTGCGAGGTGAGCTTATCGAGCCACGAGCTCGAGCTCGGGCATAAACTCGAGCTTGATAAGCTCGGCTCGTGAGCTCACAAGCCGGATCAAATCATTATTATTTTTTAAATAATTCTTATTTTTACTATTAAAATATTATTATATATATAATATTTATTTTTATATTCAATTGGAAAAGACTAAAGACAATAAAAAGAAATAAAGATGAAAAAAATATTAATTATTGCCTGCAATTTTTTTTAAATTGTCTGACTTTATATTAGAATCTGATGTGCTGAAAAGAAGCATTAATTTTCTTGGACCGCAAAAGGAGCCAAGGAGGGGTCCACATGGCTGCTTTAAATTGGAAGTCGATGGAGAAGCATTAATTTTTTTCAAAAAATCATTAATTTTGCACGTTGGACATTGTCCGTGGAAGACGATCGCAATTTGCGACCGGAAAGCGGACCAAACCTCAGAACTACATGGAAGGTCGCAAGAGGGATCACAATTCGAAAACGACTTGAAGGCAATTTAATGTGCGCGTGCGCGCACACACATATATATATATGATTAATCAAGCTTCTTACCATAATTTATATCTCTTTAATCGAGCTTATTCAAGAATCTTAATTAAGATAATTATATATTCAATTTTAAAATTTTCATTTATTATATAATTTATATTATAATTAAATCATTTTAATATTTATTATGTCATCCGATTTAATCCCGATCCAACCCATTGAACCTCTCTTACCGGTTTTATGTCTGGTCCGATTTTCACAACTTTGATAAAAATATCATATTGCAAATATTTTTTTTGTAAAAAAAAAATATAGAGTATGAAAGCCTGAAATTGTATATGGGGATGATTGGTAGCCAAAGGATATACTCAATTTTATGAAATTGATAACCACAAACTTTTGCTCCTCTTCAAAAAATAACTTTTATACTATACATCTTAAGTTCTCTTCCAATCAATCATGGATGGTGCATAAAATAATATGATATAATGAATAATATCTTACATAAGAATATTAAAGAACAAATTTGTATGGGTCCACCACTTAGATTTAATAGTTTTTTCACAAAAAATAAAGTATAACAACAACATCAAGTCTTTATCCCACTACATGGGGTTGGTTACATAAATCTTTTTTCTCCATTATGTCATGTTAAGAGTCAAATTCTCAGAAAAAATAAAGTATGCAAATTAAAATATACTTTATACGGCCTTAAGTAATATCCAAGAACATGGTTTGGCAAATTCACAAAAGCCATGGATGAAGCCACAAATAAAGCTAAGAAGAACATACTATTTTCATAAAATACTCTAATGATAGTAAAATCTCAATTATCTTCATATATATTTATAATATATTTATCATAAGTGATGAAAATAGAAAGAAAGAATCTCTAAGAAAAATTTTAAGATTAAAGAATTGGGCAAACTCAAATATTTTTTTAGAATAAATTTCTCAATAATAAAAATACATCCTAAATATAAGAAAAATAAAAATGATTGATTGTGAACCTTGTGAAATCCCAACTAAATCAGATTAAAAATTAGGCACAGATGAAGAAGGAAAAAAGAAATAGAAACAAGACAATATCAAATATTAGTTAAAAATAATAATTTATCTCACACTCATCCAGACATTGCATTTGTAGACAGTCTCATCAATTAAATCATTCAAAAACAAAAAAAAAAGTCTCACATTCAAGTTGTTTAAAAAATCTTCATATACATTAAATCAAGTACCGAAAAAAATACTTTTCTATAAAAAATAAGAAACTTTACAAATTAAAAGGGTATACCGATGCAAACTATGTAGAATCACCAATATATAGAAAATCCACAACCATATACTGTATATTTTTTTGGTAGGAAATCTCAGAAAATAAATGAGCAAGAAATAATATGTAGCTTTAAGATCTAGCATTGAATTTGAATTTAGAGTCACAGTCCGAAAAATCTACAAGCTATTGTAGATCAAAATCATTAAGAATGGTCAATAAAAATATACTATGATAATAAATCAATCATCAACCGTGCTTATAATACAATATAACTTGATCTTCCCAAACATGTGTACATGGATAGACATTTTATAAAAAAGAACGAAAAAATAAGTTGATTTGCACTCCATATGTGCCAACAAGAAATCAACTTTGCAAATATTCTCAACAAAAGTTTGCAATCCCACATTTAAAAATATTATAAGCAATCTTCGAATGATAGATTTATATAATTTAATTTGAGGGGGAGTATTAATTGATTTTGGGACCCACAACTAATCTTGGTAAGAATTCTTCAGTACACGGATTAAGAGTTCTCACAATTGGATCAATCCTTTTATGATCCTTAGCTTACAATCTATGCACCTCAACTTTCTTTTAAAGCCATTGGCCTCTGTTGAAGGCTTTTTTTTTTTTTCCTTTTTAAGATAACTTTGATTTTTTTGTAAGATTTTTTAATAAGTCTATATATACTTTCACACTTTGTACTAAGAGTATCAAAACATGTTAATGGGTCTGGATCAGGTCAAATCTGAAATTCACTCAACCTGAATCCAGTCAACCCTTACCCTACCCATTTAATTAACGGGTAAAAAATGCAAACCCGAACCAAAATCACTAGCAATCCAAATGATCTGAACCAACTCGACAACCAATTTTGATTAAAAAAATATTTTTTTATAAATAATCAACCATAAAATTTACATTAATTGATAAAGAATAAGAGGATCATACTAATAAGCAAAAAAAAAAAAAAAAATGGTCCCATCCAGATTAAAAACAAATTCGCAAATCAACATGATCCCGAATCGTTTATTAAATGGGTCAACCGAACCCGAAATTTCTAAGTTAGTTTCGAGTTTGGCGAGTCGGGTCATTTTATTGACACCCCTAACTTGTACATGATCACACAATAAAATTCAAAATAATAGTTTTCTACTTTTCTACATTTTGTTCTTTAAAATTATAAAATTGAATATATTTTATCATTTTTAATCAAAATTTTAAAACAAAAAGCAAAAAACAAAAAAATAATCCTAAATTACGACCTAATTAATCTCTAAAGTTTTACCTCAGTGTGTTTTAATTTTTTATTGTTGAACTTTTTAAGATGTGTGATTAACTTCTTACTTAATGACTTCCCTTAACAATTTTAATCAAGTTATTAAAACCATCTATGAAAAAAAATTTATGCATAGACTTCGGAGTTTGGACAATCAGAAAGTGGCAAATACTTAGAAGAAATTAGGAAGGAAATTCATAAGAATGTATGTGCCCGAAAAGAAGTTCATGGAAGATGAAAATGAGAAGGAGAAATATAGAGGAGCTTTTAGATAAAATGGATACTCATTTTGCATTTTATGCAAGTTTATTAAAAAATAGGGTATCATTCTTAGTTTTAGGTAAGCTCCATGTACTTTATATTCTTTATATCAAAGTTTAAAATTGTGCAATTGAATATTGAGGTGTTTTTCATTCGTGAGGCGAAGCGTCAGCCTCGAGTCATTTTGAGGCATAAATCGTAAAGTGACGAGTGCTAAATTGCGTAAAATAGAATTAAAATTCAAATATTACAAAAGAAAAATAACATAAAATATAAAAATTGTATAAAAGTATCATATAACATCAAGTTTAACTCAAAATTCCTTCTTTCTCAGTTCCCTACTCATCCACATTTAATTCCTAAAAAAAACTGAAATAGTTGGCAACAACTCATAAATCAACTACACTGTCATCACTTGGGGGTCTTTATTTGAGTCGGCATCATAACAAACTGGTCTCCATCTACATTATCCTATGGAGTCCAATGCATTGCAATATATTTATTCTTCATTTATTTTAGCTATCTTCATCTTTCATAAATGTTTATCATCAACATAAAGATGAGAGTAATAATCCAAAAAATTTAGAAGTGGTGGTGGCATTGGAGACGGCTATAAAGGTGGTGACTGCGGTGGAGGTGGTGGGGTGGAAGGTCGAGGCAATTGAGAGGAGGCTGATGCGGCTCAGGGGTGCATGAAGGTGTGATTAGTTTGAGTTTTTAGTTAATTATGTCAGCTTTTTTTAAGAATTAAATATGAATGAGTGAGGAACTGAGAAAAAAAAATGGAGTTGAACTTGTTGTTATAAGATACTTTTATATAATTCCTATATTTCATATTGTTGTGCTCTTATAATATTTGAATTTCAATTCTATTTCATACAATTTATTAATTGCCACTTTACGCATTTTGCAATTTTTTTGTTTCATATGTATGTCAATTTATTACCCCATAATTTAATATAAAGTTAATATATCATGATTTAACATATTATTTGAGTGTTATATAAAAAATCATTTTTAACATTTATGTTAACTTTACGCAATTTTTGAATTTTGAGGCTTACACCTCGCCTCATGAAAGAAAAATGCCTCAATACCCAATTGCGCAATTTTAAACCTTGCCTCCAATAACATCGAATGTTTTCTAACTAACATTGCCCAACATCTAGCCCCTAACACCTGTTGCAGTCCTTCAATAACATAGTCTCTGAACACTTGTCTCTTGTCAATTTCATCGGCCTTCAACACACTCGACCACCATCTTAGGATATAGCTTCCAATAATTCAAAAAATTATTAGACAAACCTTTGGAACCTCAAACTCAAATTAATGGAACAATTTCAACAAAACTAAACTTATGATCTTTTCTATTCAAATTTTTCACATTTCAATTTTTCACATAAAAAATACCCTCTATGCATACAACTCTTTCTTTCTCATAATTTACATTTACAGAAGATCTTCATGTGCTAAGAAAAATTCCAATATTTACCTTCATGAATTTTCATGCACAAATTAATTGGCAATATCTATGAGAAACATTCTCCCTTTTTCAACCAACAATTGCAACATTCAACAATAGTCCAAACACTGGAACCACAACACCACCCACTCTGATATTCATGATAAATTATTCTTCTTGAAGCAAATCAAAAACAAAATGTAATTTTGACTGCATCCTTAGAAGGAAGCCTCAAAAGAAAGATTCCGTCAACACCCCAAGTATAACTGTAGCTTTTCAGAGACAAACATATCAAATCCTCTTAGTCTTCACAAAGTATGTGGTCGTAGCTAAACAATCCAATCCACTTGGCCAAAAATAATGTCAAAAACATTAAAGTGGATGCTCCTGATATTGGCATTTATGCATCATTAAGTTTGCTAAAGATCTTATCTAAAGTGCAATCCTGAGGAGATGTCCATATTGATATCTAGGGAGTGGTTGTCATTGAAGGAGATCTTGACCGAACTACCGATTCCTCAAATCTTCATGATGGGGACATCAGATCGTGGAGAGTCTATCAGAGAAGTGGCCGTCGATCTATGGTCACGATTGAGTCATTGTATTTCTGAGTTGTTTAATGTATTTTCTTATTTATGATGTCATATTGTATTTGATTTATTAGTTTGCTTTATTAGTTTCCCATTGTACCCTTTTATTAAGGGAGGTCGTATGTAAGACCTAAGGGCATTGCCGTCATTTTGTTTTGTTAGTCTTTGTATGAGGCTATTTATAGCCCTAGTGTTCTTCTTTTGAAGGAATGAATTGCACGTCACCCACCAACCTTGACGAGTTGGGTTTGTGGTTTTATTATTTATCTTTGTTTTTCTTTTCCCCCTCCACCGCCGGCTCCACATGCCCCTCTCCTTCCCATGGCCCAAAGCTCCACTTGATGCTTGAACCTCCGGCCCCTTCTTCCCACCGTCCCCACCTCCTTTCCCTCGACGCCCCACCCACCACCACAACCACCGGCCCACCCTTTTCACCAAGCCGTCGGCCCCCCACCCCTCTTCCCCACTTTAATTATTTCCTAAATCCCAACTTTCCTAATTTATCCCAATCAATTTTTGGAAAGAATTTGAATTGGAAATAATTCAAATTTAATTCCCTAAGCTTTCCTAATGCCTTGATCTTATTTTTGGAAAGAAGCTTAATTAGATCAATTAATCCAAATCTGCATTAATTGATTAAATCCTTTCCTATTCCATTAATCCTATTTTGGGAAAGGTTATTTAATTAAATCAATTAATTCAAACCGGAATTGATTGATTAATTATTGCCTTAACCTAAGATACATTGCATCTAGTCTCATGCACTCCTCCCTCTCTTACTTGGCCAAACCACTTACCACCCCATGCCCCACCTATTAATTTCTTTCCAAAATAAAGCTTCTCCTATTGGAATTAAATCAAAGCCCCTCTCCTCTCTCCAACCTGCCCCCTCCCTCATCCCTTTTCCTCTTTAATTAATTCCAAAGTTGGGACTTGATTAGAGGAATTCAAAGTTCAATTTCCCTCCAACTTAACTCTTGAAAATCTGAACTAAAGTAGACCCCTATCCTCATACCTTGGTCGACCACTCCATCTTCCATCCTCTTGCTTGATTTTGGAGAGGCACTTCTTTCTCTCAAGGGAAAACCAACAAGGACAAGTAAAGAGCACTTCCGTCCATACCTCGATGTGCCAAGATCGATGCATGGCTGATCCGGATCTTGATTACGGCCTCTCCTACAACGATCAAGGATCTGCTTGCATTCTTCACTCGACCTTCTTCGATGTCAACCCGCATATCGACCACACCGTAAAAGAGTACATAGAGCGCATCCTGGACACCTTGGTCGAGGCTATTGAAGAGCAACTTGGCATCATACAGTGGAGGATTACATCCGAACCTTGATGAAGGTTTTCCAATCTTCATGTTCTTGTATTTCCTTAGTCTAATCCTCTTTCTTGTGATTTGATTTTAGTCATGAAGATCGTGTTTGCCTAATTCTTCCAACCTTAGTAAACGTAGGGAATTGAGTGCACTTCATTTGTTTTTAATCTTACTGTTAGATTAGGGATTTTCATTGAAAGCTATTATATTTGCATGATGTTGATTTTCAATGTTATTTTAATGATTCAAAGCTCTTGATGTGCAACTTGGCCTAAACGAAATGATCGCTCTTACGTTTTATTTTGTCATTTTATTTGCAAATAGTTCTAATTGTTATTACTCTAATCAATAAGTTGTGCAAGCTCTTATCAAATTATTTCAAGCATTGTAGTCCTACATCACTTCATTTAGAAGAAATTCCATAAAAACTTCTGAGAGAATCTCAAGTCGTTATGTAATCCTCAACCAAACTTTGAACTCCCTTAGTGGAGTCCTAACTACAACTTCAAAACGGAAGAAATAGTTAAAACATATAGCAACTTTTATTCTGTTATAAGAAATATTCAATGACTCGTAATCAAGGTCCAAAGGATCTCAAGGGGTCTTGTTTTGAGGAGCTCTTCCACCACAAGTGAAAGTTATCAACTTATGACCAATGATAACACAGATATTTGGCCTCTTTATCAAATGTTTAGATTATTTAGTAGTATATGATAGTAAAAAATCTTTATTAGATTCCTTTCAATCTCTTGCCATCTTGACATGCAATCAGAATTCCTCTCTCCATCTTGATGGTGCTACAAAGTGTGCGCTTAGACGAAGTTTATTGCAAGCTTTATTATATTATAACAAACCATTAGTAATGCATGAAGAATTTTCATTAAAGAACATACCTAATGTTAGCGGGAAGATAAGCAGTTGAGTTTATCCGGCATTGCAGTCTGAAGTTTGAAGCATTAAAAATGCATACAGTAGCATCCAGAAAGCTCGCATATATCAGTTGGCTATCACAAGAAAAGCTGGCATGCGAGATTGCCGGAGAAGAAGCTTCACGAGGTACCCACTGAAGATGAATAAGGAAAAACTAAAGAAGCTGCTGCAACATGATCCATATATCAAAGTCAACGGTCAAATAGAAAATTACCTGTCTCATACACTCAAGTTTATTTGCCTCGTACATAGCAATCTGAGTCTCGTGTACAACGAGGAAATGAATCTGATCCTGGTGAAATTGGACACGGGTATCTGAAACAGCAGTAGGTGTTCGGCCAGGAGGAATTTGTAAAAATCTGCTCCTCAGCTTTTCCCACACATCACTACCCCATACGCAAAGCTTTACAACAAGAAACCAAATATGATTCAAACAGTTGAAGAGATACCAATATTTTCAGCAAGCTAACAAATAACACATTTATTAAGGCTTCGTTTGGGATGACTTTTCTATTGATTTTTAAAGTAGCTTTTTAGTACAAAAATTAATTTTTTTATACTAGAAAATTGTTGTACAAAACAGTAAAAAAGCCGTCCGAAACAAAAGCCTAAATTAAAAAAGATATGAACTTCAGGACGGGAGAACAACCTGACCATCAGCACCAGATGAAACAAGCACATTTAGCGGGTGTGAAAAGGCAAGGCCAGTAATTCTTTTCGAGTGGCCTCTAAGTTTGCTTTTAACCTGCTTAAAGACAAATCATACACTTCCCCAATGTAGTTCTTATCAACCAGTGAGTAAATATCAAGAATATTGTTACCTCATCAACTCGAACATTATAGATTTGGATAGTGGAATCATCCATTCCAATTGCAATTATGTTATTATCTTGAGGATGGAATGCAAGAAATGTCGCAGCCGGTGGTGGAGCCATAAAAGTTGTCATAACCTATATAAGCATAGGTAAAAAAGCACTCATTTTTAGCATAAGGCAATCAATAAATTACTTTTGGAAGTTAAGAACTAACCTTAAACGTCATCATATTGAATAAAGAAATTTTTCCTCCTGATGCAGACATGACATAGGAATCATTCTTTGATAGAGCAAAACAGGGGACAGCTTCCTCTTGATTTGTATCTGTCGTATCATTAGTCATCAATATACCACTTGGTGGTTGCCATAGTTGAGGAGGAACACTTGTTGTTGCCTACAAAACAGAACATACAACAATGAACAACAGCCAAACCTTCTACATTGAAATAATGATAGTTATACTCTTACAATTTACCTTCCCACTAGAATTCTTTTCATTCCGTGGCCACTTCCAAAGTAGATGAATTGCATTGGATGTTAATGCCAAAAGGGCAACACCAGAATTTGTATATATTAACCTGCGTATCTGTATCACAAGAAGGAAACCCGATATGCATATCATTATGCAAAAGAAGACCACTGTGAAAATCAAGGTGAAAAGAAAAATGAACTACAATTGCACAACCTATTTTGATAATAAAGTTGCTACTTAACAATTGTACTTTGTTCAGGTTCTTCTTGTAGTTTCTTCGGTAACATGATCTTATTAGTGTTTTATTGTTCATCTCCATTACTTCTTATATTTCTTCACCAAAGTTTATTTTAAAAATAAAAATTGAAAAGAATTGTGGGCTCCGAAAATTCGGCCCCGACCTCCCCGCCGCGCTGTTCTTTTTATTATTCGGCGAGAGAGTTTTAACTGATAAGTTCCGGAGTAAATTTTGGAAGGCAGATGGGTTTGTAGATAAGACACTACCCAGAGATTTCCCCCTCATTTGGTGAGGACTTTATGATCTGAGTTCTGGTTTCCTATAGGCGTAAGCCCCTATAGTTAATTACCCCTCCCGATCACGAGAGAGAACTTTCGATTAAGGCTAGTCATCAATCAGATACGTATATAATACGTGTTATCTGGCATATAGTAGCAGCAATGGATTTGGATTTGGAAATTTAGATAATTTGAGAATTCGGAGTATTGGAATATTTGGAGATTTCATATTTAAAATAGAAATTGCACCATCTTGCACTTAAAGCGAATGGTGGGGGAATGGATGATGAGCCCGATCAAGATCCCATGGTTCCGCCGTCCCGGGCCATCATGGTCCCTAGTCTACTTAGTCAGAGGAGGTAGTCGACCCAACCTGACAGAAGGATCCTTGTCGGCAACCATGGATTGCTTCGTCCAAGGGGACCTTGTAGACCTGGGTTGGATGTTTGTCAAAGGGGACAAATTTAAATCCACCTTAGCTAAAAGAGGGCTTTGTGCCCTATCAATCATATCCTATTGATTCATATCTCAAGGATTTAACGCCATTAAGGAGCGTATTGGCTCTGGCCATAACCGCTATCTGTGGTGCCATTTGGCGGCAAAACCACTCGGTTCAGAGGGCCCCGGGTCATAACCGTTTACCTGCAGTGCCATTTGGCGGCGAAACTGCCGGTTAGATGACACGTATCACGTCCTTACTGGCAAGAGATTGTTTGAGAATGGATCCTAGTGATATTTTCGACTAGGCATTTGGCTCCTTGTGAGCTAGAGTTTATTTGAATTTGCCCACCCCTGCAGACTGTTGCGGAGGGTGGATGGAATTTGCTTTAAGTGTGGATGGTTGGATTTCATATTTTAAATATTTTGGAATTTGGGATTTTGAGATTTTTTGGAATTTTCTGGGATTTTAGGTGGATTTTTGGATTTTTATGGGTATTTTGGGTAGAGCTTTGGAGTATTTGAAATGGACTTTTGGGAGACAATTGAAAATATTTGGGAACCCCTCCGGTTGAGATCTGCATTCAACACGGCCATCATTGGGGTGTTCGGGGTCATTTCTCTTTTATGGATTGAACCTTGTCAATTCTGTCGGGCTGTCGACAGAGGATCGGGTTTCGTATATTTTATGCCCTTATTAGTGGATTCTTTTGATTGTAGGCCTTGAAGGCCTGATATGAATGTATTAAAACAAATATTCTGGTCGCCACGACCACATATTTGTTTGATGGTTCGAACCCTGTCGACTTTTATTGACCCGTATAGAAGGATCAGGTTCAAACTTGAATTCACTTGTCGACCCACGCAGCATCCCTAGACGTCGCGTGTGTACCAATAACACGCTCGCCGGGGCCCTTGCGGGTTTGGGAGCATTTTAGAACTGAACCCTGTCAACTCCTTTTTACCTGCCTAGGAAGATCGGGTTTAAAATTTGATAACCCGCGCAGCGTCCCTAGACGTCACGTTTGTACCAATAACACGCTCGCCGGGGCCCATGCGGGTGTTGATTGTATACCCTCTTTTAGTGTACCTAAGTGTGTACAAACTACAGTGCATGTGCGAGGGTATTTTTGGAATATTTGTAAACGCCTTCTGTCCGCTTGCAAAAATGTTGCGGATCCGGTGGCATGGCGTTGTAGTTGTGGACGCCTTCTGTCTGCTTGTATGAATGTTGCAGATCCAGTGGCGTGGCGTTGTAGTTGTGGACGCCTTCTGTCTGCTTGTTCGAATGTTGCAGATCCGGTGGCGTGGCGTTGTAGTTGTGGACGCCTTCTGTCTGCTTGTACGAATGTTGCAGATCCGGTGGCGTTGCATTGTTGTCTTAATATTGACTCCCCCTTTTTCTCATTCACCGGGGATGAATTTCTTTTGGACTTTGGAGTCCACTGTTTTGAGGAGAGCTCCTTTTGAGACCGTCGGTGTAGTAGGCTTGTTATTTTTTATATTTGTGGATGCTATGATTGTCTTCCCTCCTGAGTACAGGATCGAGAAAATCTTGATCACCACTGTCGTAGGTGATGCTTGTACTTGTGTCCACAGTGGTTTGTTGTGCTTACGATCAATACATTGTTGTTATCTACAAGTGGATTGTAGTCATTTGCAGGGGACCGCTGTATCAGCTACGAGCTCCTAGGAGTATTCGTAGGAGAACCCTTATTTTTGCATTGAAACCACTTTTCACCAATCCCAAGTGGGTTGTTGATTGTTTTTGTTTGTAGAGGACGGGTCTTTT
Organism: Dendrobium nobile; assembly: GCA_022539455.1. Taxonomy (NCBI): domain Eukaryota; kingdom Viridiplantae; phylum Streptophyta; class Magnoliopsida; order Asparagales; family Orchidaceae; genus Dendrobium; species Dendrobium nobile. Next base: position 70,837,248 of record CM039736.1, read on the forward strand.
GATTACCGGTCTCCAGTATTGCCATCTCAATCAACAGGCAAAGTTGCTAGTGTTGGAGATTTACCCTTTATTGTGGCTGTTTCACATTTACAGACCTTTACACTTAGTCTGCTAATCAACTACCTTCTAGTTGCAAGGGATGTGTGTATTCGTCTTCGATCGGATGATTATTGATACTAGCGGGCATTTGCATTCGTTGTGTGCTACACTGAATACATCCATGAGAGGCGTCGTAGTTTAATTGGTGTCGAATGTGAGGGGCCAACAATGTTCAAACCGAACTCAAGTCTAAACCCTTCCAAGTCCAGTTCAAAATCAAGTTCATGAGCTCAATGTGCAAGCTCATTTTCATCTTCACTTGGATTTGAGTTCATTGAGTTCATAAGCCCCACTTGATGTTATATAGTTTGAGCTCAAAATACAAATTCAAGTGTCCCATGCAGTCAAAGTCTTCAAGTTCAAATGTTTAGTCCATCATATCCTTGCTCGTCTTGCAAGTTCAAGTCTAATAATTTGATTCAAGTCATTTGAGTTTGAATGTTCAATATCAAGTTCTTGCTTGAGTCCAGATTCATTTAAAGTCCTTCCAAGTTCAGGATTGATTTTAGTTCAATTTTATTTCATTGTTCATTTAAGTCCAAATGTTGTCCTTTTTGAGCTCAAATAAGTCCAAGTATGAGTCTCATTTTTGTCCATCGGATGTGCAAATCAAGTCCAAGTACGATCCGTTTTCACCCGAAATTTCGGCAGCCTCCCAACGTTTCCCCCGTTTAGGAGAAAACTACGAGAAAACTAGGTCTTTCCCACCACGCGCAATAAAGGCGTGTATGGTAGGTGTCCTCGGACGAGGACACCGCGGCCGTGATTTTTGTTCCTCCCACCACGCGCAATAAAGGCGTGTATGGGGTCTTTGACGGTACCTGTTTAAAAATGCACAGTTTGCTTTCCCCCTGCTCGGGGGTACTTATGAGTGACACAATTTGCTTTCCCCCCGCTCGGGGGTACTTATAAGTGACCCCGCCTCGCTGTAGGTGCCGCACCGGGGTCCTTTCCCACCACGCGCAATAAAGTCGTGTATAGGCGGTTTTCCGGTGCGCCACGAACGTCGAGGTAGAGTTTAGGCGATTGCTCGCCTCGTCGTAGGCGTCGGACCGGGGTCCCTTCCCACCACGCGCAATAAAGGCGTGTATAGGCGGTTGTCTGGTCCGCTGCAAACAACGACGCAACAATCTAAGTTTAGAGGATTCGTACCTTCGCGGGCTTTGGCGGTGTCGGCCCGAGGATCGAGAGAGAGGTATCATTTTTTTATATAATTAATTATAATTAACTAAAATTATTAATTATAATAATAATTAGCTAATATAATTAATTATAATTAATTTTCGTTAATTATAACTAATCAATATTAATTAACTATAATTAATTAATAATAGTTAATTGTAAGAAAAAAAAGTATTAATTATAATGAATTAAAATTAACTTTAATTAAAATTAGTTGTAATTAATTATAATCATTATAATAAATTAAAATGATTATAATTAATTTAACTAAAATTAATTAAGGTTAACTTTAATTAATCTTAAATAAGACATTAATCCCTCTCTCTTTCTCTGGCTTGGCTGAGTTACGGGATTTGGCCGAACAAGCACGTGACAAGGGAGAAAGTTACCTTCACAGCTGACGAGCTCCTGTTCTTGCGTCCCGATCAAAATGTCGTGACTTCCGATCGGGCAAGGAAGGGACGGCGTCGGAGGGGCAAGGTATGGGAACTCCTCTCCCTCTCTCTCTCTCGGCTTGCGTAAGACGTCGGCACAGGCACGGTTTCGACCGACCAAGGAGCTGGCGTCGACTGGACCGAAGTCGGAGGAAGCGTCGGACTGGAGTCGAGGGAGGTGGTTGCGGCTTAGAGCTTTGGTTCGCGATCACAGTGGATCGAACAGAGGCGGAGGGAGGAGACGGGATCTGGAGGAGTGGAGCCGAGTGTGGAAGGAGATGAGAGGGGATCGGAGGAGGGAGATCGTGAAGGGAGCAGAGAAGAGAAGTATCGGGACTAGTCGTGGAGTCGGAGAGCCTTCGGTCACGTTTTATAGAGGCGAGTGGGGTAACGATCGAGGCGACGATGCAGGATTTGCGCCGGGTTTACGGAGAAATGACGAGAACGGCGCCGAATCGGCGCGATTTCGGCATGATTTTGAGGATCCGATGGATTCAAGGTATGTATGCTGGATTTTTGGATTCTTCTCTCTTTTGCTCTTTTGGGTTTGATCCGGAGGTCAACAAGAACACTGAGTTTGATTTGTTTCATTATGCGTAGCTCATATTCAACTTTAGCTTGTGTACTACTCAAGTATTTCTTTACTATCTTTTCTTCGAAGAATGATAATTTTTGCTGTTAAATTTAAATTCTAAGTACTAAATTGTATCTTGACTAAATCCTAAATATTATTTATTGATTGTATCTAAAGAATGCAACTATTTTACTAATATAGTTTTACATTATACACATAATTTGGTTTAATATTAAATACTTCGTCAGGATTTTGTTAAATATATAAATGGTATGCCTATCTGTAAAAGGACGTGCACGTTGAAAAAATAAAACACTCCAAGGTCCAAGCAATGCAGATCTACTCCACCTTCATTAACTCTTTTACGTGTATGTCTACGCCCTCTCTCTCACTCCCTCCACATTACTTTTCCTTGCCCTTTGTTGTTGGACGGTCTTGGGGGATGTTTTATTTGAAGTAAAATTGGTGTGATGTATTCCAAAATGCAAGTGTTTTGAGAATATTGGTGTTTGGGTTGAAGTAAAACAAACTCAATATAAAATTTAGGTATGTTTGAAATTTGCCCTCTATTTTATTTTTAGTGTATTTGGAATTACTCAAATTTGAGCGAGTTCCATATACCGCTAGCCATAGCCCGCCACCACCAACCACCACCACCGCCCTACCGACACCAACCAACGCCACCGTCAACCACCGCCTACCGCCGGTCACCACCACCCACTATAGAACACCAATACCACATCCGCCGACCACCAACACCACCACTGCAACATACTTGTGTTAAACCATTAAACCGGTCCCAAACCCATTTTAGTTCTTTTATTTTACTTTGTGTTAAAACAACTAGTATGAACTCTATTAAATCTAAAACAGATTCATGTAAACCTCTACAATAGACTTCAAATGTTGTAATTGAATTCAAAAAATAAGATTTATGTTTTCTCCCTTTCTAATCTATCTTCTTCATCTTCTTCTTCATTAAGGAATCTACACCTACTCAAAAGGTGTCTTCCCATTCTTGATGCAGATCAAATAACATACTGTATCAACTCCTCTAGAGTACACAACTTGCAACTAGAGATCACTCAATTGGCCCAATTGGCCTCACAAAATAAATTTTCTTTATCAATCAATAATTTAATTACAAGCCATCAATTCCAACTTATTTAAGTAGGATTGCAAAAACAAGATAAATTTTAAAATTAAAATATAATCTAATTCAAATTAAATATTTAAATTTAAAACTATTATTATCTAAAGAACCTAATTAAGTAAACCAACTAAAAAAATGATAATTGGAGAAAATTCGGACAAAATAGAAATGGGCTTGAAAAGGAAAGAAAATGGTGCCAATTCAGCCTTGTTGTGGTTTGGTTTAGTACATATAAATGGCATAGTCAATCGGGCTTTTGAGGGCTGATTTGATCATTTTAGTGACCTGAAGGCATCAACTCCCCAAGAGTACACAACTTGGTTTCTAAAAAAATAAAGTGCACAACTTGCAAGTACAGAGCGCTTGACTGACCTAACAAAATGAATTTCATTTATCAATCAATAATTTAATTACAATAAATCAATTTTAATTTATACAATCAAACTTAAAATTCAAATATAATCTAATTCAAACAAAATATTTAAATTTAAAACTATTATTATCCAAAGAACCTTATTAAATAAACCAACTAAAAATATGAAAATTCGGACAAACTAGAAATGGGTTTTAAAAAGGAATGAAAATGGTACCCATTTAGCTTTGTTGTGTTCTAATTTAACTCAACATATGGCATATGGTCTATTGAGCTTTTTGGGGCTGATTCGGTCTTTTTTCGTCTTAGTCATTCAATCGTTCAGAAGTTGTGATTGACCTATGTTGAAAAATGGAACCTTTAAGTGGAAGTGGCCAACAACCTTCTAGAAGTAGCCTAATGGAAAAACAGTGTGATGGCAACACATGTTGATTTTATAATTTAAAAGCCTTATGGAAGGCACCTTCAATACTATAGGATTGAATAAAAACTCTTCTAATCTAAGGAATGAATGCCATTGATGAATATGATCGATAATTGCCAACCCTTGACATAAATCTCGCACTTCGAGCCAAGCTCCTTTAATTGATTAAGGCAATTAATAATTAACTGAGAACATTCTAACTTAAGAGGGCCCCAAGAAGACTTCCTATGGAGGAGTGAAAAATATTTTCTTCTTATAATTCCTTTCATCTTTTTCCTTAGTAGAATTGGAAGCAACTCCTCATAAATCAATATAGAGAATATGATATTTCAATATCATTTAGATGATTTGGACAATTTTGTCTTGACAAATTTGATGCACAGGAAGTCATTTATTTCATGCCAAGTGAAAATATTATCCATCTCAAACTCCCATTTACACAATAAGTGGATTCATGGAAATTGTTGAATGTGGGGGCATTCGAATTTGATCCAACAAGTAGGATCATGAAGACCATTAGTGGGATGATCACGATCAGCAATAAGCGCTCTCAGAGAGGTTTCCCTTGCCCTTGGTGTTAAGCCTGATCAAGAATATTTTGAAAAGTACAACAAATAAGTTAGGATAGGCCTCTGGACCTAAGCAAGATAGATATGTTATATAGGTTGGTTTAAATTTTTATATAACACACCAAGAACTATAGGATCAATCCTAATGTTAGGTACGTATTTGACTATTTGTAGTAGCACCTGATCTACCAGTGCATGTGCTATTGGCATCTATTTATGCGAACAAGTTTTCCAACATATGAACTAGTGGCAATTTCACCTAAGCTCACATTTTAAACTCACTTAAAGATGTCAATCATCTATCATTACCAATAAAGCTAGCAATGATTTGTTCTTTAAGTCAAACAATGTGGGCAAGATATTCATCAAAATTATTCTGAACTGATTCTAGAACGAGTGTCATAATTATAAACAGTAATGACGCAGAAGGCATATGCAACCTATCACTATATGTAAACAAAATGGATGCAGATTTATTATAATCAATCATAAGCATATATATATATATGTGTGTGTGCGCGCGCGCGCGCGCGCGAAAAAAAAAATCAATTTTATACTACTATGAATGTTGCAAATGATGTGTTTGGAGTATCAAAAGAAAAAGCTTCTAATAGTAAAAATAGTTGGTAGTGAAATCAAAACATAAAATAAAAGATAAAAAATAAGAAGCTTTGCTATAAAATTTGGTTTAAATGTAAAAATTTTGAAAATTGGGAAACATATAAAGTTGTCCATAAGGAGCCTAAGAAAGTATTATGAGATTCAAAGACTTTAGCTTTTAATGATTTATATAATAGATTAGATACTAAAGAGGGTGAAAAACATATGTATAATATAGCCAAACAAAGAGATAGGGGTAGTAAGGATTTTGTTCAAGTGAAGCGCGTTAAGGATGAAGATCAAAAAGTACTTTTTTAGAAGAGGATATTCAACAAAGGTGGATGAGATATTTTGCTAAGTTTTTCAATGAAGATTGTGAAAATACGATTGACTTCAGTGACCTTAACACTCTAAATGAAAATAGATATTTTTATTTTTATCGGCGTATTACTAAAACTGAAGTTAGAGAGGCTTTAAAGAAAATGAAGTGTGGGAAAATTTTTGGATCTGATGATATTCCAATAGAGGTGTGGAAATGCTTAGGAGATAAGGAATTTATTGGCTTACTGAACTTTATAATATTATTTTGAAGATTAAAAAGATGTCAGATGTGTGGTGAGTGTGTTGATTCATATCTTTAACAATAAAGGTGATGCACAAGATTGTGCAAATTATAGAGGATTTAGTTGATGTCATACTTTAAAACTATGGAAGAGAGTTATGGAGCATAGGTTATGACGTGATACTAATGTTTCTCAAAATTAATTTGGATTCATGCCGGGCAGGCCTACTATGGAAGTCATACATTTATTGAGAGGTCTGATCGAGAAGTATAAAGAGAAAAAGGAAGATCTTCATATGATATTTATTGATTTAAAGAAAGCATATGATAAAGTTCTAAGAGAAGTGTTATGGAGAGTTCTAAAAAATAAAGATTAATAATGCTTATATTCATATCATTGGAGATATGTATGTTGGAGCTGTTACTTGTGTTCAAACACAAGGTGGTTTGATCAAGAATTTTTCAATTTCAGTTAGATTACATCAAGGATCAGCCTTAAGCCCAAATCTTTTTGCTTTAGTCATGAATGTTCTTACTAGAGATTTGCAAGAGGATGTTCCCTGGTGTATGATTTTTGTTGACGATATTCTTCTTGTTGATAAAACTAAAGAGGGAGTTGAAGGTAAACTTGAATTATGGAGGTCAACTTTAGAGTCTAAATATTTTCATTTGAGTAGATCTAAAACCGAATACATTGAGTATAATTTTAGTAGTAATAGATCTAGTGGGGGTTTGTGACTTTGAGCGATTAAGTCATTAATAAGAGTACACATTTTATATATTTTGGGTCTATTGTTCAGAGTGATGATGAAATAAATGGGGATATTATTAGTAGAATTCAAATTGGATGGATGAAGTGGAGGAATGCATCGGGCTTGTTGTGTGATAGAAAAGTACCACTCAAATTTAAGGGAAAATCTATAAGATGGTGGTTAGAACTGTAATGCTTTATGGCGCAAAATGTTGGCCATTAAAAGAGAAGCATAATATTAAGTTAAGTGTTGCACAGATGAGGATGCTCAAGTGGATGAGTGGCTTTACTCTCATAGATAGGATACGAAATGTGAATATACGTGAAAAGGTTAGAGTAGCTCCAGTGGCATATAAGATTAGAAACGGAGGCCTTCTGATGACCCGGTTAGGAGAGTAGATGTATTAGATTTAACATATGTTAAAAACAGTAGATGTAGACCTAAAAAGACTTGTTTAGAAAATATTAGAAATGAACTTTCTTTATTAGATCTAAATGAGAATAGATGTTCAATCAAGAAGTGTGAGTGCAAAGGAGGGGAAAAAGGATGTAGGGTGAGCGATCATCATAAGTTCACAAAGGAGGAGAAATGGGGCAATTCTGAGCATGATGTGATCATGGGATCAATAAAGAGCTCCAAGGTGTGAATTAATTGGGGATGGGTTTGGACAAGAGCAATATATATTAAACTTCAATTTGCAAAGAACTAGTTTGATATCTAGATTGATGGAGGAAAAGAGGGAGGAATTTTTCGCATACAATTTGGAGATCAATCAATCATTTAATTATGAACCATCAATCCCTATCTATAGAAATATGATTTCAAGGATAAGATCAAATTTTAAACTTAAATTTAATGTACTTCTAATATAACATTTAAATTTAAACTTATTATTATAAAAAATAAAAGATAACTAAACCTGATAATAAATCAACATAAAAAAACATGAGAATTCAATCAAGAATAAAAGTGAGCCTAAAATGGTATCAAAACATACTGAGCACAACTCTGTCGAGGTTTGATTTATCTATGGCCACTTGAGGCTTTTGTGAGCTAACTTGGTCTGACTAGCGGGATGTGTTGCATCAACTCCCATCCAATGGTTTGACATTTAGTAAATATGCCTGTGATGAGGATTATCCTTAAGGGGATGGTTGATCTCCTTAAGACTAAAGAACTCCTTAGATGGAACAAATGAAATCAATACAATCTAACCTACAAGACCTATTTCTAACAAAGGTTGAGGACCATTTTCTCAACTGAAAAGGTTCTTTGAAGGAGATGGATATTAGTTTGGTTCTTGATATAAACTTCCAAAAATGATATACCTTTCAAACAGGAGTGATTTTTCCTTGAACAAATCCAAAGGTGATGAACTAAGCCAGTCCATCCTCAAAGACTATGCAAGACAACTTGTCCAAAATGATGGAAAATTCTTAGAAAACTTATGAAATTCCAACTCTTAATTTTTGACCAAATATGAAAATGAATAGTGTGGGATGGTGGACTTGAAAATAAACTTACCAGAAAATTAACTTATTCTCCAAGGAGGAGAATCTCTACACTCACCGGGGCATCTGTGCTCTATTCACACAAATATATTGTCTATAAAATGTCATTAGTAAAATCCTTGTATGCCTTTCATGGTAAGTAAATTTACTGTTTCACCTGATCCTCTATATATCTTTCCAATGTAAACAGCTGATTTCTATTATTGTTTTCTCTTCTTTTGCAATGTCTTAAGTTAGCATCTAAAGTTGAGAACTTTTATACCTTCTGATTTCAACTTTCAAGGATGGAAGAAAAAGTATTTTAAGAACTATTTCAACTATGAATACAACGGACAAGCTAACAGTATGTAGTACTACCTCATTCTAAAGGCTTTATTTATTCAAATAATGAAGATCCACCGTATTCTAAGTTTCACTTGATACAAAAAATACTAAATTACATATATGGTTTAATGCAACCTTCTCCTTCAATATTACAACGCCCGCATATCATCTTCATTATCTGACAACATCCTGTTTCTGTAACCATTGTAGGACTTCGGCATGCACAACAAATGCCCTAACATGGAACCAATCCATCCATTCCTTTAGCAGTAAGAAGTAGTTTCTACCATAATACCATGAAATCATGGTAATTAAGTGTTTCGGAAGGAACCAGAAATTCATCAAAGAGAAACAAACCAGATAAGATTGAAAGCAATAAATTCTTCATCGCATATAATACGTAATTTATTTTCAAATTTCTAATAGCTGATGCAAATACCATGTTACTAAAAGATAGAACACAGCTGCAAAACAAAATCCTCAATTGCAGTTTGACCATTGCATGCATCAGTCATCCCTGGTGCAACTAAAGAAGATAAGATATGATATTTCTTTATTTTCTTCTGTTTATTCTTCAGAGAGATTCAATACCTTGACCTTCATCTTGAATAGGACACACACCCATTCAACGCTCAATAAGACACACTTGTTATGAGCTCATTTCAGATATTTCCTAAGCATTCTAATCAAGATAACAGGCAGCTCAGAATGAACTCATCTATGTAAATGTGATTGCCCACAGATGGTACACTGTGTAAGCAGCATCTCACTTGAACAATTTCTACCAATAACAGCATGGAATAAGATAACACATTTTGTACCTTGCTTGATCTCATGTTATCCATCAGCGACAGGGATCTGCATTGAGTTGGTTCGCCAACTTCGGTCAGCTTCCAGATCTTTGATTTATCCAAGAGCTCGTCATTTAATCTAGGCTTCATGTCCGCCAAATTTCTTGCATCTCCATTCTGCCCAAATTACAAAAATAATGCATAAGCAGTCAATAGAGGCTAGTCAAAATATACATTTGCAGCAAGTTTGGCAAGATATTGCAATATCCCAACAACCATATTGGCATTTAAATTGTGAAAATGAAAAAGGTTAACAAACCGCCGCAGCCGCAACCACTGCAGAGGACCTATCAGTAGTTGCAGCACTGGAAACAGAGGCAGCATTGGTGGCTGCTGCAGCAGACAAAGGATTTACTATAGGCTGCAAAACTCAGAAAGAATTTATATTAAACATTGTTACATTACAGGTAAGGAAATCAAATGGCTAAATAGGGGAGAACCCGTGTACCTTCATCACAGTTTCTGAAGCTGTCCTTGAAACATCAAAAGGGCGATTTTCAAATGTACGAAGCAATCTTAGTCCATCAGCATTAGCCAATATTTTAATACCATTGTCATGTGTAGAAACAGCCAACAAGGTACCCTCTTTGTTGAAGCGTATACTTGGACTTGCCTAATGCCAGATGAAAAGGTTAGAACCTAAAACACAAGGTCTTTTAAACTTACAGAAAAGTTTATTTTAAGACTTGAAAGAATTGGATAGAGCTACTAGGGAAAAACTTACTGGGAGGCAACCATCAAGATCAACACTTGTCAAGAGATTGGTGTTGTCCATGTCCCAGAACTTTATCAAGAAATCATCCCCAGCAGCCAAGAACCGATTTCTGGTGGTATCAAATTGTACAACACCCAAGGAACGTTTACGGAACCCTTGATACATTCTCTTTACAGCCCCTTCACTTTCATTCCACTCAACAATGTGTGATTCGCCTTCTTTGCTTGTTCCGCAGGAAAAGAGTCTTCAAGAAATAAGAATCAATTTAAGCCAAAAAGAAAAATCAAGACAGGCTAAGCTGTATAATGTCTTTAAATGTCAAAATGACCTTGCACCATCAGCACTATATGCCATGGTTGTGCACCAATGCCCTGGGGCATCATAATCAACTCTTGATCCTAAATTGTCATATAGCCATGCTTTTATCTTCCCATCTAATGCCGTTGAAAAAATGAACTGCATGATTAGACAAAAAAAATTGAACAATTTAAATTTATCCTAAGGTTGGGATAATTATTTTCACAAAAATAAACTAAAAATTCTTAATAAAAATTTTTAACATCAATGTAACGTAACATCATGATGCAGAAAAAGCAAGACAAAAGGACCGGATAGGTTTGTTGCCTGAATGTTTTCCTTGTGATGAGGACAAATAGAGTATACAGGTGCATCGTGGCCTTCAAACGTATATAGCTTTACCCCTGTAGTTGCGTCCCATACCTAGAATAAAAACTGAATGTTAAACTTCAACCTCAACAATGCTTTAGGTTTCGTTAGGGACGACTTTCTTACTGCTTCTCAAAGCAGCTTTCAAATAAAAAAATTAATTTTTTTACTAAAAAATTATTTTAAGAAGCGGCAAAAAAGTCTCAAATGAAACCTTAATCTTTAGCTGCCGGCAGCAAAGGAATCAAGTAGAGTTCACCTTAATCATTTTGTCATCTCCACAAGTTACTATGCATGGTTGCTTATTTGGGGTTGAAAATGCAATATCATTAACACCTCCAACATGAGCATCAATCTGAGAATCCAGTGGTATTATTTGAGCCATTTGTAATGAGAATGCAAGCAAAAATACTAGCAAAGGAATAAAATGTTTAAAGAAAACGTTGCATACCTCCAAGTGATGCCTAATATCATTACCACCATAATAGGAATATATTTGTACAATATGCTTTGAGTAAGCAACACCTATGAAGAATTGGAATAATCATTAATCTAGTTAAAAATTACCTTGTCTGACTTTATTTTGTATAAGAATTGATATATATATATATATATCTTACCAAATAAATTGCCATCCGGACTCCATATTATGCGATTAACGGACACATCTGGATCTTTAACTAAAGCAGTCTAGGCATCATAAATGAAAATTTCAGGTTGTCAGACAAAAAATGGGATATTGTAGCACCGGTAGAGAAAGGATGCAAGTAATGGAACAAAACCTGAAGGGGCATGGAGCATGCTCCAAGTTCCCAAACTTTAAAAGACTTGAGGATCAGTCTCTCCCTGAGCCCAACATCCCACAACCCAATATCACCAACATTGGTGCCAACTGAAACATGTTTGAGACAAGAGTCAAAGACAAGTTAGTCTAACAATTGTGATGAAGAAAATAGTTGATTTTACTCTAGCTACCAAGAAGAATAGTTTGCTGAATAGGATGGAAATCCATGCTCATGGGAGTGGAGCCCTGATTTAGTGATCGGGCTACAGTCTTCGGCAAATCATCTAGATTATACATATTCTGACTGCTGTTCTGAGTAAAAGCAACTGGCAATACGTTCACAGGCAGATTCACCTGAGAAAAAATGTTTCAACAACAACAACATCAAGCCTTTGTCCCACTAGAAAAAATGTTTAAAATGTTAAAAGGAAAAAAAAACACTTCCTATGCACCAACACAAATATCTAAAATAAACACATGGGATCTGGTTAAAAGCATAGAAACACTCCAAAAAAACCTCATCAGAGACCCCAATAGGCCTACTTCTCTTGGATATGTGATCAGAATCTCCTGAAGTATAATCCATAGCTGGATTGTTTGATGGAGGAGTTCTAGGATGCTTCAAGAGTGCAGCTACACAGAAAACAAAAGGTAAAACCATCTTAAAAATTGTGATGAACATTCAGATTTTGATTGGTGGTACCAAGAATTAATTTTGATGAGGCATAGATGGAACCACTCACAAGGGTTTGCAGTAGTTGTAAATCCCATGGGGCCGACAGAAACCGCAGGATGAGTTACAGCTGGTGAGTTTGACATCCAAGCAGCTAGAGGTATAGGAACAGATGCCGGTGTGGGTTGAAAAGGCTTAACATTATCACAAAAACACACAAATGAATCAATAGAATCACCAAGAAGATTAAAAAACAGCTTTTGTGTTACCTACCCCATGCGCACCTAGCGGAGGAAAAGCTCCCGCTGCTTTTGGCATGGATCCTAGCAGTGGACTGTTAGCTGGAGATGGGGCACGTGCACCATTTTGTTGTCCACAAGAATGATCAACAAAAAGGGTTTTTATATCAGGATTGGGCCTTGGGTTTTTGCAAAGTTGGTGTTGCCAGTTCAAGCTGCCACATAATTATTGCATTGTAACCTCAGTTAGACATTTCAAAAAAGTTTCTTGGGCAAAAAAAGAAAGGATATTGTACAATATCAACCAAAACAAAGAAAAATGTAGTTAAAAGGCTCTGTTAAACTCTTTTTACCATGTATTTCTACATTTTTTTTAACTTTAGGAACTATTAGGTTCAACTTTACACTGACTTAAACCAACTTATAATACTTAAGACAGACATACAGCTTAAGTGCATGCAAGTTAGGGGAAAAGACATTGTAAGCTTAATTGACTCCAAAGGATAGTTGATTTTTTTTTTTTTTTTAACTGCAATGTTGTTCATATCCTTCTTCAAATCCACCCCCCTCCCAAAAAAAACAAGGACTTATGGTCTATTATTATGAAAATTGAATGCTTTGTGAACCAGTTATTGATGCATTGCTGAATGGTAAAAGTTAATCCTCTCTCACTCTTATGAGTTAAAAATAGCAAACTACTAATCATTAAAAGCCAAGATGATCCATTCCATGAAATTCTAATAACTCATGAAAGAAATATACCAAACCTGGGAAAGAAACGTCAACATCCAAAAATAAGATGTGAACAAATAGCAAATTTACTAATGCAGAGCATTAGATGACAAGATACCTCTGATTAATAAGCGTACGCAGCCGTGAACTTTTTAGGTTTGGAAACTGCAATTTGTCTCGGAACAACGGATTTGCCTCAATTAGTTTTTTAAGCTCAACTAGCATTATTGCCCTTGCTGATTTTGTATCCCCGTATTTTGAAAGTTGTTCGTTTTCCCTAGAGAAGTGGTCGGTTAATAAGAATCGTCCTAAATATGTCAACATAAGGGAGAAGAAACTCCATGGAGAGCAAACCTGAAATTTTCCATGGTCAAAAGTTGTGTAATTTCCTTAAAAAGATCCTCATTAAATGAGGCGAAGACTTTCAGATCCTTCACGAGTATGTCCACAGCCTTAGAACGTTCATGCCTGCAGAAGATCATTCCTTTCATCAAGACGGTGTTTCCAAGCAGCAAAATGAAAAGTAAAAATAATAAATTTAAATATAATACAAACAATAATATAACTTTATAAATTATAAAATCAATGATTAAAAAATGGCTAAGAAATAATTAAAAAAAGAAAGAAAGAAAACGTACTTATCCAATGCTTCGAGATATTTCTGCTTCCTGATTTCGAAGAAAATTTTCATGGAATACCGGTTGTCATCAACCTTAGTGAAACCAGAGAGGTACCGCTCCACTTCATCCCAGTTACCATTATGCACCTCATCCTCAAAATACTTCATATTGAAGAAAAAGCCAGATTCATGCTCCAACCTAACACCAAAAATAAAAAAGCAAGGAAAGTAAATAGTTAAATAAATCTAAAGCCTTGAAGCACAAATCACAATTTCTTACAAGAAAATCTCAGCCATCAAAATAAAACTTACTTATGTACCGTATCCTTGAACTTCTCCTCGTCGAGGAACTGCAGGATTAAGAAAACTAACTCTCTGCTAAGAGACGACATCGCGTCGGCTTAATCAGCCGCACTTAGCTGGTCCAAAATTCCAGATCTTTACCCCTAAAACTTGGGAGAAAAAAAATTCAACAAAAAAAACCCTATTTCTCCTCCGTCGCAGAAATCGCTGCTACTTGAACGGAAAATAGTGACAGAGCCTAAAAATATCAATAATTAAGAAGATCAAAGCTGAAAAACGATGGTAAAGCAAAAATAACATTCCAACAAATATTAACTTACAGCTTAGACAACGGAGCAGAAAAAGATCAAGCTCTTACAAGCTCTATCGGGAGAAGAAGACTGGCTGTAAGAAGAACTCTCTCTCTCTCGCTCTCTCTTCTCTCTCCCCAATAATAAGTTAAAAGAAATGGCCATTTTGACGCAGAGAGGTAATCCCATAAGTATAAGGCGCGGAGACAAACAGGAAGAGGGGAGTGATAAGTTCGTGTGCATATTATACTACTGTTGATAAGAACGCTTAGCCTCGTGTATAAGTTCAATGCCTTATGATAAGACGAGGGTGCTAAGGGACCCACAATGGCCGGCAATGCCATGTCGACCATCACGATGCGGAATCCGGTGGCCGATATAAGTATTTGTGTAACTCTAACACGGAACAGCTTCTTCAAACCGATGGATTGCTAGAAACAAATTTCATTCATTACGTGGCAATATTTTAGTGGAGAATGAAGGAGCTAAAAATGTTTGGCATAAGGAGGGGATTTTACGATAGAAACGGTCATTTCTCTCAGTCTAATAATTGTGCCGTGGATGTTAAATAAAATTACGAAAGTGCCACTACTTTCTACGTACCATCACGTGAGACCCGCACATTTCTCGTGAATGTTTAGCTAATTTCGCGTATTTGTCAGAATTTATCGTATCGCATGATGTGACGATAAATTGGAGAAATATTAATTTACCTTTTTTTGGGCTTTTTTTTTAAGCGACAGAGTCATTCTTTAAGCTGAGTTGGGATGACCGCGGTGAGAATTAGAAATATTGACCGTCTTATTATTTGTTGTTTGAACTGAACGCCACTGAATCAACCAATTGGACAATTCCTTCCAATCGCTTATTTATTTCCACTAATCCAATACTAATGACAAAGAGGAGGACAAAAAGCATTTGATTTTTTTATTTCAATATATATCCTAAAAGAAAATAAATATGTTTTTAGTATATTAAAAATTGAGCTGTTTAATATATAAACTTTATAGATAATCAAATATTAATTTTACTAGGTTTTTAGCATTTGTTTTAAGGTGTCAATTATTGACACGACCCGACAATCCAACCTAGGCCCGACTCAAAAATCCGGATTATGGTCGACCCATTTAACAAATTGGTCGGGTTTGGGTTTCAATTTTCGAATCATTTAAAAAATGGGTTGGGCTCGGGTCAACCCGGTAAACCGAAATTGACCCGATGACCACCCACCTCACATTCGCGCTTGCGCATGCAACCATCGTGTCACGCGGCATTCGCGCAATCTTCTGAGTTAGGCGTCATGTCGTCACGACCACGCGGTCTTGCATCATGCAACCTCGCATTCGAATGTCCGGTGTCTGGTCGTCGTTCTTATGCGACCTTGCATCACGTTACGCCACGCACACCCGCTAGTGCACCTCGCATGACCGAAGCAGGCACACACCCTTCGCATTCGCGTACTAACGGTATTCGTGCGGCTCGTGCCCTGGCGTACTACCCCGGGTTCATTGGTCGGGTCGAGTTGAGGTCAACACGTTTAACCTCAAAGTCAATCCGAGTTCGACCCAACCCCCGAACCCGTTTTGACACCCCTAATTTTTTAGCTCATCTTTAATGTTAGGCTTCCTTTGAATTGGTATTTAGCAAATTTTGACTTTTTTAATTTTTATATTAAAAAATAATGTACTCTACACCTAATAAGCCATGGTTGCTAATATGCCCTTTTTTATTTTGTTTATTTATTTTTTTAATCAAAATATTGTACAATAATTTATCTATGTTAAATGTGACAAAAATGAGAATATGTTAAATATATATATGATCAAATTAAAAATGATTTATTTGATTATAATAGAGGAACGGTTGAAATGATATTTATTAAAATAAGAATATATATATATATATATATATATATATATATATATATATATATATATATATATATATATATATATATATATAATATATATATATATATATATATATATATAACAAATAGATAAAATTAATGTTATAAGATTGGAAAGGAGAAAGTGATAAGCTTAAAATAATATAAATATAAATTATTCAGAATGGTTTGCCAAAAATTGACTTGAAAACTCACATTACAATTATAATTCAATAATTCTAGAGAGAATTTTATGGTGATCTAATTATTGTTCCAACCATATAATTGCCTTTCACTGACATAACATTTGGTTTCAAAGCTTTAGACCTTGCAAAGTTTGCTTTTAACTTGTCTTTATATAAGACATATGAATTAAAGATCACATATTTGCTCATAATAACCTTTCAATTTTGATTATCCTAAAATTGATAACTAATTAAACTTGGCACCACCATAACCGATAAATAAATATCTATAAGATGTAGCATCAAGTTCACTTCTACTTATACAATTTATATGAACAAAAGTTTTCAAGCGGGAAGGCTAAGTTTATATCATTATTGCTCCAAACCTCTTCAAATATTTTAACATTTAATGATGATGAGAGGCCTCTACTGATCAAACATGATGTAGCATTAATAGCCTCAACCTAAAACAATTTTGGTAACATAGATAGTAATCTCATGCTCCTAGCATGTTCACTCAATGTTATATTCATCCACTCAACCACAACATTCTATTATTAAGTTTTTTCTAGAATATGCTTCTTCATTTTGCAAATAGTTCATCTTCAATTATCTTTTTGCCTTGAACAACTTTCATCCACCTGCTAATTTTGAGTAATTTAGTTCTCATTTCAAAAGAGATTATCCCAAATTATCTATATTTACCCACTAATTTTAAGTTTAGTTCCTCTCTCTCTCTCTCTCTCTCTCTCTCTCTCTCTCTCTCTCTCTCTCTCTCTCTCTCTCTCTCTCTCTCTCTCTCTAGAGCACCACAAATCACTTGGTAACATTCAATCATTTAGTTTCCTTTCATTTAAAGAAAGGAATTGTCTCAGTCACCTTAACAACTTGTCAACTTTGATCCATTTAATCTCATCGTCTTTAAGGAGTGGGAATATCTCAACCACCTTCAATCACTCACCAACTTTGAGTCATTTAGCTCTACCCTCTTTAAAGAGAAATAACATTCTAACCAAATGTAGTCGCTTACACTAGTTAATTTTTTCTCCTCCTTTAAGGAGAGAGATTATCACAGCTGCCTTTAGTTGCCCATCCATTTTGTATCAATCAATCAATTATATCCTTCAAATTTGAGGATAATCATCCTAGCCACCACATAATTAACTAGACAAACTTCTAGTGCCACTTAATTCATTTACGCTAGGTTGTACTACCTTCACTTCTAAGTGCAATCTAACCTAGGTATCCTTAGTGGCATGTGTAACCTTTTTGTGTTGCTAACTTTTATCCAACACTTATTGGTTATATTACATTCACCTCCATGGAGAGGACTAATCTAACCACCCTTAGTTGCTACCTCGATCTTTTTATGTTGCTTCATCCATCATACTTAGGTTTTTTTTATCTCCATCGTTAGAAGAAGAAACATCCTAACTTTACTCAATCACCTCCTTGATTTTCTTGTGTTATATTGCTCAACAACTCTTGAATATGTAATATTTATCTCTAGAAGGAGGTTCAATCTAACCTCCTTTAGTCACATTTCATGACTTTTTTATTATGTCTCATTCTTTGTCTTTAGTTATAATCATTTTTTTTTCCCTAGAATGAGGATCATCTAGACTGCCTCAATTATATTCATGATCTTTTAGTGTTGCCTTAACAACAACCTCTAGGTTATGCCATATATGTCTTTAGGAGGAGGGTTATTTTGGCCACCCCTTCCTTTATGCACCCCTTCATCTCTTATCATTAGGTCATGCTAATTACTTTACCTCCATGGGGAGGAATTACTTGGCCAACCCTATATAGCCTCTTTGACTTTTCAAAGCTACATCATACGTTGCCCTAATGTCATGTTATCATCATATCTATAAGGAAGATCATCTCTACTATACTCAATGGCATTCCAAACCTTTTAGTTATGCCTCATTCATCATCAAATTGTGTAGCATTCACCTTTAAAAGAAGGGTCATCTCGATTATCATTAATGGTCCCCCAACTTTTCAACATCCCTTCAGTCACAACATTTATGTGATGCCACCTTCACCTTCCAAAAGATGACTATCTCAACATTTGACCTAATTTCTCCCTAACATGCAGGATACTAGAATTTATTATTTATTTGATTTTATGTGTGAATTGTCAGTCATCATCAAAATATTTATCTACTAACACATACAACTAGTGCACTACAAATTTTTTAGTAACATGTATAACCTAATGTTATCTATGATATTATTTGATTGTTCGTAGTTAGAAAATATATTTTAAAAAATAAAATAATTTATTCAATTATGTAATTTAATTGAATATAGTAAGAAATCAACATGTGTGTATAATTTTACAAATACCTTCATAATCTTTCAAAAATTATGATCTCACTTTCAAGCTATAACTAGCTAAAATGATATCGTCATTGTTTATTAAAACATAATATCTATCTACAAACAATTAATTGATCCCTAAAATAGCAAAAGCATCTATTTCATTAACTTAAATATTGAGATAATGACAATCAATTAAGCTATTATTTTAATTAAAGATCGATAGCTACTTGCTAAAACTTCAATAAAATTGGACAACTTCAAGTGCATTAGGGATAATTTTTATCATAATTTTTTTTTCCAAAATTTTTGTTATGAAGAGCTTTGGATAATATAAGATATGTTAAAGTGATATAGCCATAAGAAAATTATTATCTTGTTTTAAAAATAAATAAATTATAACACTCATATATAATAACTTTAAATTTTTTTATTTTTAAAAAATTTCTAAAATAATTTCACAACTAATTTTATAAATACCTATAAAAATCTCAAATAAATTCTTAGATAATAACTATGTAAAAGGCGTGATAATCTAAGGGCACATAAAAATAAAAGGTTCAGTTTCATATTGATAGCATTAAAATTCATATAATCCAAAGCAATCACTAAATAATGTAATGCAAATAACTTTGTAGTTGAAATAGTTAAATAAAAATCCCTTAGCAGCTATGTGGGTATTGCTAACTTGCAAAACAGCATTACAGCTTAGTTTTCTTCACCATGTATTTTATTTTATTTTTAATAAAATTTGTAGTACTTTATTTATACTAAATTCTACTTTCAAATATCCAAAAATTTGAGTCAAGACAAGAGCACAAGTAACTCAGTCTACTATGTCTCAACTCAAAAACAACTCGCAAGTCTCCAAGTGAACTCGTCTTAATCCATTGTTTGTGATATAAGAGCTCATCCCAATAAGGCAACTCTCCCCATTTTCATTCTATGGATGATTTTAATAATATGATTTTGGATTGGAACCTCATTGACATTGGCTTTTCTGGTAACCAGTTTACTTGGAATAGAGGTCGGTTATGGCAAAGATTGGATCGCATTTTATTCAATGATCAATGGATTAATTCCTTTAGCTCCATCTCTATTGAGCATCTTAGTCATACTCTTTCTGATCATTCTCCTTTATTGCTTGCTCTTAATATTAGACAGGTTAATGCTTTTCCTCAATTTCGTTTTCAAAATATGTGGCTTCAGCATGATTCTTTTTTTAAGTGTTCTTCAAGAGAATTGAAATGTGAATTTACATCCCAATAACTCTATTATGGGTATGAATAGACTTTAGTTTAAGTTGAAAAGACTCAAGCAGCTTTTAAATTGGTGGAACCATAATATTTTTAAAAATATTTTTATGAATATTTTAACTGTTGAAGAGATGGTCAACACTTTTGAGATGAACTGTCAAAGCTCTCCTTCTGATGTCAGTTGTGTTTCCCTTAGTGAGGCTTAAGCTAATCTGTTTAAACTTCAAGTCCAAAAAGATACCTATTGGAAACAAAATGTTGTTGCTACATATCTTTTGGAAGGGGATAATAATACCAAGTACTTTCATACCTTGGTTAAATGCAAACGTGCTTTGAACTCGATTCATAAGATTATCTATGATGATGGTAATGTTCTTGATGAGACTGAGGAAATTGCCTTGTCGACGGTTAACCACTTTTAGGATAGGTTTAAATAGGTTTTCAATCCTGGAAACATCATTAACCCTGATATTATTTCTTCTATTATTTCTGTGGAGAATAATGATCTCCTCGTTGGTAAACTCACTATTGAGGAATTAAAAAGCATTGTTTTTAATATGAATGTTAATTATGTGGCTGGTCCTGATGGATTTACTACTAAGTTTTTTCAAAATACTAGGAGTATTATTAAAGATAATCTTTTTGTTGCGGTTTTGGAATTTTTTGCTGGTAATTCTATGCCCAAATTTTTTTCTTCTACTTCTATCATGCTTATTCCTAAGATGAATAATGCTCGTAATTGGAATAATTCTAGACCCATTAGATTGTGTACTTTTTTTAATAAATTACTTTCTAAAATCATATGTCTCGTTTAACAAATATTCTTCCTAAGATTATCTCTTCATTTCAAATGGGTTTTGTTAAAGGGCGTTCCATATCGAATAATATTTTGCTGGCTCAGAAATTTTGTCATGATTTAAATGTTAAGGTGAGGGGTGATAATTCTATTCTCAAATTGGATATTTCTAAAGCCTATGATAATATTAGTTGGCAATTCATCTATAATATCTTGCATTTATTTGACTTTAATTTCACTTTTATTAATCTTATTAGAAATTGCATTGAAGGGTCATTTTTCTCTTTGTTTATTAATGGTAAGAGTCGTGATTTTTTTAAATCCTCTCATGGCTTAAGGCAAGGTGACCCCTTATCCCTTGTCCTGTTTATTATTGCTGTTGATTATCTTTCCAGATGCATTGCTAACATGTTTGAAAATCATCCCAATATATTTTTTCGCACTAGGGGTGGTTTTCATATATCTCATCTTTGTTTTGCTGATAATTTTATCATTTTTATGAATGCTTCTCTTAATAATATTAAGAAAATGATGGTTTTTCACTCTGTTAGTGGTTTATCTTTAAACAATCATAAATGCTCTTTTTTTATTCCTAATAATATGAAGGCTGGTCGTATTTCGGGTATTAAAGATCTCACTGGTTTTATGCATGGCCACTTTCCTATAAAGTATCTTGGCATTCCTTTATATAAAGGTAGGAAAAAATCATTCATATTTGATGAATTAATCACTATTATTCATAATAAATTACAATCTTGGGATTCTTATTTTTTTGAGCTTTGGGGGTAGAATTATGCTTATTAGAAGTGTTCTCTCTTCGTACCCTGTCAACTCTTTTCAAACCCACCTGCTTCCTATTAAGCTGGTGTGCAAAAGAATAGATATTATCCTTAACAAGTTTTTTTGGAAAGGTGTTTGTAATATCAATAAAATTTCTTGGGCTTCTTGGGACAAATGTTGTGGGGTTCATGAAGAAGGTGGGTAAATATTAAATTAAACTTATTATAAACATGATAAATAAAAACAAAGCTTAACAAAATCAAATTTTCTTAACAAATATCACTAATAAAATGATAAGATACCTTACAAAATTTACCCCCCAAGGCCTTATAACCCTTCCATCTCAAGGCCTGATGACAAAAGGATAAGACCAATAGAGCATTGCCATTCATTATTATTCCAATTAAAAAATAAATATTTTTTAATAAAAAATAATGGAAACGGTTGCAATGCACTCTTCTCATTATTATTTTTATTAAAAAGAAGAATGGATTTTAAATTAATTTTAAAATTAATAAATAATTAATTAAATCTCAATGATATTTAAGGACTAACATTTTGGTTAACAAAGCTAGCTTATATGAATAGGTTTTTGTCTTCATTGAGATAGATTTGTCACAAAGTTCATTGAGAGGATAAACTTAGCTTTCTCATCTACAATGGTATATATGCAACAACAAAACAGTTAAGGCTTATAAGATAAAATTAATTAACTAATTAATTATTTCTAATAAGATTTATTAAATCTTGAATGATTAAATTAAGACATTTATTTTATTATATTATGATAAATTATTTGTATTCTTTCATCAAAATTTATGATTGAAATGAGTATAAGATTAGTACTATTATTAAAAAAAGAATTTGATGCCATTATTTAATTGTCTTTTCCTTTCTAATGACTTGTTCTTGAGGATTTTTTTATTATTTGTATTTTTATTTTTTTTACAGAAAGTTTGCTTTTAAATGTTGCTTGTTTTTTTTTATTCTAATTAAGAATATAAGCATGCTATTTGTTCTTTAGAGAGAGAATGAATTCTAGAGTGAGAAGCTATGAGATTTCTATAAAATAAATTTGAGTATATAATATTTAGATTTCATTTGGGGCAGCTTTCTTATTGCCTCTTAAAACAACCTTCTTGTACAAAAAATTGAAGTTGAGATTTAAGCTTTACATAATTTACAATATATATATATATAACTACATAGGAGATAAGAAAAAAAATATAAATCATTTTAATTACATTCCCTTCGTGTTTAAATATGCAATATATATTTTGTCGAGTTGACATTCAATTATTATGGATCGATTATTTCTCATGGCACTTTAAATAAAATTCAAGTTTAAAATTTGAGTTACGAAGCACAAATTTGATGTAAGAGATTTTTACATTATATTTGATGAAGTTTAAAAAATATGAATAAATTCAATACTTGTAAATAACCAAAGTCAATAAAGCGAAGGAACCGAAAGATTTAATTATCTTTTTTTAATGTCAAGTAAATTAAATGCGTCGAGTAAATATATATTCCATCTTGATGAGAAGGTGATATATAGGGGTGTCAAAATTTTGACATCATTAGGGAATGCTAGATATTAATTTAATATCTATAAATATTCATTACCATATTAGTAGAAGGATATTTTCCTTTTAAATTTTCCATCTATATTTATATAAATGCTCGTAATTCTTTAAACATTAATAAAATACATTAGTAACATTAATATATTTGATATAGGTCATTAGACTAAACCACTCTAAAACTCTATATCGTATTCTCCATTAGTATTTCATCTTAGTTTCTTTTTTGTTTTCTTTGTAAAGTAAATTTCAAGCTACTTAACCTTGACTTTGATCTCCTTAAAGCCCTTAGCTATAATAATATAATGATGTATGGTCTATAAGATCTTTATGATGACGGTAGAAATTCTATTTGTGTCTCTTTTAGGGTAGTGGTAGACGGGTTATTTGGGTGGCGGTGAATATAATTTAGATATATAGGTTGAGTGTTAAAACTTCAAGGCTAATAGTGAGCAAGTTTTCTAAGAGAAAAAAAGGAAATGAAGTTTATATTAAAGGTTTACGGTATTAGAGAATTAATATTAATGTTTTATGAGTTTTTTTTTTATCATTGATTAAAAAGTTATGATATTTAAATATGATTGCTCATAGCACAAAACTATCTCTCTATATTAGAATTTTAGCTAAGATACCTATTGATTATCAGGAACTCGAAACCGTGGGAGATTACGAGAAATATGAGAAAATATTTAGAAGAATTTGAATGATTAACTGTATTTCAGAGTTGATGAAAGATATGATTAGGTTATGTGTGAGAACCCAAAAAATGAATATAATAAAAAATAGAATTTCTGTTTGAACTGCAACGCAGCGATGCTGTACCTTTGAGCATATATTATAAGTATAAAAAAATTATATGGATGCTTCATCAGATAATAATTCTATAATCTTGTCCCCGCATGATTTTTCATTCCTCTGTGTTTGACATGCATATGATTTGCACCATTCAAATATGATTATATGACAATAAGGATCACTATACTACCACAATACCTTCTTCCAAGAGACCATAATTCAAGGATAAAAAGACAAAGACAATCATGTGGATGAGTGGTTGGAGAAATCACAACATCCATTTAGGGTGGGGCCATGTGAGGCCCACACAGAGATCATTAATTGATCCAAGTATGAGTGGTGGGTGCTATGTCCATTATATAGTCAATATTTGAGTTGGGTGAACTTAGTTGGTAACCTCATATATTTCCTTAAATCTAATAAGTCCTATTCTTGTTAGTCAAACAAAAAAAATATATATTTTGTATAGTCAAACAAACAATTGAATCTTTAGGGAATGCAACATTTGTTGAAAAAATAACTTCACAAATATCTTTATAAAATCAAAATTCATTCATTATGATTCAATATATTTTTTTATCAAATCCATTTTTCTAAGATTTCGTTTGGGACGACTTTTTTATTGCTTCTTAAAGTGACTTTCGAATAAAAAATTTTTAATTTTTTGTTGGCCATTAAAAGAGAAGCATAATACTAAGTTAAGTGTGGCAGAGATGAGGATGCTCAGGTGGATGAGTGGCTTTACCCTTAGAGATAGGATACGAAATGAGCATATACGTGAAAAGGTTGGAGTAGCTCCAGTAGAAGATAAGATTAGAGAGAGCCGCCTTAGATGGTTTGGTCACATAAAACGGCGGCCTTCCGATGACCCGGTTAGGAGAGTAGATGTATTAGATTTGACTTATGTTAAGAAATGTAGGGGTAGACCTAAAAAGACTTGGTTAGAAAATATTAGGAATGACCTTTTTTTATTAGATTTAAACAAGAATTTGACTTTTAATAGGACACAATGGAGAAAAAAGATTCATATAGCCGACCCCACGTGGTGGGATAAAGGCTTGATGTTGTTGTTGTTGTATTAAAAAGTTGCTTTAAGAAGCGTAAGAAAGCCGTCACAAATGAAGCCAAAGTACCCAATGCATAAATTTATTACTTCATAAGGTAAGAAAAAGAACATTTTCATGACCATTTGAATTTATTTTGAAAATTTTTTATTTATTGAAAATCCATTCAAAGAAGAAGTGCATCATTGCACATGCCACTGATTTTGTACATATATTATTAATTATTTATCTAATAAAATTATTTTATTTATATATAATATTATTTTAATTAATTAATTAAGTATGTAATATATAAACTAATTATAATTTTAATAAGGATTAAATTTATAATAATTAATTTTGATAAAAAAAATGTCTACATCCTATTTTTTCTCATTGGATTATAAGCTCCTTTAATAAAATTAGTGTGCACGTCACTGACCTTCTCAAGGTGACAATTTTTTAAACTTTTGAAGTAGTTAAGATAAACTTCTAGCTTAAAATCTTTTAATTGATAGTTAAAACTCACAACCCCTAAGGCCTCCTTTGGGACGGCTTTCTAAATGATTTTTAAAACAAATTTTTAGTAAATTTTTGTACTAAAAAGTCGTTTAAAGAAACATGAAAAAAGTCGTCCCAAACAAAGGGCGAATTATTGCGTTCGGTCACCGGATGTCAGGACATCCAATCTGGTGATGCCACGTCACCCAAATACACTGGGTCCCAGTATATTTGGGTGACGTGATGACACCGGATTGGTGTCCGGACGAATCCAAACACCGGACGCAATAATTTGTCCAAACAAAGTCTCATTTGAAATGATTTTTGTATTGCATTTTAAAAAAGCTTTTTAGTATAAAAATCTAAAAAGTTATTTTAAAATGTAGTAAAAAAGTCATCCCAAATGAAGCTAGAGTGAGGCTCCTATGCCAGCTTTAAATTTTTTTTTTTTTATTCAAAATTTATTAATTCTCCACAACAACAGCTGAAGGCTGAAGCCAATAAATCACATAAAATATCATCTCGTGTGAGTTGTGACTCGCGATTTTCTCGGTTGATTTATCGTGACGGCATTTACATGCATATATAAAATCAAATTTATAATAATTGCTCCCCGAATAAAAAATTATGAGTATAGGTTGAGTTTAAGAAAAGATTGGACGGACGTCGACGCGGTCGATAAATTGGCATGATCGATCATCTCGTGCGAGATGTGAGTTTTTGGTGCGAGTAAATTAGTCAAACGTGGTTGGCTAACTATTGAAAGACCGGAGAAGAGCCACCAGTCCTGATCGAGATTTTATTTGAGATCATTTATTATTATTTTTTAAAATAAATTTTAATAAAAAATGAAGATTTGCACGTCAAATTTTTAATAGATTTATATATAATATAAAAATTTTCTTAGTGGTAATAGAAAACTCTAATAACATTTTTCTTAGTAATGCATGATTAAGGTTTAGTTTGGGATGAATTTCTTACCATTTTTTAAAGCAGCTTTCTAGCATAAAAATTTTTGTACTAAAAAATGCTTTAGAAAGCAATAAAAAAGTCGTCCAAAACGAAGCCTAATATAACATGCCATGATTAAAAAAAAAATCCTAATGATGCGTCAAAACATTCTGTCAAGATTAGAATCTAAAATTCAAAATTCAGTCTAAATACATGTATGAAGGTTGAAATTTCCAAAAAAAAAAAAATTATGAGCAAATTAAATTGCGAACAAACAAAAATATTAATTCAATTTTAAATGATGATCCAATTTTCAATAAAAGATTAGTGAGGATATTATGTGATTATGTTAGTGATGATTCAGATAAATAAAAAAAATTGTATCAAATCACTAAATGATCTTTTAGATTCACCCCCACCTAAGAACCATCATCATCTGATCGTTGCCACCGTTTGTCCATTGTCATCAAACTATCACCAATCCATCATCATCGGACCATTATTGGTGGACCATTGTTGTCTAACCGTATCATTAGATTCTCATCACTTGACCACCGCCATCAGATCGTCACTATCCAACCAATACTGTTGAATGTCACATCCTAACCCGTGCAATCAAATCATTATCATTATTGAGCTGCCTTCGCCCGAACCCCGCCATCAGACCATCCCCACCGAACCACCATTTTTGTATGACCATAGCTCTTAGATTGTTGTTGATTAAATATCTTCATCTGAGTACTTGACCACCGTTGTCCAACCACCCCATCAAACCATCATTTTCAACAATATTGACGCTTCCGCCAAGCATATCACCCACTATCCACCAATAACATTGATGCTTTATATCACCTATTAAACCGACGCATGCCATCGATACAAGGCCAATGCTCGTCGACTTCATCACTTGCAATCACGAACAATATCGACATATGTCATCGCCCAAGAGGTTGACGTGCTACATTGAATATTATTCTAACTCTCGTGATCCAACACTAAGATTTATATCAAGTTCTTTGACCTCAGGTCTATTCTTCTCAAAGAAGAACTATCGATCCAAGTTGAATTGACTTTTATTCATCTTATATTTATTTAATAAATTAGTAGCCAAAAAAATCACGTTCACTTAATTTATTTATTGTTGAGAAGAGTACAAATCCATTACACATCTGAGATAAATTAGTCAATTTTTTGAATATTTCTAGCACGTCTTCTGACCAAATAGACAAACAAAACACTCCATCACACAAAATTTGTGAAAAAATAAAATAAAATTTAAGGGATGTTTGGAATAATCATTTTTTTTAGCATTTCAGCTTCACAACCGTCTAAAAAACACTATTTAAAACTCCATTTTAATACAGTTTTAGAAATTAGTTGTCGCTCTCTTCCACGAAAAATAATTACGTGTGAATGTTAAACATATTCGGACGTCAATCAAGAGTCATCACATCATCTATTGCACATACAATGAGTGATGTGGCGACTCTTGATTGGTCTCCGGACTTATTCGGTGTCCGCACGTAATAATCTCTGCTCTTTTTAAAAAGTAAAAAATACCCCTAAAAATACATGATTTCCCGCGCATCACCTTCTAGTCACAATGTTTCAGTTTTTGGAGATCTATCTTGTAGAAGGGATCCAACTCATCTTTATCTTTTGATTGGGAGCTTTGGATGCTTATCAAGAGGCCTTACGTTTGAAGCTTGCATATGTGATGTGTGTATTAGTTTGTCTTAATTGGCTAAAAAATCCAAACAAATAAAAAAATATTGTAGAAGGGTGTAAAAGAGCCGGGTCAAGCTCGAGCCACTTCTAACTTGAGCTTGACCATGATTAAGTAATCGAACTCGAGCTCGAGTTCGAGGTTAATTCTACAAGTTCGAGTTAACTCACAACTTACTTGTTTAAGATAAAAATTGTTGCAACTCGAGCTTATGAGTTTGTGTTTTTAATAATAACAAATATTATGACTCACATCCTCTTGCTACTTGTATTTGTAATATATTTTTATTTGTGTGTGTACTAATTTTTCAGGAATATCATGCACCATCCAATAAATATTCAAGGCTCAAGATTGAATAAAATATATTATGTTGTAATAATTTTTTTAATATTCAATGATATATTTTTTATTTGTTGAGTCAAGTCCTGTAAGAATGTATGCTTGCTTGGTGGCCCTCCATACACACACTCAGGGGGAGTGAGATTGAGTCAAAACCAAAAATTCAAGTTTTGAACTAATCGTACTGGACGATTTATATCGTCAAGGATGATCAGCTCATTGAACTAATCATACTAGACAATTTCGATTGTCTAGGACGATACATTATAATCTTGGAAAATAGCCCCAATGATAATTTAGGCAACGATTTAAGATTCAAATTTTGATCTAATCGTCTCGGAGGATCTAGATCATCATGGATGATCAATAGAAATCATGTCCAAATTGATCATGTGATTAGGGGACTAATTATGATTAAACTATTCAATCAGATCGTCTTGGACGATCTGTATATCATACTGGACGATGTTTGCCGACATATTTATTTTTTTGAATCATCCAAGACAAAATACCATAATTTTTCTTCTAATCGTCTAGGATGATCCACAATATCGTCCTGGACGATCTGTACAATTTTGAACTGATCATTCATGACTATCAGGTCAAATTATGCATATCTTACTAGACTATCCTTCGATCGTCCAGGATAATATTTGGCGTCGAAATTGAGTTTTTAGGGTTTGCTGATGCCCTCTTTTTAAGCATATAGTACGGGACGATCGCTTTGCTGCCAAGATTGATCTTTTTAGGTTTTTCAAAGCCCTCTATTTAAGCTTTGTTAAGACACTTGGTAAATATCCTTGATAACTATTGTGTCTTCATTCTTTTAGAGAAAACTTGAAGAGGGAACTTAAAAGGGAGAGATGAAAGGGTGGAGTTTGAGAGGGACAAGATCCTTGGATGGGGTTTCAAGGGAGTGTGGAGGGGGTTTCACATGGTTTCTCCGGCAAGCTTGCACCCATACCATTGAATTCAAGATTCATCTCGAGGGAAGTTTTCAGAAGAATATCTCTTTGGTGTCAAAGGACCCGGCCACTCCACCTCATCGAGGAATGTGGAAGTGATTTTATAAGGGCCTCTCCGCCTGGCTGTGGGGGCTAAAGGAGAGTCACTAAATGTTTAGTGCAATACTTGGAGGGTGTCTCCGAGGAGTGGACGTATCTCATGTTTGACAGAACCACAATAAAATCTAGTGTGTTCTTTCTTATTATTTTCTGCACTTTATTTTTATTATGATTAACTGTTTGAGAGAAATCTCTGATTAATATTTTTACAATTGATTTAATTCGTTTTCGCTGTAATATAAAAAAAATTCTTTTAGTTAAAGAAATTTTTAAATATTCAATTCACCCCCTTTTGATTAGCCTTAGGACTAGTTCATAAGGACTTAACAACCCTAACGAACTTTCAAAAATAGAAAGAATGATTATGATTCAAATAATTCTTATAATAAAAATTCACTTTATATATATATATATAACTTTATACTTAAACTATTAAATGCTAACATATTTTAAGTGTATTACATATTTATATATTTTTAAATGAGTTAACTCGTGAACCAACGAGTCAAGTCGAGGTTAGCTCAAACTTGACTTGTTGGCTTATCAAACTCTGCTCACAAACCATTTATTAAGTAGACTTACGAGTTAACTCGCTTACACTCTTATCTTGTAATCAAACAAAAGGTCATACGCTCGAGCTCATACATATGATGTGTGAGTGTGAGTTTGCCTTAATTGGCTCAAATGTTAAAAAAAAAAAAAATTGCAGAAGGGTGTAAAAATGTCGAGTCTTGCTCGAGCCACTTCTACCTTGAGCTTGAACATGATTATGTAATCGAACTTATATATTAAGTCGACTTATGAGTTAACTCGCTCACACTCTTATATTGTAATCAAACAACATAAAACATTTTGTTTAACTTCACATAAAATAATTAAAATTTTAAATTTTTTATGATATAAACATAGAAACAATGTGAAATGACTTTAACTAATATATTAATATTTTACTCTTTAATAATAAAAATAAACTATTTTTGAGTTCCAAAAAACATGCATACAATTGGTTATTCAAATAAAGCTATGAGCTTTTAGCTATTTTCTTTAAAATAATTTTTAAATTATATTTTTTAGCATCAATAGCTCAATCAAATGAGACATAAATAGTGATTTAATAATTATGTTTATATATTTTAATATGAATATAACTTATAATATTATGAGGCTGTTTGATTTGGTAAAAAAATGAATACATCATAAAAGGAATACTTTTGTGTTGATTGGATGAGTGTAAACTAAATTAAGATAAATGATTTTTTTTTTACTTGTAAAATGTTTGTAGTGTAAAATTTAAATATGGTGGCGACCAACGACTGACGAAGGTGGTTGTTAATGACTGACTGATGGCTGCGGTGGTCAGACGATGATAGCTAGCAACAAGTGGAAGCGGTAGTGGCAACTGTCGTGGCAATTTTGATTAATGGCGTGGTAGTGGTGGCAGGCGATGGCGATTTACCTCAAAAATAAATTAGAATAATTTATATTATATTTATTTTACTTAATTTACTTTTTTTTCATCTAATCAAACACCAAAATTTTTAAATTTGTTGTATTTTAAATACTTTGCACTCTAATGTAATTCAATTAAATAGTGATATATTTAGTCATAATTTTATCTTTATGTCTCTATTGATATAAACTAATTTCATTATTGAATGAGAATTTGCAAATGATTATCTCACGCTCCTCATATCTACTCTTCTCTCTCTCGTTGTCCTTTTTTCTCCTCCCTGCCCTCGATATGAACAGCTGAGTATACCGAGCGATTTTCTCGGATACCGAGAAAACTTTGATATCTCGCAGAGGTGGAGTCAGTATTCCGTAAAGCTCAGGAGACGAAAGAAGTAAGGAATCGGGCGCCTTTTGGTGGTAAGAAAGTTAGAAAAAGATGAGGCTTGACAAAAAAATTGACAAAAAAAAAAAAACATATAAATATAGTTCTTTGGCTTATTCATAGCCCTTAGATCTGCTTTGAATGTCGTGTGATGATCATCTATTTATTTTTAAAAAAAAAAAGAGACACGTAAGCCGTTGGCGTTATTCTAGCTTAGGTAAGACTCGATTTAATGACTGGTGTAGCGAATAAATAGATGAATATATCATATCGTTTATCATGCGATTATCTCGTGAGATATTGTATATATTTTTTCTTAATAAAGAGTTATAATTAATGCTCGGCACGGTCGCAACACGACAAGATTGGACGGATGCCACCGATAAATTGACATGACCTGTCATCAAATGATATTCGATTTTTTCGACCGATATTTTGCGGACATTAAATGCGTAAATTAAATTAGACTTTGGCTTTCTTTCGATGGCTTTCTTATTTTGTTAAATATTTTTTAATATAATTATACAAAAATTATATTAAAAAAACATTTAAAAAACTGTCCCAAATAAAATTTTATTTGGAACTTTTTCTTTATGTTTTCTAAATTAATTTTTTAATAGAAAATACTAAAATTTTACTTTAAAAATATGTTTTAAATGAATTCTAGATCTATTCTTACTTGTAAGAAAAATTTTATTTATTTTTATGAATTACAACATAGAATAAATAATATTTATTTACTAAATAAATAAATAAATTATATTTATCAATTCAAAAGTATAATATATAATTAGTTAAAATAGTAAGGGGATGTTTGTTTCTGTGTTTGGGGGTGGAGGGGGTTAAGTATAGAGTATTGTAAATTGTGAAGTCTTAAAGGTGCTTGAAGTATAGGAATTAATTTTTTAAAATATAAATTCATTGTAAAATTTTAAAGTATATTTAGTCAATTTTTATTTCAAAATCATTTGATTTTTTTTAAAGAAGAAAATTTTATTCCAAAATAACACAAAAGATACAACGTAAGCCAACAAGCTATAAACCCGGGATAGCCAAAACAAAGGAAACGCTACAAAGGGAAAAAATCAACCCAGGAGAAGAAGGCACAACAGCCGTTAGACTCAGCAAAGGCATAGACTACGAACCACACCAAATCCGGGCACGGACCGTCCAGAAGAGTGAAAGAGCCAAAGACCACCAAAAACCGACCAACCGCCATCACGGCTACAAAACAGTCACCACCTAAGGTTGCCAGCTAGCCACGGATTGGAGCGATGAGCCCGAGCCACATCATTGCTCAGAAACTGCAAGCCAGCAGAAGCATAACCAGCAAAGCCACAAGAATTCGCAATAAGGAGACACAAAAACACAAAAAAAATAGCCACGATCTCAATTATTTCTGACCCTGTCTACCCCTGCCACGAGAGGCAATAGAAACAACTGATCGGTCCTTAAGCGAAGCAATCATAATAGGAGGATCATCCTCCCCACTAGCCTCCGAAGAAGAGTCAGACGAGCATTGAAGCCAGTCAAGTTGCAGCCTAACAGGCTCCCACGAATTGGAACCCACATGATTAACTAAAGCCTTAGGAGAAACCAGATTAACCGGGATTTCAACAAAATGACCAAAAACTTTGTCATTAGGCGTAACAGGGGAAGCCTCCACACTGGCAGAACCCTAAAAGCCAAGGCATCACAAGAATCACCCACACGATCAGACGAAACGAAAGGGTCCAAAGCAACACCAAACCCAACAGGCCCAGACAAAATGGTTGGGGCAAACACATACCCCAAAATGAGACTGGAATTAACAACACAACCCACTCACCCGTCAGCACTCGCACACACCCGAGAGTCTAAAGCAACAGGCAACACCCCACCGACCACATCCTCAGCAACAAGCATTTGAGAAACAGATTTAACACCCTCTGAAATAATCGTATTAGAAGTGGCAGCCACCTCAACACCAGAAACCAAATCAACCACAGCTAACGAGACATTATCACATACAACAACCCGATTATCCACAGAGTCTATATTCACATTGAAATTATCTAAATAAACATCTATCTGCACAGTACCAGTTACCTCCACCAAATGAAAAACTGGCACCTCATTAACCAATCGAGTCACATGCATCACACACAAATCAGTAACCAAATATGGGGGTTTAACATAAATTAATTGCTCAGATTCAACAGGACAAGAAGCAACAACCGGGTCAGGAATAATAGAATCCTCGTTAGAAATCTTAGACTGAACCAGAATGTATGTCACCGAACTACAATTGTTAGAAGAATGTCCATTTTTTTACACGAAGAATAAAAAGGAGGGAAATCCTCCAACATGACTTGTTGAATATATCCAGACGATTCAGGGTCTAACCAGACTCGATTAGGATAGGATTTAGTAACATCCAATTCAACTAACACACGAGCTAGGGATGGCCTAGGCCCAATGGAGGTAGCATTATCGATTTTAAGGGGTTTACCAAATATTAAACCCAATCCGTGAAGAATGCGGGGAGAGAAGAGATGGGGGCGAAGTTGAGGGAAAGATACTCAAATGGGGACAATCGGCGACTCGACCCCGACATCCACAAGGGGAGACCACTTGGTAAGCTTAATGTAACAATTATAAACTAAGTAAGATTCATGGCAGAAAACCCGACAATAATCAAGATCATTTTTGGTCTTAATGTATATATGTGTTGGGTCCAGCAACATTACCAAAAATTCACCATTCAACTTCAAATTAAAGAAAAAATGGCGGATAGAGTCCAGGGATGGTCATTTAGAGGGGGAAAACCCAACTAGAGAAAATTGGAAAGGTGCGGCGAGTGTCAGAATTTCTTGGTCCGAAATCCAAAGAGAGGGAACACCACGATAAAAAGAAACCCTAAGCTCTGAAAAATTAGATATATCAGAGGAGCCTGTAAGTACATCTAAAAACGAACGAGAGGAAGAAGAATCCTAAAAAAAATCAGGGTCACAAGATTCGGAGGCATGCCGACAGCTGCCGGAAAAATCCAAAATAATAAATGTAGATCAAACCAGATAGGGAGAAGAACTTTCCTGAAGGACGAACGAAGACGGCGCCACCACGACAATCAACCCCAGCCTAAGGAACACGCCGGAGAGACTAAGGCATTAGCCCTAGCAGAGCGGAGCGGGAGCGAGTGAAAAGGTTAGTTAAAAATGAGCTTTATATCTAGAATCATTTTATTTGGCAATATTTAGAACATAATAGGCATCTTTTCAACCCACATCAAACACCTATAGCCGTCATTGCTCACTGCTCCCGCACTGCTACAAGCAGTGATCTTTAATGTTCGAATACACACTAAATTATTTTTATCTCAAACCAAACATAAAAAAAATAATATGCTACAATTGATCTATATTCAATGTGAACTCTAAAGTAATTAACAAATAATGCTTTTATTTAACATTGCATTTAGAATACACTAAATTCCAAACACTTGCGATCAAAATCACCCATAAAAATGCATTTTTATGCACTTTTTTTATTTTTTATTTTCCAATTGTTATTATTATATTTTTATATGAGAACAAAAGTATTTTATAAATAATAGAACCATTAGCAAATATGCAAATCATTAACATGAAAATTTTTAAGTTATCAAAATTTAAGTTTTTTTTTTAAGAATGTGGATAAATTTTTAAGTCAAATATTATTCATTCTTTTTCTATATAAGTTACATATGCATTATATACAAATATATTTATGAGGATTTGATTAATGAAATATATATGATACTGATATGTCATCAAAATATTATCTTGATCGGGCACGAATCTTGATGCAAAATCAAGTTGGAAACTTTCAAAATTAAAATGGGGACCATCTGAATGCCGGTTTCAGTAAACTTACAGTCGAACTGAGAGTCTCAGAAATGCAAATCCAACGACACCAAATTCGACTCAATCCGAGCACAAATGAGTCCAAATCAAGGACCTAATGCACTGTTGGAAGGTTCAAACAACAATTTGGATTACCAAACTGTTTCAAAACACGACTTGCTTATAGTCAAATTGAGAGACTCGATGAGACAAATCCAACGAGCCAAAAATCGCCAAATTCTGAAATCATTAAGACCTTTAAATGTCTGACAAACGGTCTATAATCAAGAGATTCAATATCGACCATCCATCCAACCACACCCCATTTACCCTTGATCTCACCTCTATTTACGGGTCATGCCACTCCATAAATATATAAATAGACGCATCATTTCTCTTGAAAAGAAGCTCCAAGCAAGAGAGCAAGAGAGAGATCAGAGATCGCTCTTGCCTCCTCGCTCCTCCTCGACCACTGTCAGACTTCTGCCGGGTCATCACCTGAGGCCCGGACTTCCGCCAGAGCACCACTTGAGGCCCTGTGCTCCACCAGACAACCACCTAAGGCTCAGACTTCTACCGGACCATCACTTGAGGCTCGGACTTCTCCTAGACCACCACCTGACTCTCAGACTTATGCCGGACCACCACCTGAGGCATAAACTTCTGTCAGACCACCACATGAGGTCCAGACTTCTATCAGGACACCACTTGAGGCCCGAACGTTTGCCAGACCACCACCTGAGGCCTGAACTGTTGTCGGACCACCACCTAAGGCTCAGACTTCTCCCGGACCACCACCTGACACACGGACTTATGCCGGACCACCCCCTGAGGTCCAAACTTCTCCCAGACTACCACCAGACGCCCAGACTTATGCCGGACCACCACCTAAGCTCGAACCATCACATGATGTCTGGACTTCTGCCAGACCATCACCTTAGGCTCGAACTTCTACCGGACCACCACCTGAGGATTAGACTTCTGTCAGGCCACCACATGATGCCTAGAGTTCTACCAGAGTATCGCCCTACTACAATGGTCTTTATGACCCGATCTCTAGCCAACTATGATCTTTCGCACTCTGGTCTCGTCGACTATGGTCCTTCCAACCTTTGTCGACTACTACACTCCTTTTGACCTACCTCGCTAGACAATAGTATTTATAACCTCGGTCTCATGTATATTGCGGTCCTTCTAATCAACATCACCGGACAATGGCCTTTTTAACCCCGGTCACCTGCCTACTATGATCTTTCCGACCTCTATCCTATCAATTATGATCATGCCGATCAAACATGCATGTCTATGTTGGTTATTCTAACACCCAACATGTAATTTATTCTATATGATGTACATTTGTGACATCAAGTCAAGGCCTTCTCCCTAAGAAGGGCCTCGTTTGTAATCAACTACAAATACTAGTAGATTCATTCAAACTGGGCCAGGCCTTGTGATTTTTCCCCTTTTCAGGGTTTCCACGTAAAAAACTCTGGTGTCTCTTATGAACGTTACACTCTCTCTCTCTTATCTACGTGTGTGATGGATCTTCGTACAATGCTAAGACATTAAAGTATATATTTCTCTACCGCCGGGAATACTCCAAGATGCAACAGATACAAAGTTGAATTGCATCCTAGAAATCATTCATTACTAACGTTTCATTTGGGACAGCTTTCTTACTTCTTCTTAAAGCAGTATTTGAATACCCAAAATTTTCAAACTAAAATTTTTGTATTAGAAAGCTGCTTTAGATAACAATAAGAAATATATCTAAAACGACGCCTAAATTAGGCTAAATTAGATGCGGCTTGGAACTCACTTACTCATAAATTAACTAAAATCTCACTAATAACAAGTTGCTTCAAAATTAGTCTTAAATGAACTCATTTCTCAATATTCAATTATCAAACTTGATTGAATGGCTGAAGAAATCTATCAATCTATGAATCTATACTTCTCTATCTCTCCTCAAATGATGTCTCTCTAATTTTGTTCGACTTGTCTTTCTCAACTTAAAGAAATTTGATCGAATTCTCTAATAATAAGCATCATTTTTCTCTCTTGCATGCATCTCATGATAATGCAATTTATTTTCTCAAGTAATTAGGTATTAATCATATTCTATCATATACTTTTGTATCCAACACATTCGCTAAAAATCCACATCACAAATCCATAAAAATCTTTTCTAAACCTTCAAAATTCTATTTGATAAGTGTTGAGATAGACCAAATCTTTCAAACAAATCAACAAAAGCTTATTTTCCTTTCTTACCTCATTCATAATTTTTAACTCATTCAAAATAATCCCCATATATATATTTTTTAATATCATAAAAATAATAATAATAATAATAATATATATATATATATATTAATTATCAATAAATTTTACAAAATTTAAATATATTTAAATAATAGTTAATATATATAACTTTTTTTAATAATTTCATGAAATTTTATTTTATTTTTGTTGAGATTTGTTAAGGTTTTGTCTTGGATCGCTTTTTTATTGCTTCTTAAAACAAATTTTTATACCAAAAGTTATTTTAAGAAGCAAAAAAAAGCTGTCTCAAACGGAGTCTACGTTAAGTTATCACACACATCACATATATAAACTTTTAATCTAAAATTTCATAATTAATAGTCAAAACTTTCAATCAACAAAACAAAATGAACCCACTGATGTTTAGTTTGGTTGGTGGTCGAGCACGATTGGTTACCCCCCATCCCGTTTTAGATTCCCTTAGGCGGCATCGCCCCTTTCGAATGGACCCAATAAGCATTTGCTACAAATTCTAATAGGTTTGGATAGCTCGTCTAGGCTGATAGGGCTTTACATATCGCCAAACACTCTCGACTAACCACGGATGGTTCCTCGCCCCAAAAAAAATCAAAATCAAAATGAGCTGCGTGTTGAATGCAAATTATTTGTATCTATTTTTTTCTCGAACATAATTTTTTTCTTTACACGCAACTAAAGTTAGGTGTGGCTATTTACAGTTGACATATTTAATAATTGACGTGACAATTTTTTTTAAAAAATTGTTTAATTGATTATTATCAAATGAGTAATCAGGCCTTTTTTTACACGCCATAGAAGGTGGGAAAGGCTCAGCACAGCGATTTTCTCGGAAGGAGAATACGGCAATATATCGTCTAGCAAACGATATTTTGTTATTTTTTCGTAAATGATGAGCAGGGAAATATAAATATCAATAAAAGTAGTATAAGAATAAGGGCCCAGCAAAATTTTGGAAAGCTATGGCTAGAATTTTCATGCAATTTTTTTAATATATTTTTTTAATGATGATACATATATTTTATAATTAAATATATTAGAATATTATAAGTATAAATTTTGATAATTTGATCTTTTTAAAAGAAAAAAAATGTAATTTTTATAATAAATTTATAGATAAGTTTGGAAATACTGTAGATAAGGGTGTAAGTGAGTCAAGTCGAACGAGTCAAGTTTAAACCAATAATAATTTGACTCGTTAGATCTTGAATCGACTTATTTAAAAATATTATTATAAAGTACGCTTTAAATGCATTAGAACTTTCTAATTTAGTGGAAGAATAGTTATTAGTAACAGTCGCCAAAATAAAGAAGTCATTTGCAAAATATCGAACATACTTCTAATTTCTTAAGTGAAAACATTTAAACATATTTAAAATTATTATATAAAACTATTAAAAATATTTAAAAAAATACGTATTGTTTCGTTATATCAAGTGTTTTTTTTTTAATTTATCTTTTAATTTCTTATTCATTTTGTTACTTTATCATAATTAATGATTAAACGAACATCATTTTACTCTTCCATTATAAACGATCCGCTTCAAACTTATAGAATTAAGGTCAAGTTCATGCTCGAACTCAATTAATTAATCAAGCTTAAATTTAAGCTAGGGGTGACTCGAGCTTGACTCGACACTTTTAGAATCTTAACTGCAACTGTTATATATAGACATTGAAGTAATGTGTTTAATGCAAATCAATGATGACAAAAGGTTTGTTTAGGGCAACTATTATGCCTGATTATAATTTTTTTTATTAGTACTTAGCATTTAAATTCATAGTCCACTAATTAAAAATAAATTTGAGAATTATTAAAAAAAATTATTTTTACTACTAAATTCATTAGAGTGTGATTGCAATAAAAAAGGTGACACTATATGTTTTTAAAAGTTTTTAAAGTGATTAAACTTATAGTATTGATAAGAGCTCCCGGAAAAAATCTATTTTATTGCAATAATTTTATAGTTGTCATGGATCTAGCCGTACATTATTTAAATTTAATGATTTCATTTGTTTGAAAATAAAATTTTGAGAAAACTAAAATTTCGTTTGGGACAATTTTCTTAATGCTTTCTATAGCATATTTCTAGTACAAACATTAATTTAAAGTTTAAACTTTTTGTTTTTGAAAGCAATAAGAAAGCAGTTCCAAATTATGAAACATAATAATTTGTTTGGGACGATTTTCTTTTACTTTCTAAAATAATTTTATAGTATAAAAAATTATAATTCAATACATTTTTATATTAGAAATCTGCTTTAAAAAACTGTATCAAAAGAAGCCTAAGAACCATTCAATCACGGCCTAATAAAACTAAAATAAAGTGATATTTTTCAATCTAAGAAAGCCTAAAACATGCGGAAGGATAAAATCTTACATCATAGCTGTGCAAAAAATGACCATGCTAATTCATAATCCTTATATTTCCTTTGAATTTAGAGGGGCAAGCATCTCAAAGGAGTAACTAAATAGAGGCTTAACTTTTAGAACATTTAAATTATATTGTGAAACACGAGAACCCAACGAATTGCATCTACAAATGATGGTTTTGAGCTCGTTGGCGACATAAAAAATTGAGGGATAGGCGAGGGGAAAGAAGAGATTTTCACAACAATAGGGGATTGTTCATTTCATTGATGCCCTAATACTTTCAATGTGGAGATCTTTATAACATCATACAAACTCAAAAGACTCATAAACTAATAGGGAGATAGACATCATAAATATAAAACTATTAAGGCTCATTAACTCAATCTAATGACTTAATACTACACCTCTTAATCATAATATCAACAATCTCTTCAAAATAAGCCACGTCCTCAAGTATTATTATTACATGATCACAATGAGTCTTTTGAATTAGATAACCAAAGAATTTATATCTTTATGATGTTTAGCTAATTTAGATTATTGTTGATATATAAATTCGAAAGCGGAATAATCATTTATTTAAAGCTAATGTTGAATTGTATCTTTGATTATTTGAGTGACATTCCTAAGCTCAAATAATTCATTATATATTCATAATAAGAGGAAATCAACACTTCTTGTAGAATCATATCTATGTGATTTTATTATAGTAGAGTTTATGACAGTTGAACATTAGGTATCATCTTATATTATTGATATATGCGTCACTACGAATTTTCATCCTCAAACAACAACATTGATCTTGCAAAATAAATTGTTAAGGTAAAAAAATGATTGTTTATATTCTCTAGTTCACATATGTATCATCATGATATTAACTTTACTAGTTATTACTGTTACAATTGAAAGAGTATTTTCTATAATAATAATTGCTAAGCATTGATTGATTAGTATAATGATTTTTGGAGAATAGTGAGCAAAAAATCACAAAATATGTTATTTGAATTTGTTTTCATTATTCTAAGAAAATGACCTTCTCCTCCAATAAACAAGATGCTGAATTTTTAACAAAAAATACTTATTTTTGATCCCATCGTATAAAAATTACTATTTAGTAATATGTTGTAAATTAATTGCATTATTTATATGTAAGAGATTTGAAAATTAAATAAATTTTTATTTATAACAAAAAAAAAATCAATATCCAGTTATGGAAAAAGACAAGTGTAGACCTATATCTCTTATAGTATTTTTTATAATGCCTTAGGCCTCAGCATTTTTAAAATGGAATCACACCTAACAATATTGATAATACTAAGTTGAAAAAGAATAAAGAAATATACATAATAGAAAAATTATAGAGGAAGATTTGCAATTTTTGTAAAATAAGATTAGCATAAAAAATTAGGCTTCATTTGTGATTGCTTTATTTTTGCTTTCTAAAGCAGTTATTTAGTGCAAAAATTTCTAGTGCATTTGAGATTGCTTTATTTTTTGCTTTCTAAAAAGCAGTTATTTAGTGCAAAAATTTATAGTTCAAGACAATTTTGTACTAAAAAAATACTTCAGAAAGAAATAAAAAAATATTTAAAGTAAAGTCTTAGTAGTCTAAGCTCAGACCTTTTATATATGTTTAGGTTGGGACTTGGGCATTACATAATTGGCTATGAATATAATAATAGTGTAGTTTAATCAAAGCGACCAACTTGATGAAGTCGTTTTCCAAGCTACTAAGAAGTCAATAATTTGACATGCATTTATGGTCAAATAGCCAAGCCAAGTATCCAATCAATAATTTTCATTAGATATTCATCCTTCATTGAGTTGTTACTACTAACTTTATATATGGCACTTGATAGGGCCAATTGATAAGTCATGCTCATATGAATATGACGAGTTCTTAGATTATAGTTATTTGTCTCCTTGTAAAATGATGAGTCTTTTTTGAGTAGAGACCGAGTAGATTGAATTAACTTGACCTGAATAACTTGACTCGCGCCAACTTGATTTGAACCTTATTTTCTATATATTTTGATGTCAGATAAATTGAATTCAATTAATAGTAAATCATATTTTTTTTATTGTTTCAAATTTTAATGTTATATGCTTAAATGGGTTTTAAAGAAGTTTAAGATTTTGTTTGAAACGAATTTCTTACTGCTTCTTAAAGGAGTTTTTTAGTACAAAAATTAAAGTCTTTGTACTTAAAAGATGCATTAAAAAGCATTAAGAAAGTAATCCCAAACGAAGCCTAGATTTATAAGATAATTATAAGCTTTGGTGTGGTTTATTAGTGAAAGTAAGGTGAACATTTATCTTTACAAGTACCACCATGCTATTCTTTGATGATGGTTAAAAAAAGGAGCAAAAACCATTATATT
The DNA here is from genome assembly GCA_022539455.1 of Dendrobium nobile. NCBI lineage: Eukaryota > Viridiplantae > Streptophyta > Magnoliopsida > Asparagales > Orchidaceae > Dendrobium > Dendrobium nobile. The sequence goes on from CM039736.1 coordinate 70,879,665, forward strand.
TATCTTTTAAAATTCTTAGAAATATATGTGGGAGAAAGTTGTTCATAAGGTCTCAATTATATTTTACATTAAATTTAAGTTCAATCAATTTTATTATTGTTCCTTCCTAGAACATTTGCGAAGGGAGAGAGATATAGAGTTTAGTGTCCCTTTTGTACAAAGATTTAGCACATAGACAGATAAGAGAGATGTGCAAGAGTCATTAGAGATATCAAGATTTTTACATAGAAATATTTGAAAAGAGAAAAAAATCTTAGGGAGTGGCCCATTTAAAATGATTATACTAGTGTTTATTGTTTATTACAAATGAGGTCCTTTCTTGGTCTTAGCTCGATGTAACAAATATATATACATCATATAAAACACATTACATGATGGGAGTTAGAAGAATCTAGTGATATGAGAGTTATTCTCAAGCGTTGGTAGATGAGACGACGGAGGTTGAGGAAATGTCCTGAGGGGGGGTACGAAGGTCAAAAGGACCCTAATCGAGCGACAATGGTCGGAAGGATCGTAGTAGACGAATGATGGTGGTTGGTGGGACATTAGTTGGCAGACGAAGGTGGTCAGACTTTGGAGGGACCGTAGTCAGTGAGCGGCAGAGGGACCGCACTCGATGGAGGTTAGAGGGATCATAATTGGTTGGCGATGGGGGTTGGAGACACCTCAATTAGCGGACAACAGTGTTTGAAGGGACTATAATCGGCCGTGGTCGGCTAGTGACGGAGGTTGGACATATTATAATATACGGGCGTCAGTGGTCGGAGGGATTGTAGTCAGAATGTAACACAAGTCAAAGGGATTGTAATCGATAGGCGATGGTGATAAAAGTGATCGTACTCGGCTAGTGACGGAGGTCGAAGGGATCACATTCAGTTGGAAACGATATTCAAAGGGATTGTAGTCGAGTGGGTGACGATGGTCAGAGGGTTCGTAGTCAATGTGCGATGGAGGTCAGAGGGATCGTAGTTGCCAGGTATTAGTGGTCGAAGGGACTGTACTCAATGGGTGACGATGGCTGAAGTGGTGTGTCGAGGGCAGCCATGTTGAAGTCCAATTATGGCGATTGCTAGGCAGAGGTCTAGTGGTGATCGATGAACTGGTGGTGGTTTAACGACTGTCGGTGACCATGTGGTGGTTCGGCAATGATCGACAAAAGTTCGTTTGCGGTTGTGCTTGGGTAGAACGCTGGGATCCTTGAAGCCTCAAATCTCCAGCCAAAAGAGTCCCTTCATGAAGAGTGCATGATTATATGTGTAGATTTTTGTAGTGGCACGCTCTATAAATATGAAGAAGATCTATGCCAAATTCGGAGTGCTCCTTTGGACAACTCATATCGATTTTCCTGAGCATATATCATTTATTCATGCATTTTAAGTGCCTTAATGATATCTAAATTAAACGATCTTAGGCTCGTTGGATTTATCTTGTCAATCATTTGATTTTGACTTTAAATATGCTCTATTTGGATATCATTTGGTCATCTAATTTTTTATCATGAACATTTCAAATGTACTTCAACCCCCGGTTTGGACCCACTTGGGCTCGTATTGGACATATTTTCATGTCGTTGGATTTGTCTCTTCGAGAAGTTCAGTTTTACTGTAAGTTTGTTGAAATTGGTGTTAAGATGATCCCGAATTTAATTTTGAAAAACTTTCACTAAGATATGCCTCAAAATTTGTGATTGAGTAATGCTATTTTTTGGTGACATATCACTTATTAAGTTTATTTTTAATATTTTTGAAATTTACATGTCTTAGACGAATTCAAAATGCATTAAATGTGAAGTTTAGGATGTTACTATGTTGGCCATGGCCACCTAACCATCGCCACTTGTGACTCTCGCCCACCATTGCTATTAAATGCCTATCATCGTCAGCCACCTATCTCTGGTAGTCATCATTCGCTTTCGACTACAAAGAACCTGCTGCCGATCACTCCAGCTGTCATGGATGGCGATCGTACATTTATTGAATTTTATGTTAAATTAATTTTACTTAAAAAAGATACAATACATTTTTTTTTACACTCAATCAAATATCTTTATAAAACATTTTAAATACATTACATATAGATTTTTTGCTTTGCTTGTCTTTTTAAATTTTAAGCTTAGTAATACTAATATTATCACTTAAAATCTCATCCATGATTTTTTTTCTTCTTCAGACCGTTCATTGATCAAACGAACCCTTAGCCGTCTGATCGATCTAAGCTACCTGCGCCCTTATATCTTGTCCGCACTCACACGTCATTAGGGTTTCTATATATTTCTAAAAAGGCGAAATCGTCCCGCCGCCGCTCTCAGTTTGCACCTCGAAGCTTGCTGTTCTCGGTTCGTATCTTCATTTGGGCCCTTCATTAGCCATGGCGGAGCAGGTAGTTTCTTTTTCCTCTTGCTACTCGTTGTGCTATTTGCTTCGAATGTTTTGATTAAGTTGATTTGATTAAGGAAAATATTGTCGTGTAATACGCTGTATTAGAGCTTCAGTTCGTTAACTGGCGATACTAAATTTGTAGTCTGGCTTTTTTGATAGTATTATTTTTCACTAGGATGAATTTGCTTTTGGCCACGTTCTTACGCATATTTTATGCTATTTTCTTTTCGAGCTTATTGGATTCACATTGAATTCCATTCAGTTTATGTATTTTCTTCTGAAGTAGTTGGTGCTCATCATATTCTCTGTGTTGCAGAAGAAAATTTTGAACTTTTTACAGATAAATCTTTTATACGTCCATCTACAATGATGAAGCATAGATTTGAAACGTCTTTAGTTTTTCATTTATGTTAGATCTTATGCATATTTTTCAAAGATATTGGGATCTATTGAATCTCCATTGAAGTGGTTAACTTTATAATTGTACAGACTGAGAGGGCCTTCCTCAAGCAACCGAAAGTGTTCTTAAGGTAAGAATGTGGGCGCAATCATTTCTTCTCTTTTTATTTCTGTTTTGATTGCTTATCTAACCAGGTCAAGGATGGTGCAGTTCAAAAAAGCCTGCAAAGGGTAATAGGCCTGGGAAGGGTGGGAATCGATTTTGGAAGAATATTGGTCTTGGCTTCAAGACACCTAGGGAGGCCATTGAAGGTATGAACTCTGAAGCTTGAGCCATGCTTTGAACATTATTTTGACAAAAATCATAATAAGTACGCATCCCGGTCTGCAAAAATGAGAGTAGTTTTACACTCCCCTAACAGAATTCCAAAATATTTTGAATTTAATAGATTTGTGTCTTTTCTTATGTGGCTGAGCACATGAAGTATATAAAAATGGTAAAATTACATACATGCTGGCCTAAGAGCATCTCCAATGGAACAGAAAACAACTATTTGCCATTCTTCTGTCGTTCCAACCGAGCGGCAATTCTTACGCCATTTCACCACGGATGAATAGTGCGACGCCAATATTGGCGTTGCACTGTTCATCTGTCCCATTTTTTTGTCTCTACCGAACTTGCCAAGAAACGCACGAAAGAAGAGAAGGACCGTTACGGGGCAAAAATGGAGTTTGATTGGAGATGAATCACGGCATTTTTAAGTTTCAAGGCATTTTGGAGTGAAAAATGAGATTTTTGGTTGGAGATGCTCTAAGCGCATCAAGGAAATTTGTTTAAGTTAGGTTTATTTGGGGAGTTTAGCTTTATTCTTAAGGCCAAGCTTCTGAGATTTAGGAAATTTATATGTCAGAATAATTCCCTATACTTTTCTTTTTTTGTGGTAAAGGACAACATTCCTTTACTTATAATGAAGTTTTCATATTTTAGAAACAACGACTCTTAAAAATCTAATCATCAATGAATTATATTGTTTATTTAGTTTTTCTTCTCCAAAATCTAGTCCTCTATTGGTAATCTTGACTAGCCTGTGGCCTTAACCCCTAGCACCGCCGCCTTCATGAGACTTGCTAGCTTTCCATGGGATATGGGATTGATGCGAGGGATCCTGCGGACCTGCACCATTCATTTTTTGGCTAAAAATGATAACTAATAAACCAAAAAGAGTCATGATTGACCTGATCCACCCTATGTACAATACTTAGGTTGAATCAAATCCACGTTTAAGTTTTTTGTATTTCTCAGCTGGACATTATAATAGAACATTTTCAATAGAATACTATTGTTATCCCGAATCTTATTAGAATGCTAAGAGTTTACATAAGACTAGCAGAATGGCAAGTTTTCATGAAACATTGATTGCTGAAATACCAAGTTACTTGTAATATTGATAGAAAATTCAGGCAAAATATTTGGGTTTGGTGGGAACTAAGTACTTTGCTTGAAAGTTTTATACGGGTTTATTGCAATTTTAGTATTTTACTAACATTTGATGAATGTTCAATACAGTAGAGTTGGGCTAAAACCTTGGTATAAATAGCAGGGTTGGGTGCAATCTTGCATTAGAACATGTTTGATAGAATCTTTGTGTAGTGCTAGGGTTTAGTGCAACCTTGGAATTCTATATGTTTCAGCTCAAACATTGAGATGGGACTTGAGCAAAACAACTTTTTAAATGAACTAAGGATCTTGGTGACACTTCGGGATTTAGGTGGGATAGATTCTGCTGATGAAATCATGCGAACATTTTTTTCATTGAAACTTGCATATACATATGATATTTTTCCTCTTTTCCTGTCCATGATCAAAGATTTAACACTCTTTTTTGCTTTGCCAATCCCGGTCAATTTATGAAAGAATCCTGTCTCAAGACTTCAACCTGACCCAACCCAATCCTAAGTCGTCATGGATCTAGGACCTATTCTTTATTGATCTTAAGTCTTTGTAGAAGCCCTATGACTAATCATTTTTTGGCATTCAGAAGGAGTATGAGTGTAGAGAGTGAAAGAATGAACAATCAAGGTGCTAATTATATCAATTATCAAACAATATGATCTCTAATTTTACTAATTTCTAAAAAATAAAATATTATTGATTTTTGTGTATTAAAGTTTGAGTGGAAGAATTTGTGGCCCAGTGTTTAGAGGAAAAGGTTATTTATTAGAAGTGATGGGCTCGAGCCGTATACTTTGTAATTTATCTCTTAAAACTTCCAAAAAATAATTTTATACTTTGAAGAATTTGTCCTTCCTTAATATTGGAATTAAAGATTGTAATTTTGTAGTTATATTAGTAAATATGGCTAATATTTTTTTTAATTTATTGTTACTTATATTAATTATAATATGCATTTAAATAATATAATGTTTCTGACACTCAACCCAATACTATTTAAATTTGTTATGGTGAAGAGCAGACAAAGATTAGAATAATTGCAAGTGATTCAACATAACTTTACCTCATTGTGGTGAAAAATGGACATGGTTTGAGTGTGTGTAAATATAAGGTTAAGGGATTTCAATACTATTTAAATTTGTTATGGTGAAGAGCAGACAAAGGTTATAATAATTGCAAGTGATTCAACATAACTTTACCTCATTGTGGTGAAAAATGAACATGGTTTGAGTGTTTGCCACATGAATTCCAAGGACTTCTAATGGGAAGGCATGAAATATGGTGTACTATAATTAAAAGAGAAAGAATTATTTTTTGTTTGTAAGAAACTAAATATAAAGAAAAAAAATCCAAGGCATTGGTGAAGCTTATAGGTTATTGTATGTTGGAAATGTTAGCAATAGAAATGATATGTAAAAGTGAAGAGTGTTATAATATGTATTTTTTTAGGTTAATAAGGTTGGTGATATGTTGATTGCTATAAAGCTAAATAATTGTGAGTGCCTCATAAGTGTTTGTGTTCCTCAGGTTGGTTTAGAATGTGGTGCAAAAAAATTTTTTGAGAAGAGATGGTTGAATTATTATAATTTATACTTGAATAAGAGGGGATAAGAATTGAGGGGTTGTTGAGGCGGCTTGCATGAATTTATAGGTTATAATAAGATAGGGTTATTAGAGCATTTGTGGTGCGGATGGAATAGGTGGAAATGCAATGAGTGAAATCATGTTTGATTTTGTAGTAATCTATAATCTTATAACAATGACATACTTTAAGAAATGAGAATTGAACTTAGTTACTTTTGAAGGTTGGGTAACCTAATAACAAATAGATTGTTTTTTATATACATAGAAGGGAAAAATCATTTTGTAAAGCTTGTATGGTGATTCTGAGAGAAAGTTTGATCACACAATATGGACCAATAGTCATGCATGTATATCTTGGGAATGTCAAGAATTTGATTAAAAGCGTATATGATATTGAAATTGTATAGGTGTGAAGTTATGACTTTTTCAAGATAGCTTGCTAAGTGATGATAATTTAGATGAATCTAATTTATGAGTCCTAAATGAAGTTATGAGAGAGCAATGGAACATACACTTAGAGAAATTATGATGGTGTGATAGAATCAATTTGGTTGCATGCTAGGAAGATTCATTGTCTAAGCAATTTTTGTGGCAAAGCAATTAATGGAATAGTATCTAGAGCAAAGAAAGGAACATCTTATGGTTGTTTTTATTAATGAATCTTAAAAAGAGTTGTGATTGAGCAACACAAAAATTGATTTCATGTCTATTATGGAAAAAAGTTGTGTGAAGATTATGTTGAAGCTATTACAGTGATGTATGATTGTGTGTTGACTAGTATTAATTGTTATGGATTAATTGAATACCTTTCAAATTACAAACTGATCACATCAAGGATTGCTATTTTTTGTGTCTTGGTTGTCTAGATATGTTAATGAAGTATACTCTAAATGAGTTGCTATGTCAATTGAAATTAAGTGAAAAATTAGGATAATGGGGGCTGAGGATTATTAATAGAACATATATCAATTATTAGATATGAACTTAATTTTTTGTGATATCAACAATTATCAATTGATATTGTTAGATGATAAAGTGATACTTAGATGTCATAGCTATGATGCACAGACACGGACATGGCAACATGGATACGACATGACACGGACATGAGACACATCAATTATTAAAAATATATGATACAGACACAGGTTGGACATGATATTATAGTTTTTATATTTAAAAAATAGCGTATAAAAATTAAATATGTATAATTTAAAAAAAAGTAGAAATAATAAGTCGTTTAACTAGAATTTGTGCTTAAAATGATTAATATTAGAATGTCGAGAGTCAGACGTCGATGACGTTTATCAGTCACCAAGAGAGGAGATGAAAATACCTTCACTGCCAAAGAGAAATGAAAATGAGAATATTCGATGAATATGTATTAAATGCGGACGTTGATTTGGTGTTGTTGGTAGGAAATAAAAATTTAGTTTAAATACTGCCAACTAAAAGAAATTTTATTTTAAAAAAATAATAATATATTTAAGATACGCGCATCGAACATGCGTGTCTAATTTGTATTTAATATTTTTTTAATCAAACACGTTTTCAGCATGTCTGACACGTGTCGGATGAGTGTCGGACGAGTGTTGTTTCGAATACGTGTCAGACACTACATGACTCTTTGAGGAGAAGTGTTGGTGTATCAGTGTCATAGGCAAACATCTTTGATTTATTATATAGAAAAATGAGGATATATATTTTGGATTTGAAATTAAGTTGTTAAAATGGAGGTTTGCATTATAAGTATTATTGGATAAGAGAATATCACAGAGACTTGATTTTAACATCATATTATTACTTTTACCTTTTTAATACTTTTTTATTATGCTTATGATACAATTTGAAATGCAACAGATATTTGAAACTCAATCTAAAATGTATTATAGAGAGTAAACACTCAAAATAGTCCCCCAACTATTGATAAATGACCAATTTAGTTCCAGAGTTTCACGTTGCCCTATTTTAGCCCCTCAAGTATTAGAAATTGAGCTAATTTAGTCCCGGAGCCTAAAATAAGAGTTAAAGTTAACTCCAATATGAAGGGTACTTTAGATATTACAAGGGAATTTGAGATTGCATTGTTTTATTTTATCATTTAATAAATTATATTATATAATTAATCTAGTGCATAATAAGGGTGAAAAGTAGTGAAAGATAATTTTATATTTTTCTAAAGCAAAATTTAACATTGCTCTTTTTGACTATATTTTAATATAAAATGAAATTTATTTTAATAATTTTAAATCTACAACATAATCTATAAAATTATTAAAATATGGTAAAGAAAAGCAATGTTTGGTTTTGTTTTAAAAAAATATATAAATTTTTTTACTATTTATTCACCCTTATTATGTAGATAAACTATAAACTTTAATTTATTAAATGATAAAATATAACAATTTAAACAATGTAATCTCATATTCACTTATAATACCTAAAATACTCTTCATATTTAACTTTGGAATTAACTTTAACTCTTATTTTAGGTTTAGGATTAAATTGACTCAAATTTTAATAGTCGAGGGATTAAAATGGAGTCATGAGAAACTCTGAGACTAAATTGGACATTTATCAGCAGTCGGGGAACTATTTTGAGATTTTATTCATATTATAGATATTGATTCTTCAGTTGTATTGATAACTCGACGGTTATCATACAAACTAAATCTATTCTTTAGCAAACATGTCAAAAGGTTGATCATGTTTTGTTTACAGAATGTCAAACGGAAAATTGTTTTCTTTGAAAACAAAAATATATGAGGGGAAAGCAACAACAAAAAATAAACAAAACTAGCATCAAATTGTACCAATCCTAGCCTTATTAAGCGGTTGTGCATTGATGTGTTGATGTTATTTCACTTCTGCAGTGGTCATTGCCTTAGTGTTTTTTGGCTGTAAAATTCGTTTACACCGCATTAATATTTTTTGCTTTAGCATAGAACATAAACTTTCTGTATTTCTTGTTGTTTGGTATTTTATCATTTCTGTATAACATGGTTGAGGTTCTGGCGTTTGCCACTATTGGTTATGCCATGCAACTTTTACCGTTGGAGATTATGTCTTTCATTAGGTTCTCAACTTTTTTGTTTCTTTAGATGTGGTTGATTAAAGTGTCATTTATCTTTATCCTTTTAAAAATATGCTGAAGTATTATTTTACCCCATTACTGCTCGACCTTGTAGATATGAATTATTATCTTACTATCCATGGCTAATATTTTATGTACCTTGTTCTGTGATAAAAATGAGTTTACATTTTGTTTTAATGATGTTATAACTAGTTGACTGCGAACTGTGAGATTAGGCCTTGTTGCTTTTTTTCACCTTTACAACAAATACTTTGTTTAGTCTGATTTGGGAAGTTATTATCTGAGAATGGTGGTACTTGTGCAGATTATCTTTTATTTCGACATATTTACTTTATATGTTCGATCATTTTATGATGTATCAGGATTGATGTGATATTATGTGTGTAAATTTCTGGTTTTTGGTAGTTTTAATGTTGAAGAGATTATTGTAAACTTTAAATACGTTCAACTCATGATATCCTCAAAAAGGTTAATCTTATGGATTATTTACATCTGTTCTGTATGCTTAATATTAATGTACATTTAGCCTGAATACTATTTTTTCCCTGGATCCTCATTATTCAAATTGTTGTATTATTTCTATTATAAATATTTTTTGTGCTAATTCAAATTTCATGCCTTTTTTTCATGCCGTATGGTCAGAAGCATCAGGAGTTTATTGTAAAAAAAAAGGAGTTTATTGTAGGTCATTTTCTTGTATTTCAATTTTTTTGTTTGGTTCGAGGCAAGTAAAATATAAGGTAAAATTTTGCGAGATTTGAGATACACCAAAACATATAATTTTCCTACATTCGAAAATCATTCAGGCTGCGTTTGGAATGGCTTTCTTACTTCTTCTTAAAACAGCTTTCACGTACAAAAATTTAAATATTTGTTCTAAAAAGTTATTTTAAGAAGCAATGATAAAGCCGTCCCAAACGAAGCCTCAAATTAATCGTTTTTCAAGTCTCACATTGCCTTAATCCCTTCACCCACGTGCCATCACTCATGCATTTTTTTTGCCTCACCTTCGCATCATCGTCGCCCGCTCACATTGCCTCTTCCTACTCAGCCCGTCAATCCCTTCTATTACTACTCTACACATTTGAGATGATACAGAGAGAATATTTGAAATGTATAGTAACAAAACTATTTCAATGCATTTCATTTTCATCCAATAGAAGAACCGTTTTATTCCTAAAGTATTTAATTTCAATCACGTATTTTAAAATCATCCAATCCCTGAACAATTTCCTTAAGTGTTATCTTCTCCAGCCTAAAACAACTATTTTTCCCGTTTGTCAAATTATTTCCAGCACATTTTGACTTGGATTCCTGTTCGAACCACATAATTCCTTGCTAATATTACTTGCCCTCTTGTTTGCAGGGACCTACATTGACAAGAAATGCCCATTTACTGGTACTGTCTCTATAAGAGGTCGCATCTTAGCAGGCACATGCCACAGTGCTAAGATGAATAGGACAATTATTGTTCGTCGGAACTACCTTCACTATGTGAAGAAGTATCAACGGTACATACAACAGGAAGCTAATCATCATTTTCCTCTTCTTATATACATATATTCTTCCAATGGTGAAATGTCTAAACTGCGTCTCTCTTTCAGGTACGAGAAAAGACACTCCAACATCGCTGCACATATTTCACCATGCTTCCGTGTGAAGGAAGGTGATCACGTTATCATTGGACAATGCAGGTAGAACCTCATTCAGTATTCCTTCATATCATTATATGCATTGTCCAGGGGTGTCAATATTTGACACGGCTCGAAAATCCAGCTCAAATCCGGACAAAAATTATGGATTAGGGTAAACCCGGACCCGAAACGTGTCAGGTTTAACAAATCGCCCCGTTTCAAAAATTGGGTCAGGTTTACCCGGACTGACCCGAAAAATGACTCTGCCCGCGTAGCCGTTGCTCAGGACTGCCCGTCGTAGCCTGCCGCATAGCCGCTGCCTCCAGAAGCGTCGTCTGCCCGCGATGCCGCTGCCCGAGCGCGTCGTCTACCGGGTAGTCGCTGCCTGCACACGTCGTTTGGCTGAAATGTTGCCCGCTGCCAGGTGGAAATCGAGTAACTGCTGCGTAGCCGCTGCTCGCTAAAATTTTTACTCAAATGCGGGATTTGGTTGAATAAAGAAGTAGAGTTACTGGATTTCCCGAAACAGGTCGGTCGAGTTGACCCGAATCCGAAGTGGGTCGGTTCGGGTCTAGAAAACCAATATGTTTTAAAAAATGGGTTGGGTTAGGATTGAGCCGAATAATGTCATGTCAGTTCAGGGTTCGACATGAATCCGACTCGTAACCCGAAATTGACACCCCTAGCATTGTCCCTATGAATTGCATCTCATATCTTTGTTTTTATTTTTGTGCATAAACTGATTGATGGATTAGTTGATTGCATGAACTAACTCTTACTAATTGGAATTATATATTACATTTGTGATTCAGGCCATTGGCAAAGACTGTGCGGTTCAATGTGCTGAAAGTTATCCCAGCTGGGTCTAGCGGTGGCTCCAAAGGAAAGAAAGCATTTGCTGCAGCTTGAGGTTGTCTCCAGTATTCTGAAACATCACTCAGTAGTTGGAAGATCATGCTAGTTTTGTGTTTAGCTTTAAGTGAATCATTACAGTACTCTTTTGTTAAGACTGTGATCGGATTTTGAGGCTTCTAATTAAAACTGAAGTGTTAAAAACATCTGAACTATTTCCTTGTAATTTTTTTAAGCAATTGTTCTTTTTTTTTTTTTCGTTTTGCAGTTCATGGCTCTTTTTATGCTATTTTTAAATGAAAATTTTTATTTTTTATCCATTTTTTTGCTAAAGCAAGGTTACAGGATATCAGTTTAGAGGCTCTATATTGGGGGTTATATATATATAATAGTGATTCTACATTGTGACTTCATCACATTGGAATAGAATTTTGGGTAAAAAAACTTATATGTCTGTGGACGATGATGACGTTGTGACTTTTATGCTAGATTGGAAGTCCTAATTTAAAGGAAATTTTGTTTTGTTTTATTTATTTATTTATTTAAGGAAGAAAGTCCTAATTTAAAGGAATTTTTTATTTATTTCTATAGCTAATTTATAAAATATTTAATAATTAAATAATATCAAATATATGTATTAATGAATATGTTTTAATTAAAATAAATTAATATTAATGTATTTTTATGTAATTTAAAGTTTTGAGTATTGTATAAATAAATATTAAAATTTAACTGTTGGATATGTCAATAAAAAAAAAATTAAAAAAAAAAATAATAATTTTAGAATGTCCATCAGAAGTTATTTTATTTTCTATATGCTTTTGTATTAATGTTAAAATATCAAATATCTTTTATGACATAATTTATCCATTGATTGAACCCTGAGAGAAGCAACGTGGCTTTTCTAAAATTGGCAAGGCTGAGATTGTGTTTTTTTGTAGGTTATTTGCATTTTGACAGCGATGTTGATCAAAGATTTTCGAAAAGTGCTTATATTTTTAATATTGAATGTCAAAATTTATAAATAAAATATCAATGTAGTGCATGAATGTGAATTGTTTAGTATAATTTTCAGGCTGGGCTTGAGTGTGATGTTGTTGGGCTCATGTGAGGGGAGAGGGACCACACCTTACCACTTATGACTAAGCCAAAGGGTTGGGCTTGGTTAGAAAGTTGCTTATGAGAGTTTTAGGCTTGGTTTGGGACGGCTTTTTTATTGCTTTCTAAAACGGAGTTTTAATACAAAAATAAAAAATTTTGTATTAAAACTCCGTTTTAGAAAGCAGTAAAAAAGCCGTCCCAAATGAAGCCTTAGAGTTGATTTAAGTGTTTTAAGATAGGAAAATTTGGAGGGAATGAGAGGGTTAATGGGGTTTGCGCATTTTGATCCATTTGACCCATTTTCCACTCATTTTGAGCTTCCATTGAATTATTGACCAGTCAATTGTGACGGGAATGGAGGTTAAAAATGTCATGCATGGTGTAGAGAGAGACTCCAAGGGGTTTGGTTGGGCCCAATGGTTGGGAGTTTGGATGGGGATTTAGCTACATGCATGGATTTGGCCCCTAATGATGGATTAACTAAGTCAAATTAATGATGTTTTGACTTAAGAAAATGTTGTAGATGCATGGGACATGCAATCAAATGATTTTGAGGATTTGAATTGGATTGACAATGCTTGAAGCATTTGATTCAAATTTGGTTGGGTGTATGGTTGATTTTGGTCAACCATAGTTGACTTGGTCAACTAGATGAAACCATGGGTTGGGGTTTGGTTCAATAAGTTTGAAATTACATTTTGAACCCAATGAAGGTAGTCCCATGAAATGGCGATGTCACTTTACATGAAATACATGTTTGGGCCCATAAGGGGATTTTTGGTCAACCATGGTTGATCTAGTCAACCAGGTCAAACCAAGACTTGGGTTTTGATTCAATACACTCTAAATGATATTTATAATGCATTGGAAGAGGTTTCAAAGATTGGTTAGAATAAGTAATGGTGAGGTTTAAGGGAAAGATTGATTTTCCCTTAAGGATTTTGGGGTTTAGTGGGCCTGTGGTCAACTATAGTCAATCAAGATCCAATAAAATGTAGTTTTGTGTTGAACATGTCATAACAAGAGTTATGGACATGCTTAAAGGTTTTGGGAAAATTTACAAGGTCAAATTCTGTAAACTGCATGGTCCAGTGACATGAGCTGTAAATATTTGAAGGTTTTATAGCATTTGAAGATCAATTCAGTTTCAGAGGTTAGAGGGCTTAGATTGACCTCAAATTTGGAGAGATGACCCTATAGACATGCCTAATCAATATGAAATTGACTAATCATGAATTAGAGGTCATTCAGTTTAATTTTGAGGAATTAAAAAAGCACTAAAAAAGGTTATAGGACATGGGCTTTTGGCCTTGATTTTTTTGTTTGAAGTTTTAGATTTGGTTTTGAATTTGGAATTGATTTTTTTAGCTAATCTCGCATGAAATGAGGTCAAAAGCTCGGTGATGATGAAAATTATGACAGCCAAAGGAACACTGATGAGTGTTGGGTCGAGCGGCTAAGATGCTATGGATCAACGGCTAGAGGTTGGATCAAGTTGTGTTGGAGTGCTCGGGTATTGGGGGAAACTCAAATGTTGGCTCAATTCAAACATACGTGTGAATGACGGAGGTGAGGGGTTCCATTCGGGTTGATTCGAGCAAGAGGAGAGGCGGAGGCAAGGGAGCTTTAGCCTTCCAAGAGCATGTGAAATAGGGAGATATGAGGAAGGCTTTGACCTCTTAGATCGAAGAGGGGCTCCTGTCTTCTTCCAGGGTGTGCGATCCACAGAGGAGCAGCAGATCAAGAGGAGAGTAAGGGTTCGGCTCAACTCTATTCGAGCAAGAGAAGGAGGAGAAGCTGAGGAGCATGTGAATGAGGGTGAACCCCCTTTCATCCATTCGGTTGGAGCTTTTCTTCTTTCAAATCTCAAGGACTCTAGCTCAGTTCCACACGAGAAGAGGCACGGGCAGGGACCTAGGCATGCACGATCCTTCTAAAGTCATATGAATCATCTCTAAAATAAGAAAGTCACGCGATTGGATTACTAAAACATGGCAAAATTGGACTATGGAAAAAATAAGAGCTGTTGATGGGATGTTTTGATTAAAGAACATGTTCAAATTCATTATAAAGTTAATCAGACTAATTAATTAACCAATTGAACTGATTTGGTTCATATTTGAGCTTGAATCAGCCTGAATTAGGTTATGTTCGAGTTGATTTGAGTTCAATTGTTCCGATTGGATTGATTTATATATATATTATGGGAATAACTATCATTTATACATTATTTGCTTGGAAAATTCATTAGAGGGATCTTAAAACCACTGATATTCTTATTAAAACGGAATTAGTTCCAACGACACATGTTCTCTTTGTTCTCACTGCAAAGAAAGTCATATTCATCTTTTCTTTAATTGCATGATATCTCTTCATATACTTAAGAGCACTATACTTTAGAGATATTTATTTCACCTTTGCAATACTATGCAATAGATTCTCAATTACTCTAATAATACTTCTTACAAGATCAGTAAAAATTTGTTCTTATGTGTATCAATGTTTATTATATTTGGCAACAAAGAAATAATTGTATTTTTAGAAATAAGACTTTGAATGATAATATAATCACTGAAAGAATTACATTTATTGTTATATTAAAATTTAAAAAGCAGGAGAAGACATTTTATATCTATTTTTCCATGACACTTACAACTTCTTTATTTCTCTTAATGGCTACTAAACTATTTATGTTTATATTTTGCTATGACACTTACAGTAGGAGAAGGCATTCTATAAGCAAGAGGTGCGGCTTTATAGCATCAAAATTCATTAGGAAATGATCCATGCATACTCAGATCTTGTTATTGCCATCTTTTTTGTTACGCCAACTAAATTTTGGTCCAAAAAAGCCCATATCGTGGTGGTCATTGATTGTTGGTCTTTGTTCCTAGATTTAGGCTTGTAAAGCCTTGTGTGTAGCTTTTGATGTTGCATTAGGTGCCTATAAGTATAGGCCTTGTGTCTTGTAATAGATATGATTTAGAAATTAAAGATTTCTGTTTGGCTGCCTCCCTATTTCCTTCTCTTCTCTCCCTCCTCCTCCTCTCTCAACTTCAAGAAGAGGAAGTGATCTTCCTCTATGCAGCAAGTTGGATTCAACATTTGGTATCAGAGCCTTGTTGAGGCGATCTTGTGGTGGAGGAGAGGAGGTTTTTTTTTCTAAAGAAATGATTCGGATCGGAAGAGGGCGGTGCCGGGTTTGGCTCAGCGAAGGCCGGAGGTGCTTTTGGTGGCGAATTGGGTGGCATTTGCTTGTCAGACATCGCTGCAGAAAGATCTGCGCGGAAGCTGGAGGTGGCTTCGGCAGCAGCCTATTGCCGCGATCGGAAGCACGTCCGCGAGTTCTTGATCCGGAGTGGTGTCAGGCCTTGCTCGCAGGTGAGGCTGGCAGATCGCGTGCAAAGGAGGGCAAACGCAGCTGGGACATCAGAACAGGGTGACATACCGGTACTTGTCGGATGGATATGGCGGCGGCGATGGACTTAGCATGAAGCCGATGATGGATTGGGCAGCGCAGGATGGCTCATTGCATCACCGAAGGAGTAGATCAGAGATGATCGTGGCCCCTACGTCGGCGGATTTAAGACTCTTCACCGGAGATTCTCTTCTAGCTCCATCGCGGAGCTTCAGGCAGGCTTGCAGTTGCGCCAAAAGTGGCCTGGTGCCACGATCGATGGTTGGCTGGATTTTTGCGTGGTTCGCACATGTGATGCCCCAGAATCAAATAGTGAAAGGATTCGTCTGACATTCTGATCGAACTCCATTCCAGTTGCCTTGCTCGGACCTGAAAATTTTAACCACATATAATGAGCTTTACAAAGCCCAGCAGGTCACCAAAGCCTACAACTGAAATCAAAGCACGGCAATGCTATCAATATGCAGGTCAAAGTAAATCAAGTCAATCAATGGTCAATGAGTCTATGCAATGCGGAAATCCAGAGTCAATGAAATCAAGTCTGTACAGCGGAAATCAAATCAATAGTCAATGCAGTACGAAAATCAATAATCAATAATCACAGCGGTAAAAACATCGATAAATCAATACGTCACAGCAATCAAATCAGTAAGTGACTGGAAGCCAATATCTATCCATCGTAGCAGTGTCTATCAATCAATACTATCAGTTCAATCAATCGTGTCATCTAGTCAATCGTGTCGTCTAGTCAATCGTGTCGTCTAGTCAATTCGTTGTATCTATATCCTTCTTGCAAATCAGTCAATCCAATTATTCAATACAATTCACTCGATATCAACGTACAGTAATCAATGACACTACGGCAGCGAGGACGATTTAATAATGACGACGTACGATGCTACAATAGGAAAATCATCTCAATCAATAGAGCACTTTCCAGTCAATTATATCAATCGGCTCAAATCCCAATAAACAATCTAATCAATACGGCGAAAGATCAATCGAAATCAAATCAATACAATGAAATCATCAGGTCAATAGAAATCAATACAATTAGCTCCATAAAGAAATCTATCCTACGATAAATCAAATCCATACGACAACAATCCATTCAATCAATCAAGCGATAATCGGTACGACGAATCAATGTATCAGTGTATCAATAACCTATCAGGATCTGTCGTATCAATAGTATCCATATGTCAATATCATATCTATATCAATGTCGATATCGGTATCTATCAATCGATACAATCTATATCAATATCAGTGTCAATATCTATGAATCAATACGCATAATCCATATCAATGTCGGTGCCAGTATCTATGAATCAATCAAGTC
The DNA here is from genome assembly GCA_022539455.1 of Dendrobium nobile. Classification (NCBI taxonomy): domain Eukaryota; kingdom Viridiplantae; phylum Streptophyta; class Magnoliopsida; order Asparagales; family Orchidaceae; genus Dendrobium; species Dendrobium nobile. The sequence continues at coordinate 70,896,920 of CM039736.1, forward strand.
GATAATATCAATCGAAAAAGCAATACGATAAATCAATAAAATCAATAAATCCGTCAAATAAATCAATCCATCAAATCCAGTCTATACTATCAGGTCGATCAAATCAATCGGAAAAGCAATACGATAAATCTATAGTAACAAGTCAAATCAATGCAGAATCAATGGTATCAATGAATCTATAAATCTATGCCGTCCATATCCATATCAATGTCAATAATCAATAATCAATAGTATCAATGCTCAATGATCAATCAATGAAATCAATGAATCCGTACGATAAGAAATCAATTCAATAAATCCATCAAATCAATAAATCAATCGGAAATCAATAAATCAATGCATATCAGGAAATCCATACGATGCAAGATCATACAATTCCATACAATGGTCTTACTCGACAAGCACAAACACTAGCTATGATCAACCAGGTTAAACTGGCTATTATCAATAGTGCTGTTGTAGAATCCATATTGCTGTTGTAGATATCCGTACGTTGGTTTCTATCAAGAAGAGTCGTCACTCTTTTTGCCCGTCGCCCGCCCGTCGGCATATAAAACTCCTTATGACTCCCATCTATAGTGCTGTTGTAGAAATCCATAATCGATGTTTAAAGGAAAGCCCGTCGGCCCACCATCCTATACAGGTCAATATCTATCTCCAACCAACGTTCAACCAGGTTCCCACTTGTCTTTCAGTAACAATCAATTCAATCAATAGTCAATGCAATAATCGATGCAATAAGCAATATTAAAGAAATCTAGAACAATCAGATCAATAGACATACGCATATCAATTCAATCTATCAATTCCAGAAAATTCGGAAATCATACGAAAATCGGGCAGCGTAACGGCAGTCGGTCAAATTTACACAAAAATCCTGCAAAAAGGCACAATTCCAAATTCTTCCAAATTACAGTAGAAGATCCACGACATCAATACAAGACTATTATCCTATAGAATCCAAATCAAATCAAGTCCTAATATTTTTCTATTCGATTAAAATCGCGTAGAATCAATTCCGACCGGTAAAATCTTCGCAGAAAATACTCAAATCGTGTGTAATAATCATATCTATAACATACCAAAAGTTGTGCGGTGAAAGTTGTGTCAAATCAAAATCATGTCGAAAAGTCGACTACGAAAACACAAAACAGATCACAACTCGGTCAAAACTCAATATCTTTGAAAACAGAAATAGGGTTCGGAGTCCTTACCACGAGATCTTCACTTTTCCCAACAGCGTTGTCGGACGAAAAGCGCTCCTCGGCCTCCAAAACCAGGTTTCTCCTCTTTTCCCTTCTCTTTCTCTCTCCTCAAATGTAATATCAAGATCTGCTCCAGTATCGTCCAGGACGATCTGGGATCGTCCTGGGACGATCAGGGGAAATTCAGTTCCAGATTTTGCCCAGTTTTGCTCCAGGTGATTTTCTGCATGCATCGTCCAGGCCGATTGGAGACATCGGCCAGGCCGATCGGCACTGTAGAAAATATCGTCCATGCAATAGCCCTGAAGGGAGACCAGGCCGATCCTTTTGGTCAGATCGTCCCGGGACGATGCTGCGATCGGCCAGGCCGATCTGTGTATTATAAGGCTGATTTCAGTCGTTTTGAAGAGAGAGAAAAATCAGAAAATTAAAAATAAATATCTGAGGAGAGAGAAAGTCGTGGGATTTTGGAGAAAAGTGGATTTTCGGACGACGCGGAGCCGTTTTCGATCGAAGTGACTGTTGAGGAATTTGCTGTGCTCGAGGTAAGGCACATTCTACCTTTCTCAATTTTCAGTTCCGTCGTGTTTGGCGGTATATTCTGTCCGGGTTTTGTTTCCGTTAGCGAATTTCGTCCGTATCTTTTGATCGGTTCAGTTTTTACCGTGTAACTTTCTGTATATTGTTGACGTGCCGAGTGTGCACATTTTGGTTATTTTCTGAAGATTTTCGTCCGGATATTTTTGATTCGACTGTGTTTTTAGCCGACCGGATTTTTCTGTGAAATTGGAATTTATCTGTGCAGTAGAATAAAGGTTCTGAAATGTTGATATCTGTATTCTGTGCGAATTCGGTAAATTTTCTTTGCAAGAATTTTTGTGTAAATTCCGTATACTGCCGTTGTGCTGCCCGATTTTTGGGTAATTTCTGAATTGTCCGGATTTCTTCTGAATTGAAATGCTATGTGTATAAGCTATAAAAAGGGAGCTATAAGGGGTCTGGATCCTATGAGATTCAGTTAGTGAAACGGGAAATCTGAAATGAGCTCAATCTGAAATCTGATATCTGTTCTGTTCCGGATCCGATGAATTCTGTTTTGGTGCTATAAGCACATCTGTTTTGGTGCCGTGAGCACAAAGGGAGACATAAGGGGCCTGAATCCTATGAGATTCAGTCAGTGTCTGGGAAGGGAGGCATAAGGGGCCGGAATCCGTAGAGATTCCGTCAGTGTCAGGGCATTTAGCTATATGTATCTGTACTACTTTCTGTATCTGTTCTGTTCTGTACGAAATTGTGATTATGATATGATATGATCCGTACGATTCTGATTTCTGTTTCTGACTCTGTTGATTTGTTCTGTTCTGATACGATCTGTACGATCTGTACGACTCTGATGTGATTTGATATCTGTCCGTAAGTTTTGATTTCCGATTCTGTTCCGACTTCTGATCTGATTTCTGTCTGATAAGTTTGGTTTTGTTTTCTGAGGATTTAGATTGGTGGTTTGTTGCTTTGCTGAGCTGTTGAGCTCACCCTTGCTTTCTGGTGGTTTTCAGGTTCTGGGAAGGGCAAGGAGGTTCAGGATTAGATTTCGGAGTCTGATCAGATTAGGTACTTTTGTACTTTTGATTTTTGTACAGTCATGGCTTTCCTGTTCTGTCTTTCTTTCTGTTGAAAGCCATGTACTGTTCTGTAGATGATTATTTTTGAGGAAATGAAAAGATAGATGTTTTGTTCCGCTGCATTTGATGTTTTTAGTAGCTCTGTTGTTCTGTGTGCTTCTGTTGAGTTAAGAATTTGGAAGATCAGTTCAGTAACCTAATCCAAAGCCAGATCCTGGTTAGCTATCTCTCCGTCGCGATCCGGCGCGGGCGGGATCCGTCCCGTCTCGGGTCGGGTCGTGACAAGTTTTTTTGGTATCAGAGCACTGGTTTTGGAAACAGGTTGGATTGTAAAACAGAGCTCTAGGAAGTGATCAGTGCGTCTGTCTGGGAGGTAGTTTTGGGTCGTTTGGCTTTTTATTGTGTTATTTTGTGTTGTTTTGTGATAGTTTTCCGGATTTTCTGGATTTTTCTGTATGGATCAGCCAGACCCAGACATGACAGACGGTCAGAGTGACGATCAGGCAGCACCAGTGGGGAGTACAGCCCCAGTGGTCGGTGCTGATACGCTTTCACAGTTTGTTTCACTTGTTGCTCAGATGATGAGCGAGACTCAGAGCAGAGCTTCGACTGTTAGATCTGAGGACATTGATCGACACCTGCAGTTATTTTTGAGATTGAAGCCTCCGAGGTTTGAGGGCGCTGTTGAGCCCAGAGCAGCCGAGGAGTGGCTGAGGAGATTGGAGAAGACTTTTGACGGGATGCAGTGTCCTGCAGACAGGAAAGTTCCGTTAGCTGTTTTTCTGTTGGACGGAGAGGCTGAGCACTGGTGGGATGGCCAGCAAGCAGCCAGATTTCAGGGCAGACTGAACTCTTTGATTACTTGGGAAGAGTTCACTGAGGTATTCAGAGATTGGTTTGTTCCCCCTTCTGCACGACAGCAGATGCAGGAGAGTTTTCTGAGACTTGTTCAGGGGAGCAAGACGGTGATGCAGTACGAGGCTGAGTTTACTGCATTAGCCAGAGGTCTCACAGCACAACGGACGATCCTGGGAGGAAAAATCCAAATCAGAGAGGAATAGTAAGGGAACGAGGTCTCACAGCACAACGGTGGACTGGTTCTTGTGCAAGAAGATGAGCGGAAGGAAGATTTGTTCGCGTGAGGCGAATGTCCATGCGGCCGGAGGCATCGTGTGCTTCCGGAGGGGTTCGCCGGATTCTTGAAGAGAGCGGATGAGGGATTTTCTATGGTCCTCTGACCTCTCGACGACCACAGCAGCCATTGCTCGGGGAAAGCTTGAGGAGGATTTTGACGATTGATCTGATGGGCAAGAAGATGTTCATTCGGGAATCAAGAAGAGCCGGTTAAGAGCACAAAATTGCAGTCTGATCGGGCAGTACAAAGGCCGGCTTAGCACTGGGCTGAGGTAGGCGGACCAATTTTGTAGTCAAAGGTGGTCACGGGTGTTGACCTCGATTTTGCCCAAACCCTTGGTCAAAGGGTTGACTTGGTCAAATTGACCGAGTCAAACCCCAAGACCCTCTCCAATAGGCTCATGGGGTCGAGTCGAGTGTGTTGGACCCTAACTTGGACCCTGGGTCAACCCGGTTGACCAAGTCAACCAGGTTTGACCATTTAACCCCTGTAGGCCTCAAATCAAATTTTAAATCATTCAAACCCTTTCGTGGCTTAATCCCTCATGCTCCTTGGCCTAATTGACTGATTTGACCAAGTCAAAATGTGGACTTGGTCAAATCAAGCCTTTATTAGGTTGAAATAACCTATTAAAGCCCAATTAGAGCCCATTCATTGCTCCAATCAATGCCAATTGAATCCCCTTCGTTTTGAAACTCCAAATCCCGCCCAAATCACTTGATCTAGCCTAGTGATGGACGGTAGATCGAATCGTGGCCGTTGAGATTCAATTCAAGCCTTTAAATAGTGATTTTAGGGTTCCAATTTAGGGATCTTGCAATTTATTCCCCCTAAGCCCGAGATTTTTCGTGGAGAGCTTGAGAGAACTCCCCTCTATACTTTCCAAGTAGATCCCGACGACCTAGAGCCGACGCCGGTGATCCTCCGGCGACCCGAAGGTCTAAACGTCCAAAGCTTCGATCCAGTCAATCCGGAGCTTGTTTGATCGAGGACTCAAGAGGGGAAACGTACGAGGACAGTCTACAAGCTCAACCGTGTCAAAAACTTGAAGATCGGACGGTAAAATCTCGCGCAATCCCTTAGAATAGTTCAAACACGTCGATCTAAATAACTTTTTATAAAGTTAATTTTAATCCAAAACAATAGTCCCCCAAGATTTCTGTTCATATTTAGGACTAGTGTTTAAAATTTCGTGAAATTTGGTTGAGAATCGAGGGAGAACGAGACATTTTTGTGATTAGGGTTTCGGTCCGGTCCCGCCCCCAGGCTGAGCGAGTCTCAGCCGTTGATTCCCAAACGGACGGCGCAGATCTCGCCCGTCCGCGGTCTGGACTGACCGCGGGCCATCTCCCGCGGTTGCCGCGTGCCACGTGGCACGATCCCCGCCCTCCATTCGAACCGCGTGGATCCGACGGCGGGTAGCGGGCGCCGACGTGGTTGAGTGAGGCGGCGTGGATTTCAGCGCCGCCGCAATCATTACCAATGATTGCGCGGCGGCGCAATCATTGGTAATGATTGCCCGCGGTTATAGGAGCCAATCCGAGCCTGCCGCGTGGCAGGGGCATATTATTTTAATATTAAAATTATTTTAAAAGCTATTTTAACTTCAAAAAATTATAGAAAATTCGTTTTTCGTCCGATTTTCGCGTATAATACCTCGTTGGACTCGTATCGTCGTCCTCTACACTACAAAAATTTGTTTTTATAAAAATAATATGCATATTTTTAATTATTTAAAAAACAGTAAAAATATATATTTAATATTATTTTAAAAATATTATTTTTATTATTTTATTATTATTATCCTATAATATTACTATTTTAAGTATAATATTAATAAACATGCATTATTTTGATTTTTGATGTTGTCAATTATTATTATTATTATTATTATTATTTTTTTTTTTTTCTTTTAAAAAAAATCATTTTTAAAATAGGCCCTTAATGACCTTTAAGCTTCAAAAATTCATATCTTTCTCGTTTTCGCTCCGTTTTTTAACGCACAACGTCTTGTTTTGAACGTATTTAGATTCTGCACTTTCTGGAATTGGTTTTATTTGAAATCTGTGGGTCTGTGTGCAATTATTTTCATAACAGTAAAACAGTAGTATTTAAAAATACTTAATTATTGCCTTTCAACTTCGAAATTACATAACTTTGTCGTTTTAAATCCGCTGTCGACGCACAGCACCTTGTTTTGCATGTACTCTGGATTCTGCATATTTTGAAACTATTTTCAGATAAAAAGCTTGTCTGTATCTTCGGTCATTTCAAAAACAGTAAATCGACACTATTTTAAAATACTATTTTATTATATTTAAAACTTCGGAAATTCGTATCTTCGCCATTTTAAGTCGGATTTTGACGTGTAACCCCTCGTTCTTTTCAGAAAAGCGAGCTTTATGTTTTGAAACTATTTCCAGCCCCTGATTTTGGCTGTTTTGACAGATCACTATTTGGATTCGATTATTTGGGTACTTTTGAGATTAAATATTGATTATAGCATTATTTTCAGGATACAAATTACTTTCAAATCGCTTGAGACTTCGTTAGGGTAGCCAGTGGGTCTCCCTTATATGTATTTATCATAAATTGATCTATCTTTAATTATGCTATTTTCCAAAGGTTCATATATTTGTAAGTATTTTTAATATTTTAAAACTACTTATGTATTAAATCCCTTAATCTTGGGAGATCCACTACTTGTGAAATTTTAGACATGGATTCTGGATGTGAAGAGCAATCATGGGGGAGTGGGTTAGTGAAGGGTTGAGTCCCAATCATTCACTAATCCTTTCTTTAGGTGTCTTTACTTTTATTTTTCGTAGATTGCATGTGTAGGTCGCACCACGAGCACTTAGTCTAGGCTCTCCTAGATCTAAGGACATGGTGTGTTTATTTCATTTTTGTACTCCCATGCATTTATTACCTGAAGGGTTAGACTAAACATCACTTTAAACTCCTACAACGTAGTGACACCCTAAGGACAAAAATTAAGGACTCGTCTAGCGAACTTAGAAGTCTTCTAGGAGCTAGGATAGACCCCAGAACGACATGAAAACTACAACACTTAAACTCAGTGACATCTAAAACATCACTGAATTTTCTAGGAATTTTTAGGAGCTTTTAGAGCCCTTAATTAACCAACCCTAATTAACCTGCTAATTAAGGCCCCGAGACCTTCCGGAAATTACAATAAATACACCCTAGGTCAGAAAATTACCCATAATACCTTGAACTGACCAAAACCTGATCCTTGACCTTAGATAAATAGGGCTCCTCAGTTTGACCCTAGGTTGACCCTTAATTTGACCATAGGTGGAAATTACCTTTTTGCCCCTAATAAATCATTAAAAATTATTAAAAATTCCAAATCTTCTCCAAACCCTAGGGGATCACTTTCTCAGGTCATCCCTGACTTTTGGGAGTGATTCGACTCAGTTTGGGGCTGATTTGGGCCAAAACAGTAAAATAGGGCCTTCTTCTAATCAATTTAGAAATTTCCATAAATACCCAGATTTAGAAGATTCATAACTAATTGTAGAAAACTCCAAATTAGGCAAACTCACTTGCATTAGACTCCAATTAGGGTCTAGTATTTACTAAAAATATTAGGTGTCCAGAAACACACCTAAATTAGAAAGTCAACTTTTTGGTCAACCCTGGTCTATAGAATAGGGCCCGAAATTTAGAAAATTCATAACTTTAGCTAGAGACCTCCGATTTCAGTGTACTACCTGGCTAACTACTTGTATTGAGGTCTAGTATTTTCCTAAGATGATAGAAACCTCAGACCTAGCCTATTTCCCATAATGACTTTTTGGACCCTTAGCTTAGTACCTAAGAGGACTCGGGACTTTCTAAAATTGGCTAATGCAATTTAAACTTCAAATATGAATACCTTAAGCTATTAAAATTGATCAACAAACTGAAATAATTAAAATGGACCCTAATTCGCTAAGATTTGAATTTCAACAAAAAAAATTCCTTTTCTGGCCTACAACAAACCTGAACTTTAGACAATTTTAACTAATTACCCCACTTAGGATCTATCCTAACCACACTAGCCTTACACACACATAGAATTGTTTGCTAGGGCACCACTTCTAGATTTAGGTTAGGCCGCTGTGTTTTATTTTTCTGCTGTGTGCCGGAGCTTTCGTGGATTTCATTGCATGCTGTTTGAAAAATGATTGGAGTGTTTGCTTACTTTTTCTGCACTCTGGATGTGAACGCTAGACTTACCCATAGGTTAGGAGCGCCATATATATATTGTTCTTCCGTGCAGGTGGCCATGCTCAAGCTAATAAAAGGGGGGAGCAATATCATGATTTCTAATAATATTTTATGCAGGTACTTGCTCAGCTCCCCCTAAATAAAATGAGGGCTAAATTAATTATAACTGCACAGGTGGAGCTGCTTAGCCCTCAAAATTAAGAGCATGGCTTGGCACAGGGTCAATGGTGTTAGCATTTTATTTCCATATAAACTGCTTGGGATGATTTTTACTAGGATAACCTTGCAGGGATTCTTAGATTTACTGTTTTTTCAATTAATGTAATTTGTATGTAATAATTGTTAAGAGTTGTGAAAGCAACTATGAGTCGGGATATTCTTATCCAACTCAGACTCCAAAAGAAGAAGGCATCCCTAAAGGGGAGAGTCTTCTTCCATTTGGAAGACTGAGTTGGATGGCTTTAGATATCCAAAGAGAAAAGGCAATACCCCCCCTAAAGGGGGAATTGTCTCTTCGTTTGGATATTCAAGCCACGACGGATCCAAGGAGTCCAAGGAGGAGAAGGAGTCCAAGGAGGAGAGATCCAAAAAGTCCAAGGAGAAGATATCCAGAAGGCTAAAGATTTGAAGACCCAATATCCCACTCAAAGTTGTTGGCGTCTGTCATAGGCTTAGAAATCCGGGTTGTTGGCAGTGGTGCCCGGCCACTTTATTTTATGCATATCTGGGGTGTAATAAGGGCAATTTGCCTATGGCCATTTAGTTGATTAATTTTGGATTTATATTGATGTGTTTACCTGATTGCGCAGTAGAATTACCTGCTTTTTCTAGGTTTCTTTCTTGCATGCCCGTTTTGTTTTCGCCTGGATTTCCGTTAGGCTCTTTAAGGACTATAAAATTTTTCTACTCGCAACTGACTCTTAAAATTTTAAGTTTTAAATAACATAGAAACTTAACGAACCTAGGGAACTGCCGGAATCGTCCGGGGTCGCATGCATATTACTGCATTTTCTCTTTCCTTGCTATAAGACATCTCCCTGCCTGCGGGTAGAGTCCGGATAATCTGGCCTATGAGGATGAAGTGCCGGACCTAGGGAGACCCAGTCTTTTCAAAAAATTTATTTTCTATAAGCCTGTTTTTAAAGTTCTATAGCATTCATGAGCTGACAATTCAACTAGCATGCATTGCATTAGTAACCAACTAATTAAAATTTAATTGCATTAGCTAGGAGCATCTGACCTACATAAGTCTAAGACCACTTAGGAAATTTTTCTAGATGTCGGTCCTATTTCCAGAAACTGTACCTCCCACCCATCTTTCATAATTGACTAGACAACATGGTTTTGAATCGATTAGGTGGTTAGCTGGCTCCCCCATCCAGGCCGGGATAAGTCCAGATCTTTGCATTGCACTAGCTAGGACACGGGCCTTAGTGTTACTCGTCGAACACTAAGCCTAACCTAGATCTAGGGTTCGAGGCTACTACACTCGGTCTCGTAGTATGCCTAAAATAGTAGGTAGGTTCATTCTTTTCAGGGACCCTAAATCCTACTTATCTGCGTCACAGGATGACGCCACTTCCATCTTTTCTCTCACGCATGTGATCGGATGCCTGACTTTGATTTTTTCCAGTTTCTATTTAGTACCCTAGAGCCTCCGAATGCTGGTATGAGCCATGTATGTTTGATTCACCCCTTCGGACCCTTCTTCCTCTTGGATAGGATTTCCTAGTCTATACCCATGTGTCAATCCCACTTTAGGAGAGGATAATGTATGATCCTTAATCGAGAGTTTTCTCAGGCTCCGGTCTGGGATGTAATTAACCACGGGGGCTTGCGCCCGTGGGAAACTTGATCCCACATCTACTAAACCCCATTCGATCTCTCATATCGGATGGGGGAAACCCGTGATTTGGTTATGTATATTACTACCCATCGGGGTGTGTTGGCGACAGCCTCTATCCCCAATGGTCAGTCGTATGCACGATCCAATCTGCCCTTCCAATCGACCCGTTCGCGCGGTGCTCTTTCGGAGGTCCACAGGTTTCTGGCGACCACGGTGGGACCAGTTTCTCTCTCCATCTTTGGATCATATATTATCTTTTCTTGTGTGTACTCCGGGATTGGTACTCCTTAGATTAGGTCCGTCCCACTCTTAGTTAGGGTCTTTCCTTAGTTAGGATCCCTTCCCCTTAGCTAGGATTTCCCCCTACTCTACTCCTTTCCAGCCTAGCAGGCTATTCTACCCTTTATCAATTCCTATCTATCTTCATCAAATCTTTATCAAATCCTTCATTCTTTTGTGATTTCAATTCTAACTGATTCTTTTCACTTTCTTTTCTTGGCAGCAGTGCCATGGCTCGTTCAGCCCCTTCCGTTACTTTTGCCTTTGGTTCGGACGCGCGGGTGACTCTCCCTGAGTCCCTGCTCGCTAGTCCGCCAGTGGGAGGAATCACTTTTGGTTCCTTCACTGACTCGGCTTTCGTCACCCTTGGCGGGCCGACCCCGGCGGAGGCTGCTGCATTCTCTCCTCCCCAGAGGAGAGGATGCGCAGTCATGCGCCCGTTTGGACGTCCTGCCGCTCGGCGCCCAGTCCGAGCACCACGTCCTGTTCCTGTTCCTGCGCAGCCAGTGCGCCCTGTGGCTAGGCGACCAGTGCCTAGGCCACTTCCTGTTCCAGCGGTCAGGTGTCCAGTGCCTGTCGCTCCTGCTGCACAGGTTTCCCCAGCCCCTCAGCGCCGGCAGCCTGCTGTAATTCCCCCCGTTCGACCAGCGGTCCGGCGTCCAGTGCCTGCCGCTCCTGCAGCACAGGTTGCTCCGGCCCCTCAGCGCCGGCAGCCTGCTGCTACTGTTACTCCCGTTGTTCCAGCGGAAGTACCTCCTGTTCGGGTTCCCCCTCCCACTTCCACCAGGAAGAGGGGTGCCCAGACCGAGGTGCCTTCGCCTTCCACTGGTCGGATTTCTGTTTTTGCCCGACTTTCTCACCCCGAGGTTGTTGGGCAGACCCCGACACTTCCCGTTGTTCCTGTTCCCGGTCCTGATGTTCCTTCCTCTTCCACCTCTGGCCTTGGGAGAAGGGCCAGGAGGAATAGGAACAGGAGACTTCGTTTAGCTGCGTCAGAGGCAGAAAGGCAGCATATGGCTGATGCTATAGCTCACCAGGAGCTAGTTGAGAGGACAATGGCTCCCAGGCAGCGGAGGCCACGACGAGTTGCAGTTGTGCCAGTTCCAAAGGTTGTAGTGGCTCCCGAGATAGAGGCAGTTCAGGGAGGACGCTTTTCCCCGTTGACACATAGTGGGGACGAGGAGGACGTTGCCCGCATTGCGGCGGCTCCTCCTGTTACCACTACCCTACCCCGTGCTAGGATCCCTAGGGACGCTGGTGTTCGAGCCCTCACCCAGAGGATTCGAAACATCGTCCGCCTAGCAGGTAGTAGGGGTCCTGTCGATCGGCAGAAGATACTCCGTCAGATTTCTCGGGCCACCTTTCAGTTGCGAGGACAGACTGCTAGGAGGCTTTACAGTTGGCAGAGGGGACAGACAGCTCAGCAGCCTGCAGATACAGTTCCAGTAGTCAGACCCCCGACGGTTACTCCAGCTGTAGGACGGCGCCCACGTCGCCGAGGACGGAGACAGCAGCGGAGGCCTGCCCGACCTCAGGTCAGTTCAGAGGTGGCAGCCCCAGAGCAGCCAGTCGCTAGTGTAGCACCCCGTCGTGCCAGATGGGTTTGGAGACGTCGACAGGTGGACACCCCTGTCGACCTTGTTCAGTTAGTTGAGTCAGCACCACTGGCAGAGACAGAGCAGCCAGATGAGGCAGTTGGTCAGATGGATTTGACAGTTCCTTCCGGGTCTGAGGCAGTCCCGATGGCAGTCGATGATGGTTCAGTTTCTACCCCAGACAGATCGCCGGTACGGATCGAGACAGAGTTAGCCCCTAGCACTCATAGGATCACTTCTCCTATGAGCCCGTACATAGAGGCGATGCGACGAGCCTTTTTAGATGATGATGATACCCTAGTGGATACCGATGAGGATATACCGGTAGACCGGGTTTGTGTGATTACCCGACAAGGTCACTCGGATGAGAGAGAGCCCGAGGACCAGGACGAGCAGGGACACCCTGAGGTGGGTGGATCTTCCAGGTCAGTTGATACAGATGCTACCGTTTTACACCTCCAAGCACAGATGACAGAGATGACCAGGGCCATGGCGGCCATGACAGCACAGTTGACAGCTTTGGGGGCGATGCCCCATGTGGCAGGTGCAGTCGTTGCCAGTACTTCTAGAGATCAGCCAGTTGTGCCTCCAGTTACACTAGACCCCCTGAGAGTAGACAGGGTCCAGAAAGCAGTGCCTGCAGCACCTTCAGTTATCCAGAGTCAGCCATCTTTACAGGAAAGACTTAATAAAGAATATCCCTTTAAAAGAGAAAGCATAAGGAAAATATTCGAATGCTTGGCTCAGAAAGATATTTTGACATTCCCATTTAATAAGAGAAAAAATGAAGAAGGACAAACAGAACATCCACTCTATTGCCCATTTCACCGATGTATTGGACATACACTTGAAGATTGTTTTGTGTTTAAGGACAGAGTGGAGAGCCTTATAGGTAGTGGGAAGATCCAGCTCCAGCACAGTGACTTAGTATAGTCTTTGGGCAGGGCTACTCAGATAGTGCAGAGGATTTCAGATTCCAGCCCCAGTGACAGTCAGAGTTACAGTCAGGGCAGTAGTGGCAGATCGTTCCCCAGAGTTCTGAGGGAGAGTGTCAGCTAGCACTCTCCTAGAAGACCTAGCAGATGAGTAAGCTGTAGAAAGTTCAGGGGCAGTTGAGAGGAGGCCTCCCAAGGCCAAATTGACAATTGTCACTCCAGCTTCTTTGTTAGCACTTGTTTTACTTTTCTTTCTTCTGTTGTAGTGCTAGATGAGCACATTTTCTTTTTGCTTTCACTTGTATAAAAAAAAAATGATTGTAACCTCAAAAGGGAAGACAGGCCCCCTTCCAGCACTTGGGCTGGAGGACCTCGTTCTCCCTTATTTTGATGATTAATCAATAAAAAAAATGATGATTTGCAATTATGATGACTCTCTCACTTCTTTTAGTTCTACTAGCTTTGCAGTGATGACTCATGAAACAGTATGATCTCTCTATCTCACCTTAGGGGTGGAGAGATTTCTTCTTTTGAACTAAAATCTTTTTTCAAATTGAAATTAGATTTAGAAGTGAAAATTTTCTCCATTATCTTGTGATTCTCTATCTCATAGATAACTATAGTATATTGATGAATGAAACTTCATAATTTTCTTAATCATGCTATTCATTCTTATCAGATGATATGATTTGTTTTGTAGATCATGCTTCCCTGTCCAAAGAGAAGTAAATCTTCTTCTCTTGTACTTGGAAGATGATCTTACAACTGAGAAATAGTTTGCTTTTAGAGGTTTGGAAAAGGAAGCCAGTTACAAAAAGTGAAAAGATGCGCAAAGCGCCAAAAGTGAAAGATACACAAAGTGTATCAAGCAATTGAGAGTTGTGCAAAGCACATGAAAGTTGAGAAAGTGGCTCAAAGAGCCCAAAAGTTATAAGTAAATGGCTTCCCTTTCTAGTAAATCTCTAAATCTCAGAAAATCTATATCCTCTTGATATTTTTGATACTTGATTCTGAAAATTATGATTTTTAAAATCATCATTATACATTGATATCCTATAAGATGTGAAAATGTATTCTCATACAAGAAATAAAGAAAATTAAATTTCTTTCTCTAATTTAAATTCCTTTTTGGATTAGATTTCAATTCAAGAGAGAAAAATACTCATATAAGTGAGATGTCATGACTTAGCTAGTATGGAGCTTGATCTGAGTTAATAAATTTAAATTGAGGTTCTTTTTAAGATTAGAGGGAGTTAAATACTAAAAACTCCTTTGGGATATGTGCTCACTTATCACTTTTGACTGGGTCCACACCCTCCTGCACTTGTTAGGATCGGTGGTGTTGATCCTTTATTAGAAAGTGAATTCTCTTCTTCTTATCAGTCCTGCCCTGATAGTTGAAGCCCCTAGTCCATTCATAGGAGGTGAATGTGATAGGGAATGTCTAAATCATTGATCTACACCATTTAGTGATGTGATACTGGGTCCACACCCTTCTGCTTTTGTTGGGTTCGGTGATGTTGATCCTCTACTAAAATGAGATTCTCTTTTTCCTGTCAGTCCTGCTCTGATAGTTGAAACCCCCAGTCCATTCACATGAGTTGAATCTGATCGGGGATGTCATAGTCTTTTTAGATTAGACTCTTTTGAGAGAGGATACTTGGTCCATACCTACCTATGTTAGTCAGGTGGGATGATAGCGAGCCATTATTCCTATGAGATTCTCTTCTTCCTATCAGTCTTGATATGATAGATGTAACCCCCAGTCCATTCATATGGTTTGAATGTGATCAGGATGCTAAAGTCATTAGTTTAGACTCTTTTGGATATATGATACTGGGTCCACACCATCCTATGTTGGTCAGGTATGGTAGTGTTGATCCTCTATCCTGGTGATGATTTTGGTTGTATATTAATTTCAATATAATTGTGCTTCCCAGTTTTGTTCATGTGGCGAACATGGTCTGGGTTATCAAAACCATTCACTATCCCCATTTTTAAAATTTACATGTGATAAAAGAGGGAAGCTCTTAGGAGAATAAAACCCGGTAGCCCTTGTTACAGGAGGAACCCGGTAAAAATATCTAAGAGCACAAATGCCCCAGTCCTGTCCATGTGGAGAACATAGTATGAGTTATCAAAACCATTCATTATCCTAAAAAAAAAAAAGGGGGGGTCTTAGTAGAGCAAAACCAGTTGCCCTTGTCAAAGGAGGAACCTGGTAAGACTCTCTAAAAGCCCAAATTCCCCAAAATTTCTCTTTCTCCTCCCTTGAAACACTTGGATGATTCCTTCAAGGTTGAGTCGACACTTAGTTGGTTATAAATCTTTGTGATTCAAATAATTTTTTTTTTGTTAGTGATGTGATACCTCATATCCTAAATGTTAACATCACTACTTTGTAGGCGTGGGTCTTTCTGAGAAAAGATAAATTCCCTCCTGGCCTCTTTTGACAGTTTACCTCCCATTTATGCACTGCTCCGAGCTGCCAGAGTAGTCCTATGAATGTGGTAGTGTCATTTTCAATTAGCACAGGGTCCTATCCAGTCAGGGTAGGTGTTACCACTGTGACTTTTTTTGTCGATCATGTATTTCATTTATGATTACTATACTAGGCGTCAGGTGTGCTCCCTTGTCGCCTCAGAGTTATTTCCTCAGTTGCAATGTAGTACATCTCACCTCAGGTGTTAGCATTGCATCCTTAGGAGCTTTGATTTTCTAGTTGAAGATTAGCTCCTTAGTTTCTTTACTCACTTCATCATTCATAACCTACTCTTAGCTGCTAGGGTAGTTCTATGAATGCTGTTCTGTTGTTCTTTCTCCCCACAGGGTCCTACCCAATCAGGGTAGGTGTTACCACTGTGACCCTTCTGATATTTTATCAATCCTATTCATAATGATTGTCCTCAGGTATTGAGTGTGTTCCCTTACTACCTAGAGCTGCTTTTCTTGTAGTGATATAGTACATCTTGTCTCGGATATTAACATCACTACTTTGAGAATTTTGATCCTCCAGCAGAATATCAGTTCTTTTACTCTTTTCTTTGACCCATCCTACCATTCATACACTAGGCACAGTCGCCGGATTAGTCTTATGAATGAGTTGAGGTCACTTCCACTTCCCACAGGGTCCTACTAGTTTGTGTGGGTGTTACCACTGTGAGGTTTTGTTTACTCAGAGTTGTTTCCCTTAGTGGAGAGGGTGCTCCCTCGCTACTTGAGTTCTTTTTTTACTCCGTCGGAATGAGATTACTCCTTTGCACACTCTACTAAGGGTGTATCTCTTCCAGCTTTGGTTAGGAGACGTCGCACTGACGTCCCTCCTTCCCTTTTGTGTAGGGTTAGAGTTCCCTAGGAGATCCTGACGGCATCTGAATACTCATGGCCACGACGATTTGTCCTCTACCATGTGGTTACCAGAGAGCTAGAAGGGGTTCCCTAGGTGGTTCTTCTCTCAAAATTATCCCATTTACTTACCTCCTTTTCCCTCACATCCCTACACAGATGCGTGTTAGGCTGATGTCGAGGTGACTTTTGACCTTCTATTCTGCTGTTTGAAATGAACAGACAGATAGTTGAGTTTACCTGGTAGAGAGGACCTGACAGAGCACCTGGCAGGTACTCCTCGCCACGCTTTTTGATTGCCCTGTCCTGATCAGGCAGGCATCAGAGCCTGACTCTTTATTCACTCAGTTGAAATGACTGGGTGGGTATTGAGCCCTTCTTCATCTGCAAGACCGCACTGGCTACAGCAGATGTTGAAGCTTACCCGTTGAGTGAGCCCGACAGAGTCCCTGGGAGGCGTAATTCCTCAACATTTCTTTCTTCTACTTCGGATGCCCTGTAAAAGACTACGCAGGCTTCCACTTCGTGGTTCATGAGCTTCTCGCTGAGGTCAGGCAGAAGTAGTGGCCACCCCAATCCACTGTTCCGAAAGGAACAGGAGGGGCGGGATCCTTTTCACCCTCTACCCGCTGTCCAGATGCGGTCAGCTGGTAGTTGGTTTTACTTTACCGTTGAGTGAGCCCGACAGAGTCCCTGGGAGGCGCAATTCCTCAACAACCCTTTACCTCGGATGTCCTGTAAAAGACTACGCAGGTTTCCACTTCGTGGTTCATGAGCTTCTCGCTGAGGTCAGGCAGAAGTAGTGGCCACCCCAATCCACTGTTCCGAAAGGAGCAGGAGGGGCGGGATCCTTTTCACCCTCTACCCGCTGATCAGACGCGGTCAGCCTGGTAGTTGGTCTTTACCTACCGTTGAGTGAGCCCGACAGAGTCCCTGGGAGGCGTAATTCCTCAACACCCCTTTACTCGGATGTCCTGTAAAAGACTACGCAGGCTTCCACTTCGTGGTTCATGAGCTTCTCGCTGAGGTCAGGCAGAAGTAGTGGTCACCCCAATCCACTGTTCTGAAAGGAGCAGGAGGGGCGGGATCCTTTTCACCATCTACCCGCTGTCCATATGCGGTCAGCCTGGTAGTTGGTTCTTACCTACCGTTGAGTGAGCCCGACAGAGTCCCTGGGAGGCGCAATTCCTCAACACCCCTTTTACTCGGATGTCCTGTAAAAGACTACGCAGGCTTCCACTTCGTGTCTTCTTTACTTTTGCTGAGGTCAGGCAGAGGTATCGAGTCACCCCAATCCACTGTTCCGAAAGGATCAGGAGGGGCGGGATCCTTTTCACTTTCCACCCCGCTGTCCAAATACAGTCAAGCGGGTAGCTGGTTTTACTTGGTAGAGAGGGCCTGACAGAGCACCTGGCAGGAACTCCTCGCCTGTTTTCCTGAGTGTCCTATTCTGATCAAATAGGCACCAGATTTTGTGACTCTTTTGTTTGCTGTCTTGAGTTGATCAGACAGATACTGAGTCACCCCAATCCACTACCTTGAAATAGGCAGGAGGAGATGGGATCTTTTCACCTTCTATCCTGCTGTTTGAAATGAACAAGCGGGAAGCTGGTTTGACTTACTTGGTAGAGAGGGCCTGACAGAACACCTGGCAGGAACTCCTCGCCACTCTTTTTCCCTGAGTGTCTTGTCCCGATTAGACAGACACCAGGCGTTGTGATTCCTTTGTTTGCTGACCCGATTTTGTTAGGCAGACATTGAGTCACCCCAATCCACTGTCCTGAAATAGGCAGGAGGATATGGGACCCTTTTACCTTCTATTTTGCTGATTCGATGTAGTCAGATAGATAGTTGGTATACTTTTGCTACCTTACTCGTGGTTCTTCTCTGGGCTCTACCCCTACTACGGGGTAAGGCCAGAAGAGAATCCCTTTACCTTTTTCACCCTTGAGGTGATCTTTACTTTTGATTCTCTTTTCTGCTCTGCCCTCGTTATGGGGCAAGGCTATAAGAAGAATCTCTTTACCTTGCTTTCACCTTTTTAGGTGATCTTTGTTGTTGGTTCTATCCTAGGCTATACCCTTGTCAAAGGATAAGACCAGGAGAAGACCCTACTGCCAGTTCACCATTTTGGTGATTCTGGACTTGTGCACTGCTGTTTTCACTCTCCCCTAGGCTCTACCCTCGTTGTAGGATAAGGCCAGAGGATGAGTTTCCTACCTTCCTCCACCTTTGCTGATACCCTTTCGTTCTTTCACTTGGGCTATCTACTCTACCCTTTTTGTGGCTTAGTCGGTCAACGCCAACACGAGCGGTTCACTAGTTGTTCGCCACTCCTGTTGGGGGTCCGTTTGTTGACCTCGATTTTGCCCAAACCCTTGGTCAAAGGGTTGACTTGGTCAAATTGACCGAGTCAAACCCCAAGACCCTCTCCAATAGGCTCATGGGGTCGAGTCGAGTGTGTTGGACCCTAACTTGGACCCTGGGTCAACCCGGTTGACCAAGTCAACCAGGTTTGACCATTTAACCCCTGTAGGCCTCAAATCAAATTTTAAATCATTCAAACCCTTTCGTGGCTTAATCCCTCATGCTCCTTGGCCTAATTGACTGATTTGACCAAGTCAAAATGTGGACTTGGTCAAATCAAGCCTTTATTAGGTTGAAATAACCTATTAAAGCCCAATTAGAGCCCATTCATTGCTCCAATCAATGCCAATTGAATCCCCTTCGTTTTGAAACTCCAAATCCCGCCCAAATCACTTGATCTAGCCTAGTGATGGACGGTAGATCGAATCGTGGCCGTTGAGATTCAATTCAAGCCTTTAAATAGTGATTTTAGGGTTCCAATTTAGGGATCTTGCAATTTATTCCCCCTAAGCCCGAGATTTTTCGTGGAGAGCTTGAGAGAACTCCCCTCTATACTTTCCAAGTAGATCCCGACGACCTAGAGCCGACGCCGGCGATCCTCCGGCGACCCGAAGGTCTAAACGTCCAAAGCTTCGATCCAGTCAATCCGGAGCTTGTTTGATCGAGGACTCAAGAGGGGAAACGTACGAGGACAGTCTACAAGCTCAACCGTGTCAAAAACTTGAAGATCGGACGGTAAAATCTCGCGCAATCCCTTAGAATAGTTCAAACACGTCGATCTAAATAACTTTTTATAAAGTTAATTTTAATCCAAAACAATAGTCCCCCAAGATTTCTGTTCATATTTAGGACTAGTGTTTAAAATTTCGTGAAATTTGGTTGAGAATCGAGGGAGAACGAGACATTTTTGTGATTAGGGTTTCGGTCCGGTCCCGCCCCCAGGCTGAGCGAGTCTCAGCCGTTGATTCCCAAACGGACGGCGCAGATCTCGCCCGTCCGCGGTCTGGACTGACCGCGGGCCATCTCCCGCGGTTGCCGCGTGCCACGTGGCACGATCCCCGCCCTCCATTCGAACCGCGTGGATCCGACGGCGGGTAGCGGGCGCCGACGTGGTTGAGTGAGGCGGCGTGGATTTCAGCGCCGCCGCAATCATTACCAATGATTGCGCGGCGGCGCAATCATTGGTAATGATTGCCCGCGGTTATAGGAGCCAATCCGAGCCTGCCGCGTGGCAGGGGCATATTATTTTAATATTAAAATTATTTTAAAAGCTATTTTAACTTCAAAAAATTATAGAAAATTCGTTTTTCGTCCGATTTTCGCGTATAATACCTCGTTGGACTCGTATCGTCGTCCTCTACACTACAAAAATTTGTTTTTATAAAAATAATATGCATATTTTTAATTATTTAAAAAACAGTAAAAATATATATTTAATATTATTTTAAAAATATTATTTTTATTATTTTATTATTATTATCCTATAATATTACTATTTTAAGTATAATATTAATAAACATGCATTATTTTGATTTTTGATGTTGTCAATTATTATTATTATTATTATTATTATTTTTTTTTTTTTCTTTTAAAAAAAATCATTTTTAAAATAGGCCCTTAATGACCTTTAAGCTTCAAAAATTCATATCTTTCTCGTTTTCGCTCCGTTTTTTAACGCACAACGTCTTGTTTTGAACGTATTTAGATTCTGCACTTTCTGGAATTGGTTTTATTTGAAATCTGTGGGTCTGTGTGCAATTATTTTCATAACAGTAAAACAGTAGTATTTAAAAATACTTAATTATTGCCTTTCAACTTCGAAATTACATAACTTTGTCGTTTTAAATCCGCTGTCGACGCACAGCACCTTGTTTTGCATGTACTCTGGATTCTGCATATTTTGAAACTATTTTCAGATAAAAAGCTTGTCTGTATCTTCGGTCATTTCAAAAACAGTAAATCGACACTATTTTAAAATACTATTTTATTATATTTAAAACTTCGGAAATTCGTATCTTCGCCATTTTAAGTCGGATTTTGACGTGTAACCCCTCGTTCTTTTCAGAAAAGCGAGCTTTATGTTTTGAAACTATTTCCAGCCCCTGATTTTGGCTGTTTTGACAGATCACTATTTGGATTCGATTATTTGGGTACTTTTGAGATTAAATATTGATTATAGCATTATTTTCAGGATACAAATTACTTTCAAATCGCTTGAGACTTCGTTAGGGTAGCCAGTGGGTCTCCCTTATATGTATTTATCATAAATTGATCTATCTTTAATTATGCTATTTTCCAAAGGTTCATATATTTGTAAGTATTTTTAATATTTTAAAACTACTTATGTATTAAATCCCTTAATCTTGGGAGATCCACTACTTGTGAAATTTTAGACATGGATTCTGGATGTGAAGAGCAATCATGGGGGAGTGGGTTAGTGAAGGGTTGAGTCCCAATCATTCACTAATCCTTTCTTTAGGTGTCTTTACTTTTATTTTTCGTAGATTGCATGTGTAGGTCGCACCACGAGCACTTAGTCTAGGCTCTCCTAGATCTAAGGACATGGTGTGTTTATTTCATTTTTGTACTCCCATGCATTTATTACCTGAAGGGTTAGACTAAACATCACTTTAAACTCCTACAACGTAGTGACACCCTAAGGACAAAAATTAAGGACTCGTCTAGCGAACTTAGAAGTCTTCTAGGAGCTAGGATAGACCCCAGAACGACATGAAAACTACAACACTTAAACTCAGTGACATCTAAAACATCACTGAATTTTCTAGGAATTTTTAGGAGCTTTTAGAGCCCTTAATTAACCAACCCTAATTAACCTGCTAATTAAGGCCCCGAGACCTTCCGGAAATTACAATAAATACACCCTAGGTCAGAAAATTACCCATAATACCTTGAACTGACCAAAACCTGATCCTTGACCTTAGATAAATAGGGCTCCTCAGTTTGACCCTAGGTTGACCCTTAATTTGACCATAGGTGGAAATTACCTTTTTGCCCCTAATAAATCATTAAAAATTATTAAAAATTCCAAATCTTCTCCAAACCCTAGGGGATCACTTTCTCAGGTCATCCCTGACTTTTGGGAGTGATTCGACTCAGTTTGGGGCTGATTTGGGCCAAAACAGTAAAATAGGGCCTTCTTCTAATCAATTTAGAAATTTCCATAAATACCCAGATTTAGAAGATTCATAACTAATTGTAGAAAACTCCAAATTAGGCAAACTCACTTGCATTAGACTCCAATTAGGGTCTAGTATTTACTAAAAATATTAGGTGTC
Source organism: Dendrobium nobile (assembly GCA_022539455.1). Lineage (NCBI taxonomy): Eukaryota > Viridiplantae > Streptophyta > Magnoliopsida > Asparagales > Orchidaceae > Dendrobium > Dendrobium nobile. The sequence goes on from CM039736.1 coordinate 70,918,781, forward strand.
CAGAAACACACCTAAATTAGAAAGTCAACTTTTTGGTCAACCCTGGTCTATAGAATAGGGCCCGAAATTTAGAAAATTCATAACTTTAGCTAGAGACCTCCGATTTCAGTGTACTACCTGGCTAACTACTTGTATTGAGGTCTAGTATTTTCCTAAGATGATAGAAACCTCAGACCTAGCCTATTTCCCATAATGACTTTTTGGACCCTTAGCTTAGTACCTAAGAGGACTCGGGACTTTCTAAAATTGGCTAATGCAATTTAAACTTCAAATATGAATACCTTAAGCTATTAAAATTGATCAACAAACTGAAATAATTAAAATGGACCCTAATTCGCTAAGATTTGAATTTCAACAAAAAAATTCCTTTTCTGGCCTACAACAAACCTGAACTTTAGACAATTTTAACTAATTACCCCACTTAGGATCTATCCTAACCACACTAGCCTTACACACACATAGAATTGTTTGCTAGGGCACCACTTCTAGATTTAGGTTAGGCCGCTGTGTTTTATTTTTCTGCTGTGTGCCGGAGCTTTCGTGGATTTCATTGCATGCTGTTTGAAAAATGATTGGAGTGTTTGCTTACTTTTTCTGCACTCTGGATGTGAACGCTAGACTTACCCATAGGTTAGGAGCGCCATATATATATTGTTCTTCCGTGCAGGTGGCCATGCTCAAGCTAATAAAAGGGGGGAGCAATATCATGATTTCTAATAATATTTTATGCAGGTACTTGCTCAGCTCCCCCTAAATAAAATGAGGGCTAAATTAATTATAACTGCACAGGTGGAGCTGCTTAGCCCTCAAAATTAAGAGCATGGCTTGGCACAGGGTCAATGGTGTTAGCATTTTATTTCCATATAAACTGCTTGGGATGATTTTTACTAGGATAACCTTGCAGGGATTCTTAGATTTACTGTTTTTTCAATTAATGTAATTTGTATGTAATAATTGTTAAGAGTTGTGAAAGCAACTATGAGTCGGGATATTCTTATCCAACTCAGACTCCAAAAGAAGAAGGCATCCCTAAAGGGGAGAGTCTTCTTCCATTTGGAAGACTGAGTTGGATGGCTTTAGATATCCAAAGAGAAAAGGCAATACCCCCCTAAAGGGGGAATTGTCTCTTCGTTTGGATATTCAAGCCACGACGGATCCAAGGAGTCCAAGGAGGAGAAGGAGTCCAAGGAGGAGAGATCCAAAAAGTCCAAGGAGAAGATATCCAGAAGGCTAAAGATTTGAAGACCCAATATCCCACTCAAAGTTGTTGGCGTCTGTCATAGGCTTAGAAATCCGGGTTGTTGGCAGTGGTGCCCGGCCACTTTATTTTATGCATATCTGGGGTGTAATAAGGGCAATTTGCCTATGGCCATTTAGTTGATTAATTTTGGATTTATATTGATGTGTTTACCTGATTGCGCAGTAGAATTACCTGCTTTTTCTAGGTTTCTTTCTTGCATGCCCGTTTTGTTTTCGCCTGGATTTCCGTTAGGCTCTTTAAGGACTATAAAATTTTTCTACTCGCAACTGACTCTTAAAATTTTAAGTTTTAAATAACATAGAAACTTAACGAACCTAGGGAACTGCCGGAATCGTCCGGGGTCGCATGCATATTACTGCATTTTCTCTTTCCTTGCTATAAGACATCTCCCTGCCTGCGGGTAGAGTCCGGATAATCTGGCCTATGAGGATGAAGTGCCGGACCTAGGGAGACCCAGTCTTTTCAAAAAATTTATTTTCTATAAGCCTGTTTTTAAAGTTCTATAGCATTCATGAGCTGACAATTCAACTAGCATGCATTGCATTAGTAACCAACTAATTAAAATTTAATTGCATTAGCTAGGAGCATCTGACCTACATAAGTCTAAGACCACTTAGGAAATTTTTCTAGATGTCGGTCCTATTTCCAGAAACTGTACCTCCCACCGATCTTTCATAATTGACTAGACAACATGGTTTTGAATCGATTAGGTGGTTAGCTGGCTCCCCCATCCAGGCCGGGATAAGTCCAGATCTTTGCATTGCACTAGCTAGGACACGGGCCTTAGTGTTACTCGTCGAACACTAAGCCTAACCTAGATCTAGGGTTCGAGGCTACTACACTCGGTCTCGTAGTATGCCTAAAATAGTAGGTAGGTTCCTTCTTTTCAGGGACCCTAAATCCTACTTATCTGCGTCACAGGATGACGCCACTTCCATCTTTTCTCTCACGCATGTGATCGGATGCCTGACTTTGATTTTTTCCAGTTTCTATTTAGTACCCTAGAGCCTCCGAATGCTGGTATGAGCCATGTATGTTTGATTCACCCCTTCGGACCCTTCTTCCTCTTGGATAGGATTTCCTAGTCTATACCCATGTGCCAATCCCACTTTAGGAGAGGATAATGTATGATCCTTAATCGAGAGTTTTCTCAGGCTCCGGTCTGGGATGTAATTAACCACGGGGGCTTGCGCCCGTGGGAAACTTGATCCCACATCTACTAAACCCCATTCGATCTCTCATATCGGATGGGGGAAACCCGTGATTTGGTTATGTATATTACTACCCATCGGGGTGTGTTGGCGACAGCCTCTATCCCCAATGGTCAGTCGTATGCACGATCCAATCTGCCCTTCCAATCGACCCGTTCGCGCGGTGCTCTTTCGGAGGTCCACAACGGGATCAGCAGAGAACGTTGGCCGGACGCAGCAGTGTAGGGTGTGGGTTTGTGACGACCGAGGAAGATTTGTTCGGGTGTGAGAGAGAGAAAGGGTAAGATCTTTGTTAACGGTTGGTTCTTGAGCTTCTTATGGAAGAGAGAAGATTTGAGGAGTGAAATCTTGGGATTTCTGTGTGAAGAAGGTGTATCCTTCTTGTACTTCTATGGTTTGGTCTTCATCTCTGAAAGGCGATAGGTTTGATTGCCAGTTGGAAGCTGCTTGTGCCGTAAGATCTAGGTCCTTAGCTGAACGTTGATGTGCATGTGAGATGATCCCTACTATGCTCTTGAGTTTTTTGGGGTTACGTCCCCTGCTTTACCCGACTGATTGATTCTTGGTTGTTTTTAAAGAACTGTTGATTTCCTTGCTATGTAAATCTAGGACCAAGGTGGAGATTTGTTGGTCTTTGTTCCTAGATTTAGGTGATTTAGGCTTGTAAAGCCTTGTGTGTAGCTTTTGATGTTGCATTAGATGCCTATAAGTATAGGCCTTGTGTCTTGTAATAGATATGATTTAGAAATTTAAGATTTCTGTTTGACTGCCTCCATATTTCCTTCTCTTCTCTCCCTCCTCCTCCTCTCTCAACTTCAAGAAGAGGAAGTGATCTTCCTCTCTGCAGCAAGTTGGATTCAACATTGATTATTATAAATTCACCCATTTCTTAAACACTATTAGATTAACTAAATTTCTTCCCACCTTTTTTCTCATCCTGATAAAGACAACAATTGAAGTACTCACCAATGATTGTTGGCATTTCACAATTCATGATAGTGCTGATCAAATGCCAAATGCCAAGTCGGGCTAGATATTCCTTATTAGCATAAATAATAACAATAGTGTATTTCAGGGAATTAGGCAAATCAAGATAGCCAATCAAATACTCTTTAGTAGCTAATTTAACTTCAAATTGAGTGATATCCTGTCTCCACATAGCCATTAGCCCACAAGATTTGCCATTAACAAGATGATGGTAGAATTTCCATTTATTATCAATAGTTGTATCAACATCTTGCCTTTGAATTTCTTCAACCATTGCTTCAATCAATCCAACAAAACACACCTCATTGTTGTCAACAAGGTGACGCAAGTAGTTACTTGTCGCCTTATTACTTGAAGGGGACACATCTCCGCTGTCCTATTCATCCACCGCCTCCTTGTTCCTCTTTTTAGGGAGCTAATCAATTGGCTCCAATTGTTGGGGCTCATATACAAAATGAGCCTTAAAAACCAATTCTTGTTATTTGTGTGTTTATCATGTTTAATTCTAGCTATAACTAAAATGGGTTGTGTAATGCCAAGTCTAGCCTCTCTCTTTGGTTGCTTGAATTTGACTTTCAACTTATCAATTGGTGGGTCGCTAACAATACCCAAATTAACTTGCATAGGGGTCACCACCCCAAAGTAGGATTCCATACCACATAGTGCCATTGGTTGTGATCTATTTGCCCTTCTCCTAAGAGGGGGCACCAAAATCCATGTTTTGTATCAATTCTCGTCATCATCGTGCTAAGTCAAATTACCACCCTAGCCTCTTTGTTGGCAGCTTTCTGATTACTATCTTGTCATGGTTGTTTGTTTTGATCAGCACAGTAAAAACCAAAAATACTGAATCAAAGCATAATGACGCATTTCAACGCATCACGATGAAAATATGCAAATTTTTTAAGTTCTCGGAATGCAATGAAATAAATTTTTATAAAATTCTATTTTAAATTTCAATTATTTTGATATAAAGAACTTAGGATTAATTTCAGTTGGATTGGGAACTACAAAGCGTCAAAGATTATTTAAGAGTAAATTACTAAATAACCCTTCCTAACCTTTAAGAGAACTTATGCATGAAAGGGTAAATGCATAATTTGGCAAATCCCCTTCCCCCCACTACCTAAATGGCCTCTTCGGTCCCTTCATTTTGTTTGTTTGGCCAAACATGAGAAAGGGAGAGAGAGCGGCGGGCAAGGCTCGAGTGGGCGATTTCTTGCAGTTAGGTTTGGGAGAAATCGAAGGAAAATTTAAAAAAAAGCTTAATATATGTTTCTAAACCTAGAATACTTTCTTTTTACTTAGATTAATCATGATAAAAAAAAAATCTATTTTTTCAAAACTTAGAAAATTTAAGAGAAAAATATTTAGGGACATTTAGGGAGATGTAATGGTAAGTTCTAAATACAAAATTTAATATTTCTTCTAAAATTTTAAGATTTCCAAAATTAGGACTTTTTCAAAACTTAAAATTTTTGAAGTGCGTTGACAAATATTATACCTAATAGCCTTAGAAATGTTTTTAATAGTAAAATTTAGGGTTTATCACAATTTTTCATTTTTTCTAATTTTAATTTAAGAAAAATACGAAATTTTTTATGTATAATTATTAATTTAGGAAAGGGGAATGTTTTAAAATAAATTGGTGATGAAAATAATGAAAATTTGGTTTCGAAATTTAAGGCTTTAGGGTAAAATAAAAAATCAAAATCATTTTTAATTTAATTAGGAAATTTGAATGAGCTAGAATGGGTAAAAATGTGGGATTTGACAAAAAAATTAGGGTTTTGAAAAAAAAAAGGGTTTCTTTAAATCCAAAAATAATTACAAAATAATAAATGGAAATGAATTAAGGATTAATGTTAGACAATTAATAATTAATGTTAATATTAATAAAAATGAATTTAGTTTTGATCATATTATTAGAACCAAACATCTTATTCACATTACTCATCACCTGCTCTTGATGGCTACCCGTGGAAGAGCCAAGTACTAACCAAAGTGGTGTACCCTTGCTTTCTTAGAAGCACATTTTCTAACCCGTACTGAAAGACCACCAACATAAGGTGTAATCATTTGGGTCACTCGAGAAGGGCATTGCTAACTTTTATGACCAATCTTACCACAATTAAAACTTCGAAGTGAAATCCCTTCATATTCCACCTTTTGAAAGAACAACCATTTAAGTCGTTAATCTATACCCATGTATGAAGTTTCTTAGCAAGATCCAACCGAACACAAACACGAGCAAAATCTCGTCATCCCCAATCTCCAGCCTGGGCATCAACCCATAAAGGCATTCCAAAATGTTCCTTAGATCCCATAATTGCAATGACAAATGAGGAGTCTAATCCACATCGACGAGGATAATCCTTCCATAAAAATTGGAGAGAAATTCGGTGTCCACCCGTGAAGCCGAATAATATTCCCCCCAATGAACCATATTTATCCACAGAGTACTACATCCGAAGGTTCCTTTGAATAAAAAAATACAAGAAAAACAATCTTATCTAATGGAGGATAATTGAACCTAGCAAAAGCGCCCCCACTGCAATCTTAATTTGGAGTTCAAAAAGAACAAAGACAATTCCTATCAAGAATGGACAGCTCGATCCAACAGTTGGATGTGTTTCCTAACTGACTTTTTGTGAAGCTCCATTTTGATCCCATCATTAGTAATTGAAGCTAAATCTTCATTTTGTAAAATCTGATTATGGTTAGGTCTCGTCCAAGCATTGGCTGATCGGTTTGGTGGCACCCTCCCATTTCCCCCAATATCCTTATTTTGTACACCTAACATTTGATTATCTATGGCAAATGAGTCATCCAACATAGTATCTTGTGTACCTTGCATGCTAGTGGGCAATTCATTACCATTTAGATTAGAGCCTTTCACACATATATAAAATTTCATCTCCCTTTCCACATACATTAGTTTTCCTATATACAACCATAACACAATGTCTATATTCGATATCAACTGGGATATAGGTACCTTCACATACCTCCATTAAATTGGTTTTCTATAAGGGGACCTTAGACACCGGCTCATTTACTCTATTCAATCCACAATCACCACTACCATCCATTTAGCAATTTCAACATACATAAATGGCAATTCCTCCGAGAATGTCAGATTATGGATAACTATAACCTTCACATCCTGCATCTCTCCAATACCCTCACTCGAAATAGCCGAGGATGGCCTCATCTTCATTCTGCCAATCCTGACTGCAACATTCCCCCCTTACTCTGCAAATGACCTAACCTAGTGACATAATTCAAAGATTTTCTATCTAATTGTCGATCATCAAATTCATCAATTATTTTTTTTATAGATGCCTGAAGCTTCCCCTTTATCTGGACATAATTGCTTTTGCTAGTAGATCTAACCTTAACTGTCTTCTTCAAACTTCTCAAACCAACACCTGACCTCTTTGTATCAGCATCATCATCACCAGTTGAAACATCGATTCCACCCTTGTCGACAAAGAAGAGAGAGAAAAGAGAGGGGAAAAACCCACTCACTTTATCCAGTATTTATTATTAATTAAAAAATATATTTATTGATCTTAAAAAATTCACACCTATAGAGTCCATCTTAAGTAAAATGTTCCTCAGGAGCGGCAAACCGCTTTGAATGTAACTATCCAATGCGATTCCCGAGTAACGGGTCCCACCTTGGTCAGCATCAGCCCGCTGAACTGCAATCCTCACTTACCCCAAAAAAAAAAGTAATCCTCGATGCCAGCAGATCTTTCCAGCTGGAAGATCGAACGGCCAAATTTCATGTAACTGTTCGCCTTACTGCACCGTCTCCCTCTCATCATTTCTCGCTTTACACAGAGAAGCAGAATTTTTATTTATTAAAAAAAAAAGAGAAAGGGAATAAAAAAAGAAGAAGCAAAGAGGTCTTTTTTATTCTCATGTCTGCCTTTTCTTTGCCTAATCCCTCTTCTTCTCTTATATTTCTCACAATTATTGAGTGCCTCTTCCGATGGCAGATGGCAAACAGTAGCAATGGAGGAGGCGTGGCAGGTCAAATGCAGCTCCGGCTGGCCGGTGCGGCCGGCGCTGCCGGCGTCGGTGGCCTCGTCCAATCAGGTTTGTCGGTGTTTCGACTTGGTTTTACCGGTTTTGCTTGTTTATTCCTTTTTTTCATGGTTGGCTTGAAATTTTCGTTATTTAGTGTGAATGAATGGAGGCCATCGTGGGGTGGCTTAGCTTGTAAGGAATGGTTGATGCAGTAAGTGAAATGACAAAAAGAGATGTTGTTTCTGGTTCCGCTCGCTTAGTTTGGGAACAAGGGTGCCATTGCTTTGAAGGTGGGGGGTAATGCGGTAGCTATGTGAATGGGTGAGGAGGATGATCGTTATATTGCTGGTGGCCAGTGAATTTGGCTGCTCTGTTATGAAGAAGTTGCTCTGTATCGGGCTGTAGATGGTGTAAATGGAACTTCTGCGATATATGTACAGGTCATTGCGTAGTGTGCTTGGAGGGTACCTTGAAATCTTTTTTTTTTTTGTTTGTTGTGCAATGTTATTTATGCTTTAGGTATTGGAAATGACATTGAAGATTAATTCTACCTAAACCCGTGTTTGGTCGAGCAGATTACTTACGCAGCTTTGATAGACCTATATTGCTTGTGCAGCCAGCAATCTTGGTTGACCAAAGGTTATGGTTGGTTTCACTGCTGATTTCCTGATATTAAAATGTAAGTGAAAGTGGGGTTGGCAATGGAATAGGTACCAGGATGCTCTGGAGATTGATTGATTGAAGTATTCTGAAGAACTTAGGGAGTGGAGGTAAATTTACTGTAGCTTGGTCAGGGACTTATAATTTGATTGATTTCAGATGATTTATTTTGGGCTGGAGTCAATGAGAATGCTGTCGGTGTCCATTGTCCGGAATCAAGATCCTACTTGCGTTGCTCGTGAGAAAAATTCTGCATAACTGGTTCTATGTTTGATGATGATCATTGCAACTAATTTTGATTCCTCCATGAAGTAATGTTGTTACATTGAATATTTTCATGAATTGTATGGAACTAGCGGGTTACAGAACTAATGCCACTTATTCCATGTTACAACTTATATTTTGGCGGTAGATGTAGAAGAGTCAATCCACGTATAGTCCTGCAGCAGGTAAAAGTGATGAGAATGAGTCATGTAATAATTACTTAATTTATTTTAGGCCTCAGTGGATTGCTTTGTACAGATCTCAAACAGAATGGATTACTTACTCTCATTTTTGGCCGACTAGAAAGGGCGGATTGAGATTACGTTGGTTTGGAAAACAACTAATGATAGATTTGTTTTGTTTCACATGGAAAACTTTCTGTCATGACAAGAGATGTTTATTCAAAACTATTGGTGAAGAATATTTGTCATAGAAAATCACTTTGATTAGGCTTGAATTTCAATGCATATTTAGATTGAAATTTTTTAAAATTTAATTCAGGGATATCTGGACACCAATTCAACAAATTTATGGTCAAAATGAATGTCTCAATGAGACTAACACAATCATATACCAAAAGTGGTTCAATCTAAGCTTGAATGAGCTCATACCAAATACTTGAAGCATAATTAAAAATTTCATAACATCAATTAGATGTCCAAATGATTTTCGAATCTTGAATTCTTACACTCAAATCAAGTGTCTTGATGATTACAAATCAAATGAGTCAAGATCGCTTAATTCTGACATCATCAAGACACTTAAATATTTAATGAATGATTTATGATTGGATTTTCTCTATATTTATGGGACATGACACTCTAAAAAAACTATGAACAAACCCCCACTCTTTGCATGAGGGCTGGGAGCTAGAGCTTGATCCTTGACATGAGATTTAAAAGAACTCCACTCAAGCACTACTGTCTGGCCATCATCCAACTATCTTGTTGGACCACTGCCCAATCGCCACTGTCAAAATATTGTTCAACCATCGTTGCCTGGCTCGGTCCTCTTACCATTATATCCTAAACACTATTCTCTGACCACTATCGCCCGACTATGGTCCTCAGACCACTGTTGCTCGATTACAATCTTCCAACCTTCGTCGCCCGATTATGACTCTCCGATCACTGTCTTCCGAATACGACCCTCTAGCCAGCATCTCTGACTATGGTTCTTTGATCTTTGTCGCTTGACAATGATTCTTCAACCTCTATTGCCCGACTACGGTCCTCAAACTTCCATCTCTCCCAAGTACGGTCCTTTGACTATCGTCTTATGACTATGGTTCACTGACCACAATGGCTTGGTTATGGTCCTTAGACCTCGGTATATCGACTATGGTCCTCCAACCCACCTCTGACTGCCGTAACCCAACTACGACCCTTCAACCTCCTTCACCTGGCTACGACCCTTCGACCATCATCATCTGACTGCGGTCCTTAAACCATTGTCACTAGACTACGGTCCTCTGACTTTCTTCACGCTGTTACTATCCTCTGTTCACCATCGCCCATCTTCGATTCTCCAACCTCTGTCACCTGTCATTATTCCCTCGACTTCTATCACCCATCTTTGGTCCTCTGACCTTTGTCACCCATCTTTGGTCCTCTAACCTCTGTTGTCTGACTATAGTTTTCTGACATTCATCTTTGAACTTTGGTTCTTCGATCTATCGCCCGACTTTGGTCTACTTCCCTTGTCTCTCGAGTACAATCATTTGACCATCGTCTCTTGAGACTACCATACATTCGACCACCGCCGCCTTCTGAGTATAGTCTTAGAAACTAGTAAAGCCGCATTCCCTCTTTAGTTAACGTGAAATTTCTCTAGGCTCTTCTCTATGAAGAAGACCTTGCTCTTCGTCCATTTCCGTTCATCGGAGAAAGAACTTTTTCGAGTGTTCGATTTGGCTTGCTTAGGTCGGGTGAGCAGAAATTTTATTCTGGAAACATGTTTGACTTAGGTTTGGCTTGTTAGGATTCTTTTGTCCATGGGCGAAACTTGTTGAATCTAACTCGGATAAGGTTTGAAAACACTCTTTATTCTTTTTTGCAAAGCACCACGTGGTTGGGTTCGTTCAAATTCAATTGAGAATGAAGGACATGTTTTGTTGTTCATATGTCAAGGGATGGTAAGGTTTTCCGCTTTGTATCGAATTAAGTAGGGGACTTGCTTGTGTGAAACATATATAGATTTTCGTTTGCGAATAGAATAGGTGCACAATCGAGCAAGCAATATTCTTTCTATGTAGTATGAACACATTTTCTTTTGATTCAGTGATATCGAGTTGGTGTTAAGTGTACCCCACAAGATTGAAAAGAAAAGAATCTGGTTCACTGCCTTTCTTCATTCATGTAAGATAGTTGACCTAGAGAGAGAGTGATAGAGAGAATCTAAAAGAGACAAGAACTTAAAAACCATGATGAGCATAAAAGATAGAGGGTGAGAGAGACTCATGGAAAAGAATATAGAATTTCTTCTCCTAGTAGTTGATGATGACCATCTCCTTCTCAGTGAGGCCATCTAGGTTATCAGAAATGTCTTCCATGATTTCGCTCATCTTCGCAAGGGTATGGTTGGAGTCGTGGTTGGAGAAGATGCTGTTGGGCTTGTTGGGATCAATGGCTATACTAGATATATGAGGTGTGGTCATCTTAAAATCTAAAATATTAATAACATACAATTTAAACATTAAAAAAAAAGGGTCAGGCTAGTGGGGTCACGGGTTCTAAGTGTTCCTATTATGGGTCCACTGATACCTAGACTTTTCCATAGCATTTATAGGTTAGTTAAGTAGGGAATGAATCATTCGAAGGGCAGGCTCCAAAAATATTTAATGTGTACATTGGGCATTTAATTTAGAGAAAGAATACGATAAAATTCTAAGGGAAATGCTCTGGAGACTTCTAGAAAATGAAGTAGTTAATAATGCTTATATTGAAGTCATTAAGGATGCGCATACAGGAGTTGCACCTTGTGTTTAAACACAAGGTGGGTTGACCAAGTATTTGCCTATTTCATTTAGATTACATCAAGGATTATCTTTAAGCCCATATATTTTTGCTTTAGTCATGGATGTTCTTACTAGACATTTGCAAGAGGATGTACCTTTGTGCGCCTTTTGTTAATGACATTCTTTTTATTAAGATTAGAGAGGGAGTTACAGAAAAATTTGAATTACGGAGGTCAACCTTAGAGTCTAAAGTTTTTTATTTAAGTAGAGCTAAAACTGAATGCATAAAGTGTAATTTCAGTAGTAATAAATCTAGTGGTGGGATTGTGACATTGGGTGATCAAGTCATTTAAAAGAGTGCACGTTTTAGATATCTCAGGTCTGTTACTCAGAGCGATGGTGAAATAGCTGAGTATATTATTAGTAGAATTCAAGTTGGATGGTTGAAGTGGAGGAATGCATCAAGTCTGTTGTGTGATAGAAAAGTACCTCTCAAACTTAAAGGGAAAATTTTATAAGAGCATGGTGAAATTTGCAATGCTTTATGAAACAAAATGTTGGCCTGTAAAAGAGAAACATAAGATTAAGTGTTGCAGAGATGGGGATGCTTAGGTGGATGAATGACTTTGCACTTAGAGAAGGAATACAAAACGATTATATACGTGGCAAGGTTGGAATAACTCTAGTGGTAGAGAAGATTAAATAGAGTCGCCTTAAATGATTTGGTCACATTAAACATTTGCCTTCCGATGACCCTGCAAGGAAATTAGATGTATTAGAGCTGGCTTATGTTAGGAAAGGAGAGGTAGACCTAAAAAGATTTTGTTGAAAAATATTAAAAAGGACATTTTTTGTTGTTAGATTTAAATTAGAATTTGAATCTTAATAGGACACCGTGGAGAAAAAAGATTCATGCAGCTGACGTCACGTAATGGGAAAAATTGTTGTCGTTGTTGTTATTTGTTGGGCATTTTGTGGGGGTAGGGGTAGAGAGAGATACGGTTTTGAAATTAATGTCTCTTGAACTCAAGTTTTTAAAACTACTTGGCTGAAGTGTAAGATGACTAAAATGAAGAAAGAGCCTGGCTTTGAGGTTAAGTTTGCGGAATTTTTATTTATTTTAAACTTAGTATTTATATCTCAAATTTGAGTTCCTCTATTTCAGGCTGCTTCTACTCATGTTTAGCGCAGTTGGGTGAGGAATAACAATATAAGAAAGAAAAATACAGAATTGCTTGCCATACCTAAAACACCCTCATAGTTAACTTTAGGCATCAACTTTTTTACCACATTTTCCATTACTTTTTTAACTTAAGGACCATTTGAGATCACTTACACAGTGTTGATGGACTAAAGTGGAGGGAGGTGACAATTTGAGACCAAAGTGCTCACATTCAAATTGCCAAGGGATTATTTTAGACTTTTTGTCTTAAAGTTTTCGAAAACATTCAAATAATATGTGGTTTTGTAGTTTGTGAAACAATTACTGGTGCTTCTGATTTCTAATCTGATCGTCGCTGTATGGGGAGCTAATGGCTGATTTCAGCATATATATTTGTCAATTATGAGCGGTGTACTTTTTCTTGGTATGGCTTACGATGCACTTCTGTTATATCCTAATTCAAGCATTACATATTTTCTTGTTTTTTTAATCTTATTTTAAAATCGTCATTCTAGCTTTAGATAATTTTGATATATATATTTTTTTCAGATTAATATGAACGCACAACAATTTTATCATCCCTCAGTGATGCAAGTTTCTAATCTGAGGGGCAGTCAAATGTTACAAGAGCCAGTGCTTCCGTATTCTTTTAACTCAGATTTGAGCAAATCTGGTAACTCGGAGGCCGCCAATTCATTTCTTGCTCTTTTGTCCGGTAATTCAAATCATTTATCAGGTGAACTTTTGCACTCTCCTATTCCAAGGTCAGAGCTGGCCAAGCTTCCTGTTCCTAACGGTGATGCCTTGGGACAGTCTACAAGTCTCAGTTTCTCAGCAAATTACATTTCACCCTTATCAAAATTCCATTGCAATGATTCTATCTTTAATGGAGATCTTTCTTCTTTTATTGCATCTCGGCCGGTATTCTCAAGTAACTCCAAAGCCTCCGATATGGATAAAGTCCTTCTACCACCCCGTTCTCATTCTCATATTTTAGGTCCCAAAATTGCTATCAGACGCTCTTCTGAAGATATCATTAGAGGCACAGGAGTGTCCTCAAAGAGATGTGGCTCACCTCCTCTAAATAGCTATGGCATTCAACATCAGAATAACCAGACATCTCAAAATTCGCCATCAGATGCTAATGTTCATGGCCTTATTCCTCCCTCAAGCTTTTTTATAGGACGTCCACGCGTGTTGTGCATGAATACTAGTAAGTGCATTCCTTAACATTCATAATTCTTATTCCTTATGGTCTGTTTCATGACATATTGGGTTTGGTGCGAAGCTATTGCTTGGTGCTAAAATGTTGCATCACCGGACGCACACGGGCATGTCCCAGGAATCCGCATGGTTTACAATGGAGCAGATCTTTACAGCTGTTTGAAACAAACACTTAGGCTTCGTTTGGGACGGCTTTTTTCGTGCTTTTTAAAATGGAGTTCTAGTACAAAAATTTAAAATTTTGAACTAGAACTCCGTTTTAAGAAGCAGTAAAAAAGTCGTCCCAACGAAGCCTTAGTGCTTGTTTTAAACAGCTTCATTATTGCTTTTTGTTATTAAGGAAGTAAAAAATTATTTTGTAAACTTTTTGGCTGCACAATTATTTTGAAAACGCTTTTTTTATAAAAAAAGCTCCGTTCTGATGCATTTTCAAAAGCTATTCTCTAACTGCTTTTCCTGACAAAGAAAAAGTCCAAAGTACCCACGCTTTATTCGTCTTTCACTTTATTCGTCTTTCGGTCACATCTCCCAATCCCAGCTTGCCCTGCACATGTCTCCTCTACGACTCCTAATGACATTATGGTTTTGTTGGGGACAGCTTCTTACAGCTTTTTAAAGCAGTTTTTAGCAAAAAAAAATTCTGAGTTATAAATTTTTTACTAAAAATTTGTTTTAAAAAATAGTAAGAAAGCTATCTCAAAAGATGCCTATATTATATATATTTTAAGCTTTTTTGGATCACTTTTTTATTTTATACTATGCTTTGAGTATCCAACACTTTACTATTATTTATATTTTCTGAACTTATCATTTGACAAATAAAGAATGTAGTTGAGTAGATGAGGTCATCACATATCATAAAATGATAACCGGCACAACGTAGGCCGTTGACATTGTTCGATCAATAGAGATCACTGTGATAGATAAATAATAAAAAATAGAAAGATTATAGTAATTCAAATAATGCGGGTCGAATGTCATATTAGACAAAGATAAGCATCGAAAGAATCACCAAAATGATAATTTTGAATGTTTAAAATTATTTGTATAAAGATTAAAATAGAAATTATGCTTATTAACTTTTATAAAATATGGGTGATTTAGGTTTTTATGCTCAAATAGCAACAGCTGCTAGTTTAACCACATAAATAATAAACTATTTCTTAGTTTCAAACAACACAAAACAAACAGGTTATTTAAACAACATTTTCTAACTTTAGTTGCAGTAAACTCCACTTTCTCTACATTAACTTTCAAACTGAATTTCCCAACATCCATGGCCGTGCCAAACAAAGCTTAGTCCCTCCTCAATTACACTTTTCTGACATTGTTATGACTAGTTTGGTAATATAAATGAATTCTTATTTCTGTTGAAGTTAAACTTATGAAAACCATTATGACTAGGAGTTGCCATTTTTTTATTGATGTTTGATAGCTGGAGAGCTCTTTCTTAATGAAATGGGACTACTAGGAATTTTGTGCTCTTGTCATTGTTTGTCTATGTCCGTGGCAAAATTTTGTCAGGTAACAATATTTACTTGAAGCATTCTGATTTGCATTCCACACTCAATCACCTGGGAAGGTATGCAGAGCATATTCCTAATGCATTTTTCTTTCAGCATTCCGGCTTGTCTTCATCAAACCCAAGTGAGGTTGTAAGGATGGAAAGTGGCATGACTCTTGCACAATGGTGCAAAATGTGCTTTGGGGTATGGTTTTTCTAATGATTTTTATTTTTTGTTTCTGAATTATCTTTATTTGAAAAAATGTTGTGCTAATTCTAGTTTTTGACTCAATTATTAATTAGTGTTTTCGATAAATTATTATTATTTGTATCTCAATATCATTTATTTTTGCCTAGCGGTGGAGATTTAAACTGCACTAAAGGCAAAATATTGTACTCAAATTTTTTCTTGATTTTAGCTAATTACATCCGGTTGCGTGGCATCTATAGGGGCTGTTTGGTATCGGATTTACAGCGGGATTTAAGTCGGATTTACGCTAAATCCAGCGAAACAGTTTTTGTGCGCGTGTTAAATCCCGGGATTCAGTAAATCCCGGTTTTACGGATTTACGGGTTAAATCCGGGATTTAGTAAATCTATGGGGTAGTTGGATTTAACGAGATTTAAAGTTCGAGGCAAAACATTTCACGCGGCCCCCGTGCCGTCAACTGCCCAGCTTGCTCTATTTCTACAAACGAACGCAGTCGTTCTTTTTCACAGCCGTTGTTGTTTCCGATCAAAATCTCGTAACTTTCGACCCGACAGGAAGGGAAAATCGTCGAAGGAGCGAAATCAAACAGCCACGAAGGAGCCGAAGTAGCGACGTGCGCAATCACTACACCTCATGCGAAGCAACGAAGCCAAACAGGCGAACAACAATAACAAAAAGAAAAGATGAAAGGCGAACCTTCGACGCCTCAAAGTTATTATCGATTAACTTAATTAATATAATTTAAACAATTAATAATTAAATTAATAATTAAATTAATTAATAAAATAATTAATTGTATAATTAGTGCATAAATTAATTATCTAATTTAACTTAATTGACTAATTAATAATATAATTAGTAATTAAATATTAATATAATTAGCTTATTTAATACTTCATCTGTCACTTTGGTCAATGTTAGTTTGTAATTTGTTATTTATTGAAATTTCGGTCATTTTTTATGAAATAAAATTGATTTTATTATTTTTTGTGCAATGATCTTTTTTTTGGAGAAAATTTGGGCTTAGCAATGAAATGATCTTGATTTCATAAATATCTCATTTAAATTTAAATTCCTAATCGCCATAAATCCTGATATATGTTACCAAACAATTTTTCTAGATTTAATAGGGTTTAACATTTGGCATACCAAACAATTTTCAGGATTTAACACATTTTGGATTTACTAAATCTGAATTTACAGGATTTATTAAATCCCACTTAAGTTAAATCCCACTTGTTGCCAAACAACCCCATTGAGATAAAATTTATATGATTTTGAATATGTGACGATCTACTTCTAAATAACAATCCTAGTGAATAATTTGCAAGGAAATCTTTGATTAGCACTAGTAGTGCTATGTTTATTGCCAACCTTTCCATCAATAATTAAATAACAAACATGAGCCTTTCAATTGTGCTGGATGAAATACCTTAATGCAAGGAAATGCAATGATCTATATTAGGCACAAGCATTTTTAAATGCCTTCCATGTTTGTGTTAGATACATGTTGGATATGAACATAGCTCCAATATGGCCCGACATGTGTCTGACACTTCATAAATTGTGCCAAAAATTTTTATTGTGGAATTGGACATATAAAAGGCCTAACTAAAAAATGAAACATGTAAATGAATTAATACTTGTATTTCTTACTTTCAATAGTTGCCCTAGCCATCTGTAATGTCTCGCATCTCAGCCCTTTCTTAGAAGCTTTCTTATCTCTTTGCCTCGCATCTCAGCTTCTTCATTCAAGCTGTCTCGCCTCTCCGCCCTTTAGTTAAAGCTGACTCGTGATCATGCACACACTTACTGCAAAGATGTCTCATGTTCATGCATGCTCTTCAAATCCGTTCATACTCTAGTGCCCCGATGATGTAGGCAAAGAGGAGTCAAAATATTTTGGGTTTTAATTTTGTGGTGAGCTTCTAAAATCAGCTCATTAATGCTGAACTTCTTCTTCTTTCCAGCTCATTATTACTTGCTCATAGTTCCTGTCCAAAAGTATTCCCCTTTTATTTGGTTCATTCCCCCTTCTCTGTGGCTCCTTGGTTTCTCCTCCTTGTCTCCTTCCCGTGACTGGTCCTTCTCCCCCTTTCTGTGTCTTTTCGGTTTTCCCTGCCTGGTTGCCTGCTCCAGTTCCTTTGGCTGCTGTTCTGGTTCCCCTTGCATGCCCATTCCTTCCCCCTTGGATGCCTGTTTCGATTCCCTGTGCTGTCCCTTCGATTCCTCCCCTAGCTGCATGTCCCGTGGCTGCCTTTTCCTGTACCCAGTGTTGCATTTTCCGGTTTTATGTGTGGCTGTTTGGGTGCTATTCTGGATTGATTTTTGGCCCCCTTTGTGGCTCTTTTGGTGCTGTTCGTAGACAGCCCCTTGGCCTTCTATTTCCCCTATTTTGATGGGTGTAATTGAGGATGTTTTGGCTGTTTAGCTACCTTTTGTCTCCTATATATATTAGATGATTTGTAATAAAAAAAGTGTGTTATGGCTGATTTTTGGATCTAAAAACCTGAGAAGGGTTTTTCTTCCTTCTTTGTAAAAGCTTGCGAGCTTGTTCCGTGCTTCCTCTCCCTCTAGGAAAGCTTGAGAGCTTGTCCTCTCTTCGTCTTGGGCTTCTTACCTCTTTCTTCTCTCCGCAAGTTTGACGCCACCTGTATCTTTCGTCTCAATCAAAGAAGAGCTCCTTTAGGTGTTGTTTATGTTTGTTTTATTTTAAAATTTTGTAAGCGTCGTTTATAATATGAATCTTGTATCTTATAGAGTTTAAGTGGAGTATTCTATGTATTTTCTTATAGCCTAGGAAATCTTTTATTATATGCTTGCAAAAGTTGGGTTCTCCTTTTATTGCTTGCATCACCCGACCAACCAATTATGTCCTCACAAGAAAGTTATATAATTAGTTCATTGAATAATTGTTGACAATTAATTAGATGAACTTATACAATTAGTCTATGACTCTATTGGATGGATTATCTTGTATTTTTTTGGAACATGATGCCATGATTTGCTATAAGTTATTTGATCTGTCATTAATCATTTCATTAAAAATTTTATGAAGTTATATGATGTGATGTGAAGGTATAATGCTTGCCCTCTTATGTTTTCTGCATATTCGTCATAATACAAGAGGCATCTGGTTAATTCATTTCACATTCATAAAAAAAGAATTGTTTAGTTCTAGCCTTTATATAAACTAAATTAATGGTCATTAATTCCATTCACATTCATCATTTGATTATATTTGTTTGTGTTCTCATGAAATTCATGGTTATTTTGCATATTCTTAAGTTCCTCTTATTGTTTCATAGGATAATGACTTCTTACTTGGGCACTAATATATTTGGTAATAATCCCATAGAGAATGAGGCAAAAACCTTTATGGGTTTATGTTACCAGATTAGATGAAGTAGGAGCAATTGAAGTGGGAGGCAATGTAGATTTCAAATATCATTTTTGACAAAAAGTTCAACGGAATGTAGTATAGATAAATGAAAATTGGAAGTGTTTTTCCAATCAATTCCTCTCTTGGAGTTCGGTGGCTGAGGAAACATTCCTTTGGTAAGATTTTTTGTTTTCTAACTTTTTCTACCGTTGGTTATGTTTTATTTCATCTCCCATACTTTTACTACAAGCCCTCCAAGCTTTCATGGCCAAAATCCATATCCTATTTTGAAAAAAAAAATCTTAGATTAGAGAACTAGGCCAAAACTAGGCTTAATTGACCTAGTTTGGGTTTTGCCGCCACTTGACCATCCTAAAACCCTTGAAATTTTGCATCCAACTCCAGATCACATATTCAAATTTCTTTATACTTCCTTCAAGTGGTTTGAAGCCATTTGGACCCCATATTTGCAAAACCTAATTTGCTCAATCCCACTTGCGTAATTATCTGTCATATTTATTGGCTGTGATGTAATTGTTATTATTTATGAGTTTATTGATGTATCAAGATAATTACTGTCGTATTGTTGTATATGTTAACTTAATTATATGTTTGGACCATGTTTTTGTAATTTAAGTCAAATGAGGGCTATAAAAACATTTCATGAGTCTTTGATACTGTAAGGGTGCATATTAATTGAGCTTAGAGTATTGAGGTGACGACAGATTGTTGAACTCAGTTTTAAAATTTTATTTACTAATATTAATTAATATCTAATAAATTTTTTATGCATCTTCTACTATTAATAATTTTCAACATATGACGAGCCACTAAATTATCAAAATTCATTTGTCTAGAATAATATCAAACCTGAAAGGCTGTATAAAATTGTATTGAATTATGTAATGAAGAATGTTAATTTGAATGAAAATTGGAAATCTTTGTCCAAAAAATTTCTCTATTGGTGTGGCCGATAATCACTTTGGTGAGGGTTTTTTAATTTTGAAACTTATTTTTCTACTGTAGTATCTATTAAGCTTGACTTTAATCTTCCCCTAAAATTTTCCTAATATCACATGGCTGGTTCCTTTCTTTTCCTTTGAGAAAAGTGAAATATATGCTTAACTTACGAAGGTCAGCTTATAACAGGCTAATCTCATTTCATCTCAGTTTCGCTCTCTTTTGAACCATCTGAATCACTTAAAATTCAGCAAAAATCTAGATATAATCTACAAGTGATTTCAAGTCCAAAGGCCTTCTTATTTGAAAATCCAGGTTGTTCTAAGTTGGCTTATATGCTGTCGGCCTAGAGTAGCTTTAAATGACCTAGGCTTGTTCTGAGTGGCATGACTCTTGCAACAGAAGACTTTGAAAAATTCCACTCAACCCTAGATCACTTCTTTAAATGTTCTTTCACCATCTCCAAGTCTTTGTAAGTCTATCCATATGTTCCTCGTTTTGTTAATCCTAGCCTCCCGAAAATGCACAAGCACACTCTTGGCCAAATAGTGTTTATCATGCTTAGCCAAACCTAGCCCTTCCTACACCAATCCACATCTCTTCAAACTCAAACCTAGGGTTATTATGGTATATTTGAACACACTTACAACAACTATAAGCCCTTGGAAGTATTTAATTCGAATGCTCCATCATCATTTCTCAAACAAAACTATTTATTTTTGATTTTTTAAATAAATAATATATCTATGAACTTTTCTAGTATCATTGCTCGTACAGTTTCCCTCTTGATCTATGTTTGATGCTTAGGGTACTGTTGTAAACTATCGTGAAGTTTGTTTTTTGTCACTTGCTAGTAGTAAAACAAGATCAGCAATAACGATTTTACTTTCAAGAAACTTTGTTGTAACTGACCAATGAGGTCGGGGAAAAAATTGTTTCACTCGAGTGGTTATTGGTCCCCCCTCTTTCTCTCTAGACAAGCATATGAGTATGAGTTCATTCTACTCTGCTTTTCTTGTTGTAATAACCTTGAAAATCTTGATTATCGATCTTGGGTGGTCACAATCCAGTTTGAAGTTTGTGGAACAATCTTGTAATGTTTCACTGGTGCTTCTAGAATCGGGCTTCAGGTGATCTCAGAGGATCGGAACAGCCAAAAGATTCCTCAGTGGAACGGTCTTCTTTTGGGTCTAAATATCCTGAAATAATCAACTCAGAGGCATTTGATGGGCTAGGAAGATCCGGAGAGCTTAGGAAGAATCTATATGCTCATCATCCTAATTTGGTGGGACATGCTTCTATGGAAAATCCAGTGAAAAATGATTTGAATTACGATCATGAAAATAGAAACTTAGTGGTCAATGGTCTTCATCGAACAGGTCTTACAGATTTAGCACGAGTTTATATGCCAGTGATATCCGAGAACAATAATTTACATTCCATAAAGACGACTCCCGACTTCGTGAACATGAATACGCGACATTCAACTCCAAATGGACAAGTGCAAAATGTTGTTTCTCAACTATTATCTAATAATCTTAAATTCAGACCGAACTCTGGAAAAACATCTGTTTCCTATGCATCCGGAGGGCCTAAGAAAATTTTCCGCCATAACAAGAACGTTAGTACCCGATCTAACACATCAAATGAAACATTTGTTGTAGTTAGGGATGGATCTGATCTGAGGCTGGGGCAACCAACTCAGCATAAGCATTCTTCTTTATGTTCCTTTTCAACGGCAATAAATTTACCTTTACAGGAAGCATGCAGGTCCCCAAAGGTCCAGCAACAAAACCAACCATCTGATAAAAGTAATTTGCCTGGTATTATGCAATCTTTTTTCTTCTCAAAGATTAGCTTAAACAATTTGCCTAGTTTTTCAACTTTGTAGATTGTTCTTTTAACACTTGCAAATGGGGACTTCCATCTACCTTTATGCAGTTGATTGTGCCAGGGAAGTAAAGAGAGCAAAGCTGAATCAGCCATATACTCCTGTAGAAGGATCATCCTCAGATAGAAGACCGGCACGTACTGAATGTCGAACTGCCACTTGTTTACACAACTCTGAGTCAGAAGACCTTCTGACCTATGCTAATAAGGATTCATCAATCTCATTGTTTCTCTCACACCTAACTGGAGGAACTGGCTTAGTTGACACTTCTAGCAAAGCTCATGATGGAATAAGTAATATGACGGGTTCTATTCATTATGATTTGCTATCTTCTAGAGAAAACATTTCTCTTTGTACTAGAAATGAAGTTGGTGAAGCTGGTATGGAATCCTCGTTCAATGAGTTCGATAATTTTAATGATAAAGGAAACCCTTCGAATGTTGTCACTGACTGTAGCAATATGGTGGGGAATAATGGTGCAAATAGTAAGCAGATTGAAGATAGAAGAATTAGTTCACCTTTTATTAGTGGGAAATGCCTTCACCCTTGTCCTGTGGGCATGGGAAAGTCGTCTTTGCTTTCTAGTCAGCCACAAAGAAGAATACACAAGGGACCTGATGCCAAAAACTCAAATAAACAGGGAAACTTATATATCCTTGAAAATGGGTGTCATCATAATCGTTTTGTTCATGGTTCTGAGATTCAAGCCTCCCATTGGACAGGTTTATGTTGTCCAGATTCAAAATCCCCAATAACTCGGGCATCTTCTAACTCCAATTATATTTCAGAAACAAGTTGTTTGTCATGTAAACATGACAAAAATTTTTCAGACCAATTGATAAATGGAGATTTAAGGCTATTGACTTCTGCAAGGCATGAAAACTTGATGGCTAAACACGAACCATTAAGCAGATCATTTAAGATGAAACAACATGGAAAACTTTGCTGTCTCTCACCTATGGAACCCCACCGGAATTCATGCGCAAATGACTTGGTGGAACGGAAGGATATAACTTATTGTAACATTCATCAGAATGCGTCAGACTTGCATTCATTGCCTAGTTGTTACTGTAATAATCATGGGGCTTCGCTTTGCAAAGGTGGTTCTGCGGGTGCATCTCTTATTCTTTTCACGTTATATCAATTGCTTAGAAATATATAAAAGCCTTGATTATCATGACTGCTTTATTTGTGAATGCCATAATTATACTTTTCTCATCATTCTTATTTATTTGTCCTGTTTGTTTTTGTGCAGCTTCATACAAATACTGCAATTGTGCAGCTTCAACCCAAAGCACCACTCCATGTTCAACGTTTTCATCTTATCATGTTTGTGGTACTGATAGCCATATTTGCTTTAGGTGAAAATAACATGTCTCTTTGCTATTAAATTGTTCAACTTTAATTGAAATTTCACTCTTTAAAATATCATTATTTTTGTTATTTTATTACCAAGGTGCGTTAATTTGTTTCTAATCCTCTTTGAAAATTATTTTCATGCTTTTTCTATGCGGGGCTGTAGCCGCTTTCGAACTGTAGCTATACTGCTGCTATTCGGATGTGCTATATCCAATTTTTGGGGTTGGCTGTTAAGCTTATTCCTGCAGGTATTGTTATAGGCACTACTACGTGTCATCTTTGTGGGGATTATTATGCTAGCTGTTGTACTTAAAATGAGTTTCCTTATGGCTATCCTGCATCTTTCAATGAATTTACATGAACTGGTTCAATTATAGGGTTTGAAGTTAAAATTTTATTTGCTTATCTAGCCAAGACTTGAAATTGGATTGGGCTGATACTTTGTCAGCCCTTATCTATAAATTTAGGGATGAGAAGTCTATAAACAATTGTTTTGAAGCATATAACTTATCATCTTTGATTGAATAAAAACTTATTCTATTTGTTTTTTGTGTGCAAGTTGGATATATGATTCCTTTGAACACAATACAAATACAATTACTAATTTTCGAAGAAGTTGTCTCCTTAAATGGTTGTGCGGTCTTGATTTCTTATTCTGATAATTTCTTTCATTACTTTTATTGAGCTTGCTATTGTCTTGTTAATATTCTTGATTTTGTTTAAATTAATAAAATTTGGAATCTAATAATCTATATTACTATTTAAAAAGTGACAAACGATTTTGTTAAGGTGAGGTATACATTGGAAGGCATGAGTCAAAATCAGCCATTATTCTAAGAATCAGATTCCTTTAAATAAGCCATTAATTTAGGAATAATTTACATTTGTTAATGTTTCCTATATAATGTATCCATCGCCTAGATTAGAAATGATTTACCTTGAGCTATAGAAGAAATTAAGAAGCAAAGATGATAATTTCTTATCTTATAGTATCAAGTGGGTTTCTCTTGAGAACTTATAAGATTCTGCCTTGGCGAAGACAAACTTATCTTTGCTTTCTGTTGCAAAGGTTCTATGCTAACAATATGTGGGCTCCAAAAATTCGTGCCCCGGCCTCTCCGCGTCTCTTTTGTTGACGGGGGGAGTGTTTTGAGTCTTTTGACGAGTTTAGGTTTTGGGGTAGATTTTCAGAAGACATTAGATTTTTAGATACGATACTATTCAGATTTTGCCCTCATTTTGCAAGGACTTTATGATATGAGTTCTGGTTTCCCATAGGCGCAGTTCTCTATGGTTAATTACTCCCGATAATTAGAGAGAACTTTTGATTAAGGCTAGTCGTTAAATATGTCACAATAATTACATAGCATATAGTAGCAACAATTTTAGGGTTTGAATTTTAAAGTTTATGATTTGAAATTTATCACCATAAACTTAAAGCGGGTGATGGGGGAATGACAATAATTTCGTCATCTCGGGTTGTCAAGGTCCCTGGTCTACTTAGTCAGAGGAGGTAGTCGACCCGTCCTGATAGAAGGAACCTTGTTGACATCCATGGGTTCCTTCGTCCAAGAATAACTTGTAGATCTGGGGTAGATGTTTGCCTAAGGTGGTGAATTTAAGTCAACTTTAGCTAATAGAGGACTTCATATCTTATCAAGCACACTACATTATTCATTACTCCAGGAGCTTTTAACCATTAGGGAACATACGAGCTTTGGCTGTGACCGTAATATAGGGGTGCCATTTTGCGGCAGAACCATCCAATCAGAGGGTACGTGTCATGTCCCTGCTGGCGTGAAATCAGTTGAGAATGAATTGTAGTAATACATTAAACAAGATATTTGCTATTTGTGAGCTGAAGTTATTTTTCAATTCATTATCCTTGTCAAATCGTTGCGAAGTGTGAATGGATTTTAGTTTTAAGTTTTTGTGATTAAATTTTCATTTAAATGTTTAGAATTTGATAGATATTAGATTTTGAAATTTTAATAGGTTTTGAGAATTGACCCTTCCGGTTTAGATTTACATTCAACGCAACCATCATCGAGATAATTTTATTATTACTTTAAATATATTTGTATTTTGCATTGGGGTGAGTATTTTGAAAGGTAAGGCCCCTTCCGGTTGAGATTTTCTGTCAATATGACTATTATCGAGGTGATTTTGCAATCATTTTAAACAAATCCGCTAAGCATTCTCAAATCTCGCTTTTAGGAGCTTGACATAAAGATCGGAGCGCATGCAAAATATATTTTATCGTATAGATCGGTGCTATTGTCGGGTGTTTGAACACTTTTAGCGAATCTGCAAATCATTTTTAGATCTCGTATTTAGGAGTTTGATGTAAAGATCAGAGCACATGCAGAATCTAATATTGCTTCAAGCAACATGGGTGGAAACCTTACTTTCGGTGTCCCACACTTTATTGGAAACCCTTTAAATATTTCCTCTAATAACTTATTGACGACCGCCTAAGACTCTTTAATGGGAAGGGATATACAATGTTGAACTAGCTCTCTTAGCGAAAATACTTTGCTTATGGCTTCTGGGATTGACAATATCAAAATGTTTCCACCTTAGTTCTTTCGCTGATTGGCCTTTTCAGAGTAATTATCTTTCATTCATTATCCCCCTCTCAATATCTGGATTTTATAATTATGTGGTATCACTCCATTAACCATGATTTCACTTTTCAATTTAAGAATCTTATCCTTCAGCTCTTGAGCCTTTGCATCCATGCTCATGCGATTGTATGCTTTTTTCATTGTGGCGAGGATGATATTATCAGGTTTACATTTATTTTCTTTCATGAGCAAGGACATTTTTTTCATTACATCTATATCTCTAGCTTGCCCATATGCATTTATTACCCTATTAACGGAGGGAGTATCCAGAACAACACTAGTTTAGTATTTTCTATTTCTCTAATGAAGAAAGGAACCTTCTCTACAAGCTTTGCTTTGGCGTATCCACTAACAAGTGCACCGTAAGTAATGGATTTTGGTTTGATTCCTTGAGTTTTATTAACTTAAAATAATACTCCATCTTATCAACTTTTTCTGCTCTCCCAAAACGTTCAATCAATGTATTGAATGTAATTATGGGGAGAAAATACATTCCCTTCATAAAAGTCATAACATTGTTCGTACTTTCCGACCTTAGCATATGAATTAATTAAAAGTTGAATATAGTCAGATCAAGTTTAATGCCCATATGTTGAAACTCAATATACTCCTTTTCCATTTCACTTATTCTTCGACCATCTCCATACATAGATATTATAGAGTTCAGTGTGAATATGTACTTTGGAGAATTAGTCCTTTGGCTTAAAAGAATAGATCCATGCTTTGGAAGTGTAGAAGTAGATCTAATACAAGGAAGAGTATATATGTGACTAAGAAGAGTGGATTTGTACTTGGAAGTGTTGTCCTTTGGCTTGGAAGAGGTTGTAGTTCACAAATGTGGTTGGTTTAATCATAGAGTTTGAATTCTTGGAAGAGCAGTCTTCCAAAAGAGAAGGATTATAACGCCACCCCCAAAAAGATTAAATATTTAGAATTTCTGAGTGATTTGAAACATTCATATTAAATTCCATTTTATGCTTGTTTCTTTAAGCTAACTAGGTGTAGTAGTTTTTTTTATTAATTAAAATTACACATAATTAAATTTATTACATATATATGTATGTATGTGTTTTTAAATCATTTAAAACGACAAATTATTGTGTGAAGGTCTTTTGACAAAATTTCGGCAGCCTCCTGGCATCTCCCTGTGAAGGGAGGTAGGGAAAGCACTTGTCTTTCAATCCGTTTGGTCGGATCAAAGATACGACATCGCGAGGGCTTCAGGACAATCGATCCCGACATAGGTCTTCGGGTCTTCAATTTGTAGTACCTATTTTTTTTCCTATTCTCTCTCTCTCTCTTCTTTTTTTTACAAACACTCCATTGTTGAACTCATATGCTCTCAGGAAATTATTCAGAATGATTGGTTTGGCGTGCATACGAGCTTGGATGGATTAGAGGCAGATGTTAGGCAGGCCGTGCGTGGTAGCTATTTGAGTTGGAACGGATACTGGCAATTGCACGGGTGCGGGACTGGCCGTGGTATGGAGGTCAGGATCTGTGGTGTAGAAGCGGTCTGGGGTCGGCGTGGAAGCCGTCTGTGGTGTTCACGGAATGCGGGTCGGGCGCACACAGAAGTGCAAGAGTGCACGTTGGGTAATAAGACTGAATTACACCTACGGATAGTGGGTGATGACTCTTAAATGATTTATGGAAAGCCACCTGTAATAAGAATAATAAAGATGATATAATGATGCAATGAATACAGATAAAATAATGAAAATACCACATTAAAGTTGTATGTCCTGATTTGCTGAATCACTGAATCATATACTGATGCATGCATACATCGATAACATTGATAGATAGGGTGTCATATGAATGTTTACATGTATTGATTTATATTTTAGATCGTTGATAAGATAGACAAGATTGATGACTTTGATGACATTGACATCGGCATGTTAATGCTACAATACTGACTTATTAGTCACTGATTTTTTGATTTCAAATGTAATAATGTTTTTGCATCTAAGGGTGAAATAAATGGAGATATTATTTGTAGAATTCAAGTTGGATTATTGAAGTGGAGGAATGCTTTGGGCCTGTTTTATGATAGAAAAGTATCCCTCAAACTTACGAGAAAATTCTATAAGATGGTGGTGAGACCTGCAATGCTTTAGCACAAAATGTTGGCCATTAAAAGAGAAGAATAAAATTAAATTTAATGTTGCAGAGATGAGGATGTTCAGGTGGATGAGTGGCTTTACTCTTAGAGACTGAAAGTCAAAATGAGCATATATGTGAAAAAGTTGGAGTTGCTACAATGGCAGATAAGGTTAGAGAGAGTCACCTTAGATGATTTAGATGACCCGGTTAGAAGAGTAGATGTATTAGATTTGACATATGTTAAGAAAGATAGATGTAGAACTAAAAAGATTTGGTTATAAAATATTAGAAATGATATATTTTTTATTAGATTTAAATGAGAATTTAACTCCTAACAAGTCACAATGAAGAAAAAGAGTCAAGTTGTCGGCCCCACGTAGGATAAAGGCTTGATGATGTTGTTGTTGTATCTTTTTGTTGTAGCGCTCGCTCGATGTGCTATAGACCAGAGAAGCCGGTGCCGCTGTGCCCAGCTCATCAGTGCCACGGTGCTCGATCAACTAGAACTTTTTAAATAGAGAGGCAAGCGTCATTGTGCTCGCAAGCACATATTTCTATGCATGTAAGGTTTCAGGTCATGTTCTTTTTGGGTCATTTACGTATTACTTATCTAATGAGAATGAAAGTTAGTACTACGGGAGAGAGAGGCGGTGAGAAGAGGGAAGATGCTCAAGGGGTGCAACTGGGAGAAGGGCATGTGATGGAGACAAGTGGAGGGCAGGAGAATCTTGCAAAAATTACATGCAAATAGACTTGTAGGCAAGAATTTTTTTTTGTCATGCTGTCGCATGAGATGAGGATTGGTCTGGTTCATAGGAGGTCAGTTTGATCAGATTTGAGTTATCACAAATAGTGTCCGGATATATGTGACTTAATCTCCCTTGTGTGGAATGAATGATCTTGATTAAGTCGAATGATATAGCTAAATATATCTTCGCGTGATTACCTCTAGCTATCATCCATGCAATGCCCTATGGCTTTGGGGCATTCTAGAAGCCAATGCAAATGTAGACGTGCAGTGGTTTGCTTGCCTGTCTTGAAATTGGTATCTTGTCCGCAATCATGTCTTTCTTTAGAAGGTTCCCAAACATTTTTTAACAGAGATGGCACAAATGAACTGAATTTGATTTATTCTTCATTTTTGTCGATCCAACTCAATGATTAGATTAAAAAGAAAAAAAATGGGGATATTATTAGTAGAATTCAAGACAGATTCTTACTTTTATGCATGATGATTCTTACTTTTTGTTTGATCATATTGAATTTTATCAGTGATGACCGAGTATTGATGATGTTTGATGTTATTGATTCTATTAATTGAGATGTGCATGCATATTTATTTCCTAGATCTTTTATTGAAGGCTTTGCCTAGTTTTGAGTTTCTACTAGGTTTTTTAAGCTCATTATGTGATTTTATTACTTTCAAGTCAGGGAAGGGGCCATAATTTTGTGCAGTGAGGTGTATTGAGATCTTCAGGTTTCTTCTTTTTGGGTTTATTTTTGTTATATTATTTTGTAGTTATGAGCTATTAATAGAATTATTGATTGTTAGTGATCTCTTGTCTATTATAAATGTGATTTTGGTAAAAAAATATAGTGAAATATTTTTTTGGGTACGATATTTACTTTCCTTTGCTTGATATATTAAATTATTTTGATGATATATAGAAATTCTGACAAATGATTAAAAATATAGCTAATTCTTCCAATTTGATTCTAGGGCATGTCACAAACCATGACTTTGGTTTCTAATCAACTGGTTTGTCATGGAGCTTCAAAAAAGTTTCCTTATAATGACCTAGTTTCTTCCAATAATCACATCAAGACCTTTCTTGTTTCTGACGATCTCCATCATTACTATTAAATGATTGGACAGTAAGGATAGATGTATCTAACGTTGATGCAGGTTGTTCCTTCGATTCCATCATTACTATCTTTCTACTTTTTTTACGCCTTACCTTTGAGAAAGCCTCCCTAAGATTTGGTAATTATTTAGTACCTATAAATCGACCTCGAATATCATCCAACTCCTTGTTAAGTCCTA
Source organism: Dendrobium nobile (assembly GCA_022539455.1). Classification (NCBI taxonomy): domain Eukaryota; kingdom Viridiplantae; phylum Streptophyta; class Magnoliopsida; order Asparagales; family Orchidaceae; genus Dendrobium; species Dendrobium nobile. Next base: position 70,948,631 of record CM039736.1, read on the forward strand.
AGAAATGCTTGAACAACTTTTTTTGTTCTACAATCTGCTTGTACATTACTGCATATTCTGGACATGCTCATGAATGAGTTTCGAATCAGCCAAGTTATTGTCAATACCGTGTGAGTGTTTTGTAATATCGAGTAAAATGCTGCTCTCTTTGGCAGAAATCTTGAAGTACTGATTCAACCTAAAATAATTATGAAATATTTTAGAGTTGGAGTAAGTTTCTTTGGTTGCATCCCATATTTACTTTGCAGTCCTAAACAACAAGAAATTTTTACTGATGTCATTGTTCATGTAGTTTATAAGCCATTATATGATTATACTGTTTTCAATCTTCCACTTTCTGAAACCCAAAAATGTAGTCTATAGCAAGGTTGTTTTTGACAACTGGTTCATCAGGCCGATTCAACTGAAACGGACGGCCTACCCTATTAATATCGCGAACAGAAGGGGTTCACAAAACTAAAGGCGCTCGCGAAACAGAGAGAGGGCGGACGACGGCTTCGTGCGGGAGAGCGAGGTTGGCTTCATTTTTCCAATTTTAGCAAATGATTTCCTTCGAGGATAAGAATTAACCATTCCTTTTCATTCCCACAGTTAAGGAAGTGCTAATTTAGGAGAAATTGCAACGAACGAGAGGAACCATCAAGAGGGAGAAGGAAAGAGGTTTGTAACAATTTTTCTTTCCTTTTTTCGTATAAATTGTCTTAAGTTATTTCATCTAAAAATCTAAACCTAGATATACTTTTCATAGAAGAAAAAGAAAGGAATTGAAGGCAAGGGGAAGGATTTTGGGAAAGGAAGAAGAATTTAGAGAATCCCAATTGTAAGTGATTTTTCTATGGTAAAATTTTAGTTACATTTTTGTAATTAATCATTTCTTGTGAAAGTTATATTATATGGATTTAATGAATTAGAAAGGAGGAGATTGTAGGAGTTGGGTTCTTCAAGGAATTTAACAAGAACGAAATTTAAGATTAAGGTAAGAATCATGTAAATAAATGTTATTGAGAAGTT